>JACATO010002161.1:0-376341 GCA_018389105.1 Nautilus pompilius
TTCCGTGTCCCGGAGGAACAGGGTAAGAGAACGGGTGCTTTCCTGTGTTTTCTTGGATAAACGTTACATGAAAATCGCAACAACAAAAAAAAAACTCTTGTTTTTTTTTTTGTTTTTTTACCATTAATTGTCTGAACGATTACTGCCGAGCAATTAAACGAATGTAATCGCCTCTGCACCGTGGATCGTCCAAAACTATCGTAATACCATACACAATTTCAACCATTTAGACTCCCGGTCTCTTTAACGACTGATTCTGTACAAGACGAACACTTTTCCCAGGGTTAACTTCGCTGCTCCGTCTCTGCTTTCAGCTGTAGATTTATGGTGGTTTTCGGTTCCGAATGTCTCACCTCCGCATCGCTGCAATTGTTTTAATAGCCGACTTAACGAAACAGAAATAATAATGTGACATTTTTTACACTTATCCCTGAAATAATATCACTTCCCTTATCACGATATTGGTGTTCTATGTCTCGTTATTAAAATTAGGATAGCATAATAACGCTGATTGTATATTACTTTCCTTTTCTTAACGTGGACAGAACCTAATGATGCGATGGTGAGGCAAAAGTAATTACTGGTATTTCTCTCGGTCCTACTTCCAGCAAGGCACGACTTATATATATGCCACTGTGTGTGTGTGTGTGTGTTTGCTATGGTTCTGAGCCAGTTTTCATTACCCTGATCGTTTCGATTCTTGTCCCGCACCGTAAGATTGTATTAATTAAGCGTGGCCGGTTCACCGAAGAATTAGCCAACTTGAATGTGGTGTAACGAGGCGAAATTCGCAAGACCCCGGACTTCGAAGCATAACATACGTTATTTACCGTCTGCTTCTTTTAGATCTTAGAATTTCACTCTAAAGAAGGAAACAAAGACAACAATAGGCGACTGGACAAGCATGGAACTCTGCCAATACGTGCCAGATCGCTGACTGGCACCGGTTTCTTTACCGTCTGACCGACGTCCTGCACATCTCCATATGGTCACGTGCGCTAGCTGAAAACCCTTAAATTTAAAGAATGGTTTCCCCTTATTTATGATTTTCTACCGTGGAATTCCTTTCTCGATCGCTGTAGGTTGGAAAACATAGCATCCAACACCGCCATATTAAGCGAAACAGTACGAACGGAGATCGATAGCACTTTTTATCGATCTGATTTCGGTGTAGACCACAGAGTTGAAATTTGTTCAATATTTTACCTGGAATCAATCATTCCGGAAATAAAATCCCGGTAGATTTATTGAGTACTTTTGCCTTGTTATTTGTTTGGTTATCCAGACAAATTAGCAGGTTAAAAACATGCCACTGAGAGGTTTTGTTATAATCTTCCGGACCTCCAAGAACTCCGAGGTCTGTCAGCGAGCAGGCTGACTTTACTCTACAACTACTAATATCTTTGAAGAGATTAGCTAATAGTCAGTCTAGAGATGATTTTAGGTTATCTAAATATTTAAAAATTCAATATTTTAAAAGTATATGCGGGCGAAGCCATAGATTGATTAAAAGATCTACAAACAATTTTGCATGTGTCATTATAGGTTTGCATACTGCTGTTTGGAGTTTGTCTGTACGTCATAGCTGTGCATGGTATTGTATGGAGTTTGTCTGTACGTCATAGCTGTGCATGGTATTGTATGGAGTTTGTCTGTACGTCATAGCTGTGCATGGTATTGTATGGAGTTTGTCTGTACGTCATAGCTGTGCATGGTATTGTATGGAGTTTGTCTGTACGTCATAGCTGTGCATGGTATTGTATGGAGTTTGTCTGTCTGTACGTCATAGCTGTGCATGGTATTGTATGGAGTTTGTCTTACGTCATAGCTGTGCATGGTATTGTATGGAGTTTGTCTTACGTCATAGCTGTGCATGGTATTGTATGGGGTTTGGCAGTGCGTCATAGCTGTACATGGTATTGTATGGGGTTTGGCTGTGCGCTACTCTCTGACGTCTCCGATTTTTCTGCTCTCATTTCGAAAGAGTTCATACGCGAGATACTGGGCTTCGGATCACCAATCCGAAACTGTTTAATTAACTAATTTGTATCCGCAACCAAATCGCGATTAGTAGTTTTATTCGGGCATCTCGATTCCTCAAAATCTACTTCCTCTGTCGTGTTGCCCTTTTTCGCCTACTTACGCGATTATTGCTCACTGCCAATTTCGAAAATTTGCCGGCAGAGCCCAGCTACCGTGACAGGGTTACCGCCATGTAAGGCAACCACATCAACTGTGCGCTACAGTACCCCTTTGCTTGGCTGTCTCGGTTAGGAGTAACGTTCGTGAAGGGTCAGAATCCTCACCATACGCAAGACTTTCAAAGTTTTTACAAGTATCTTTTCTCGAGCAGAAGACATCATCTCTGCAGACCTGAGTTGTTGTTATGCCAGGAAGGACACGAGCTCCCCCCCCACAATCAGTATATTGTTTGTGTCAAAAACGTTATTGCAATTAGAACCGATCCCGTGCGAAATCAGACCCTGCATGACGGAAAGGGTCGGTAATGGAAGCTAGCAGACGATATCCGGTGATTAAGTTTGATTTCGATCGTCTATGTGGTTATCGGATTTGCTGCCAAAACTCCGGTGAGCAAATGCAGGTAGTACTCTCGAGTGGCCGCGTTCACAGAAGCGATCCATCGTCCCCACCGGAACTGCCGCGAACGCCATTCAAGTCGCCCCCCCCCCCTTTTTTTTTTTTTTTTTGCCTGTATAAAAATCACATTTAAAAAAAATTTAATTATTTTCCCTATCGCGCCCTCTTAATTTGTCATTGTGTATTCATTTCTTTCACTAGAATACTATCTATGCGGCTGAAAACGGTCTCAAGGGTCCGGAATTGTAAGGATATATATCTTATGGCGGCCGCTCCGCCAAAGTCGTTAGCGACGCACAACTGCGAAAATCTTACCTTTGACAAATTAATACCGCATAACAATGACAATAACAATAATAACTTTAAAAAATAAATAAAATAAATAATTCAAATTAGGAATTAAAAAAAAAATAAGTTCTGATTTAAAACATTTTTTAAACTTTTTTTGCGCTCTCAGTTTGACATAAGGGACCTTCATGAATCCCACTTTCCGAATAAGTGCACGTCGCCCGGATTACGGTGTTATTGGATTTTAGTATTACTGCGCATTACACACACGCGCGCGCGCGCGCGCCACGGGTGTGACGTCACCGATACGCTGTCGAGACGATCCGATTAGCGCCCCAAAGGTGAAGACTAATAACGTTTTGTTAAATCGCATCTACAGCCACCACTCCCTTCATCTTCCCACCACGCACCGCGCGCACCCCCTCTCCCCCCGTTCCCGTGATGCCAACAGGAAGACATTTATTAAAATAAAAACAACAACAAATATATTCGGAGTGCCAATGTTACGGCTAATGGCCGACTTTCGTTTATTAGAATAAGAGAGGGGTTAGCTTCTGCTGCTGCGAGTCTCGGAAAAGGCATCGAGTAGAACTCAACGTGTCGCTGTACCTTAACGTCTTCGCGTCATGCTCACCCACCCACCAACCGGACTGAGGCTGTTCGATCTGGTGATCTCCCCCCCCCCCGGAGGCCGCTCCTTACTACTGGGGTCTGCTGGCCTTCTCGTTTCGCTGAAGCTGCAAATAAGCGCCCTAAAAATTGTTTAAAACCTCGTCAGTTCACTTAATTATATTCGTGTATTATTTATTGGCAATCTGGTGTTGTACTGCTAAGCCACGCGAATTGAAGGGAAAATTCACCTTTAATGAACGGCCAGATGCGACGTCTGTTCTTGTTATCTACGTGAGATTTGCCATCACGCAAACACCACGTAAAGATGGTGTTTTATGTCAGCCCGGTGGATTAAATCACCTCCCAGGAAGCCCCGAATCCGGTCGCTCACCGTAATAACGGAAATATGGGAAGTTAATAAATCAAACCTTACAAAGGACGGCGCGATTGCTGCAGCATTGATGGGCAATAGTCCGACCATGATAGATGCTGGGAAAGGCGAGGAGACTCGGTGGAGCTGTTAAAATAGAGATGCGCATATCTAAATCCTATATAATGTCTCGTGTTTATTGAAGAGGAGTACATGACATTTACTGGCATGGAATAACACAGGTTGGGTTGGTATTTACCGACATGTTAAGGACGGCGGTATGTCTGTTGGAAGTAGAAATCGTTAGGGAGGGTTAATCGATTTGATCGTTGTAATAATCAAACTATCCCTCAGTCTAGCCGTTCATTATCATCCCTCTGCTCCTTAATTCTAGCCGTTCATCTTTCGATTTTTTTCCTCCGCCTCCTTCAGTCTGATGAAGAAAAGTCGGCGTTTTTCGGATGTCGCATCAGGCGAGTGGCGGAAACATTTGATTTTCTCGGTAGAAAAACCCCGTCTGAGATCATGGAAAGGTTTTCAGCAGCTTCAGCTTCTGTAACGATGGGCGTTAAGCGAAACAGTTTGTCTCCATCCGGCTGAATAGCGACCGTCGGACTTTGGGCGAGATGCGTTTGTCGGGGCCTGGCACCCGTCGGACTCCATCCGATCCGCGATCTGTTTACCTGTTTACCGATAAAATATTAACGGGATCTACCATTGGGCTTTATCCGGGCACAGCCCTGGCCTTCTGGAGAAAATCTTGGAATCGAGCGACTTGGATAACTGTGGCTGATCAAGTCACTTCGGTGCGCTGTCCGTGGAGGAAAACCGTACGTACGGGAGGTGGGAGGGGAGGGACCTCCTCACCGTACCTGTTACGATAATTTGGGGTTCGTCTTCTATGGTCGGCTGACGAGCGGCCAGGTGCGGTCCCAGGGCTTCAGGCCGGTCCACTCCCCCGGCCTCTATTGGATCAGGGGAAATCCGACCTGACACGGCCGCACTCTGTTTGCTTTCCATTTACCCTAATCGACGGTAATTGGAACTTCAACATCATTAAGAGGGAGAGAAGGGGCGGGGGGACAAACCTGCGAGGTGATTTGCGGAGAGACGAATTAAAACGCTTTAAATTACATTGAGCAGGACTCAGTCGAAGGCGAGCGGAAATTGCCTGGCCAGTCAGTATCTTCGCTTTCCGCGTTGTTACCGGCTCGGCGATTGGCTGGGTTGGCGCTCCGAAATGTCACCTTCCCGCTGAATGGCTGAGCCAACATTGCATTGTCTTCTCTCTGCCCGCAGCCGGTCAGATTCAGTCCTGAAAAATATATTTAAAAAAAAAAATTATTAATTACTCCACGAGTTTTCAAATATTAATAAAACCATTATTAGTATTATTATTATTATTGCTTAATTTCTCAGCTAAGCAATAGCTATCCTGAAGACGGAGAAGCCGTCTACAAGCCTCCAAAGAGGCGCCGACATCATCCAGATCGATGACGTAATAATCACTTGGTCAAGAAGCACCTGTAAAATGGCGCTCGGGAAATAGCTACGCAGAAAAGGACGGTTTCATTTATGATGTGGCGATTCGGGCGTAAATCGGGGCCTTGCCTTCATCACCGGGGCCAGGTGCATAAGATTTGAGAAACATCTTTAATGAGAAGGAGCTGCTGAACAGGCCTGGGGGTGGGTGGACATTTTGCCTCCAAGCAGAGTGGGCGACCGTCTCCCTTCGGAACTTAATATTTAACATTTATAAAAATAAAAAAAAAAACAACAACCAGTAATAAACGGGGTAATTATAGATTTGATTAATTAAAACAGAATTTTAGGGGTGGTTGTCGCCGTTATAATATAGTCAGGTACCGAGTGCGCTCCCGTGTTCTTATTCGGTTACATTTAATACATATTTTCCGCTGTTTACTCTTTCACGGCCGAACCGCGGCACCGGGAGACACCAGATTTTGGGCGTAAATGCTTCAGAACCTGGGCAAGATTTTGAGCTGCCGCTCCTTGGCCCTAAGTCCGTTTTTTTGGGAGGGGGGCACCAGAGGTCGCTTTTCAAAAGCCTCATGGACTACAGTTAGTTCACTGTACTCATACCGGAGCTAGCAGTCTCGAATAATGCGTTTACCATCTTTCTAGAAGAGATGAGCTCGGAAAGAGCGACTGCTGCGGACGCCGTCGACTTAGCGCACCGGGTAACTGAGAGATATCGCCGGGGGAACCAGCCACAGAGGATTCTCTCCGAACTCAGGGAGCCTCTAGCGCAGAGCAGAAACAAACGTAGGTTATCAAGGTAAGGAAAACAACACCATGCGCGGCACAAGCCTGGTGTGAGACCTGTAAGTAGGGGGGGGAGACAACTCACAGTTACAAGCATCGAAAACGTAATATCTTGGAAGGCTCAAAACGGCGAAAAAGGGCGCCGATGCCAAATGGGGACTGGTCAGGTACTAGGATTTGCGAGAAGGTAGAGGACGAAGGAAGTCCTATATTCACCCGAGACGGAAGACGACACCTCTTTCGGTCATGAAGAACAGGCACATCTGACCCAAGCGAAAACATGGATCAGAGAAGAAAGATCAAAAGTTGCTCATATGCTCAGATGAGACGCCTTTTCAGCAGTTTGTGGGGGGTCGAAACGATCCCCTGGCGGATTTGGTGGCGCGAGAAACACCTTGGACTTTGCCGCTCGGTTAGGAACGTTGGGAAGTAAGGACAGGGAATTAGATCGGCTGAAAAGCTAATGAACGGCGCCTGACGTTAGAGTTTCTTGCTTGTTGAGACTTCCACAACCATACTTTCGGAAAATGCCTAGATGCACGATAAGGGTTTGTCTTCGAAACGCAGAAAACCGTTATTGCACAGATGTCCTCTTTTACCGCCCCCCCCCCGCAGTCCGCTTCGTTCCCCTGCTCGATGGTTTTGACAGCACGAGAGAATTCCTGAAACACGAGGCCGCCTGATTCGGCATAAAAAAGGGGGCTTAATCTTTGTCATCATTTATCTGCGTAAATTGTTCCGGTTTAAGAGAGAGGGGCTACAAGTGGCCAACAACTTCGGCTGGCATGTGCGCCCGGAGTCTGAAATAATCAACCTCTTTTTTCTTTTTTTTTTGAAAAAGAAATAATTTTCTCCAATTTCCTCGGGTAGTTACGGCTGCCTGCTAACTTTAGAAGATGGTTTTACCAGCTTCTTGCCAGCGGAAGAGAAAGTCATTGCTCGCCCGAGTCGGTCGGTGCCGTGCGGAAGATAGCGGGGTCGATCATATAAACGCCGTATAAAATCCATCGTGCTTTTATCACGTATTTAATATCTTTTCATTATCACTGCCACCTTGAATAAGTAAGGCGGGTGCGCGGCAGCGGTCCCTTTCCTTCGGCATGAAATATTCAAAACTTCATTATTATCTCAGCAGTATTAATTCAAATACAGAAAGAATGATGTAAATATCACAAGCCGCGTGATTGGCTAATAAAATGACAACAAAAGTAAAAACATGTCTGCCTCTAAATGACTGTCTGTAGAACTGATAAAGAGAAACGCATCAGTCGTTCTTCCTATAAAACCTGTTTTTTTTTTGGCGGGGTGGGGTTGTTGACTTCCGCTACTGCACCAAGTCACGCCAACACCGGTGAGAGAAACACCACGTGACACTCGTTGCAGAAGAGCTGCGTTGAAACTAATTTCGAAAGTTTTTAAAACGGAAATGATACTGTAAGTGAGCAGAATTAAAGCGCAGTAAAATATTTAAAGGGGCTTCTCGTTGAGGAACAGACAAAAATTGGGGAGAAACCATAACAGAATGGTGCCAGACTGGATTGTTAAAGATTTCATATGAAAGAATCGAAACCATTCTTGTGTGAAGCTAAGAAATCCACTTAAAAATTTTTTTCCCTTAGCTCAAGCGATAGGAATGAGAGAGAAGC
Source organism: Nautilus pompilius (assembly GCA_018389105.1). NCBI lineage: Eukaryota > Metazoa > Mollusca > Cephalopoda > Nautilida > Nautilidae > Nautilus > Nautilus pompilius. Next base: position 7,801 of record JACATO010002161.1, read on the forward strand.
TGATTGGCTGAAGAGAGGAGCTGATTGGCCGAAGAGAGGAGCTGATTGGCTGAAGAGAAGAGCTGATTGGCCGAAGAAAGAAGCTGATTGGCTGAAGAGAGGAGCTGATTGGCTGAAGAGATGAACTGATTGGCCGAAGAAAGAAGCTGATTGGCTGAAGAGAGGAGCTGATTGGCTGAAGAGATGAACTGATTGGCCGAAGAAAGAAGCTGATTGGCTGAAGAAAGAAGCTGATTGGCTGAAGAGAGGAGCTGATAGGCTAAGAATCCATTTCGAAATTTCGAATATTAAAACCCTAAGAAAGCGTAGGAATGTTCGAGGAAGAGAGAAAGAACGGACCACTGTGTAAGACAGTTTCAAGAAATCATGGAGGTGGATGCATTCATCTCGACATTAGGCCCCGCAGACTCGCTTAACGTACCCAACATTAACTAGATGGTTATTTTTATGCAAAACCGCTAGCCTCGTTCATGATGGTTTCGTCTTGCAATGGAATAATAGGCTAAATCTTAATGCGAAAAACGGCTGCTGCTGACGAATTCTCGACGTTATTAGATCGACATACTCAGAATCCAAAAAATCAAACTCCCCCAGAATATTAGTACAGGGTCTGTGCCGAAATAAACGGATAGAGAAAAGGCGAAATACCAACCGAACTCTTCAATGAACCGTAAGAAATTCTTCGTGCAGAAATGTCATTTCAATATTTTCATAAGCTACACTCGCGGTCTTTACAAGGCTAAAAAATAGATACGCAATGGGAACATTAGGTCGTGGAAGAATTTATATCGCTATATTGGTTTGCTTAATGTACAGAAATTTAGAAGAAACATTCTCCTCGTGCGAGACGCTACTAGGGATCACTCTATCACAGACCTTACTTAGCTCTTCTCCGGCGACAGGGTTTGGGTTTTGTAAAAAAATACCGAATAATTTCCATACGTAATAAAAAGATGGCGTTTACTAAATAGACTTGAGAGCGCACTTACCTTCTGAACAAATTAAATTGCATTGCTTTTCTCTTTACGAACATAACCTTACTATTGAATTAATATCATTCAGTTGGCATTACTTCGTGGGGCGATAGTATCCGAATAGAACAATTTTAATTAGTCGTTACTTTCCCATTTGTGAACGCAAAATATCGTTGTTTATCCGGAAACTTTTCTCCTAAATTTTAATTTACTTCGCAACGGTAGGGTACAGCATCTCTCCACCCTGTAACTTCTCACACCCAGCCATCAAAAAATACAAATACCCCATCCCCCGTACGATCTACATCCTGGAAATAAGCGAAGAATATTTTCTTGGAGATGGGAGGGACAAACAGAGTGCACGAGTCATCGCGGAGTCTAGAGATTAGCATTAATGTCCTCTTCTGAAACGTTTTTTTGTTGCTTTAAAGGGAGATAAAGCCTCGTTCTACGGGATCTATGGCGTCTGATCCGCTTCTCGAGTACGTATTAAGCTATCTCGTTAACAGCTTCCTACGGAGGGGGTGGTGAGAGTTAATTCCAAATTAATCGGCAGACTATTGCTATTCCTTTTTACTATTTGGTCGTTTGAGAATTCATGCGCCAACAGACGTCCTTGATGGAGGAAGCGCCGAGTTTAAATTCTAAACCATGGCCGACTACTGGAAATCTAAAATATAATGTTTATACCTTCACACAGGAAGACTAATACAATATTGCTTGTGAGTGTATGAAATTGTATAGAAAAAAATTAGGATTGATAAAAGATATATATATATCCAAGTGGATGCATGTAAAACCAATTAGAAGTTCTTCGCTGGCGGCGTATTAGCTGTTAAGTCCTTTGAGTAACTTTGCACCCAATTACCAAGCATCTACATCTTATCTGGGAGAATACGCTAGAATGGCAAGCGCCACGGGCGATCGCCTTATATCTGACTGCAATTGATTGCCGACACCGAATCGCCAACCAAACGGAACCACCTGGTATTGGACGTTTTGATTAATTAAGACACATTTGTTATCCCCCTTGGCCCGCAGCGGCCTCAATCAAATCTTAAGTTGATGAGCTCTCCTCGTCCGGAGGGCAAAAAAGATCAAAACAGGCGACACTTAAAGCGGCATGGTAGTAAAAATTGAGTCGGATTGCGCGATAAGGCACGATGACGTGTAGGTCAAGGCATTAAGAAAATTGAAAATAATACGTCACCTCCTCAATAAATATCATTTGACCTCGGTAAATCGCTACGAGCGAACAAATTCTGAGACACCTCGCCGTAATTTCTTAACGCGAGACAATGATGGTGAAGCAGGGAGCGAGACACGCTTCCCCCCTCCTCGTATAATTAATGCTCTCTCAACACAAACGGCACCGAAGATCCCCTGATTGCTTGTCCATTTTAAAATGAGTTTGTAATGCGATAATAAGAGTCGCATCTGTATGTAGACGATGATGCAGAACTCGAAATAGTTCGCCGTCGAATTCCTCAGCAAAACTTTTTGTTTTTTCCTTGATGTTTTCTTTCTTTTAGTTTTAATTATTCCGGAGGGGGAAAGACGGGTCTGGGATTTTAAATCCACCCTTCCTCACACACACCCCCCCACCCCTGACGAGCTGTGACGTCATTTACAGAAAACAGCTGCTCGATGACAGTAAAGCAAAACCTTTTATGTTATTGTCAAAGCGACAAAACACAGAACGAGCCGGTAATTAATGCTGGCCAATTAAACGATTATTGATTGCTAATGTATGCGCCATGTAGTACGTTCAGTATCGGTCTCCGCTGTTGCTGCGTACGGCGATAGGAGCACCGAAATCAGTCACATATTCTCGGCGTAGTTCGATGGATTCCAGCGAAGACGACTCGTGCAACGGTAATCCTTCGCATTAACGATGATATCCGATCAAGAGATTAGCCGGTTATGTCAGTTGAAGGCCCAGCAGAACGAACTGCAATATTTCATGATTTTAGGACTCATTTTTCTATGACTGGAAACCAGGAAAGAAACCGGATTAGACAACAGACCAGTGAAGCCTCCCCCCTTTGACTTCCGGAAAGAATCCTTCATATATATCATGATTTCCTCTACCGTATGAGAAGGTGAGATGCTGTTCGGCTCACCAGGACAGGCAGGATGTCACGGCTGATGAAACAGGCTCCAAGGGAAACGGTCTGCCGCTGTGACGGAATTCTATTCGGTAAACCGAACAATAAAACTACTCTCGTGCTAGACGGAAACCGCTTTACCGGGGTTGTTGTTTTTAAATCTTTATTTTTTCTTCCTCAAAGACGAAGAATGACGCAGCCCTAAGATTCCCGGAATAAGGTGGGATGATCAGATACAGTTTTACGCAGCTATACCGTGGAGAGTAACCGACCGGCCGGGTTCTCGTGGTGTGGGATTGAGCTCGCGTGGCAGCTGTACGGGCCTGACTCATCCCCGGATGGGAAACGTCGGCTGTGCCGTAGATGTCAGCATTAGAACGACGTTCTTTCCTAAAAATGACTTCATTGGCGACTGGGGACGTGTCGGCCGGCCAAAAGCTGCTAGAACGATCGGTCGAGTACCACCACGCTAATTAGGATAATTGCGAAGTTGGGTTGGAGGAGGAGGAGGAGGAAGGGGAGGGGATGGGAGAGGGGGGTAAGAAATGACTTTATACGTGAAAAAAAAAAAATTATTTTTTTAAAGTCTTAAACATTAAACGGACTCGGCTTCTTCGTTGTTTCTTCTCCTCTTCCTCCTCCCCCGCTCAAAGGATATGTCTGCGTTCGGTCCATTAGTTAGGAGAGCGGCTGGTACAAGGGGCCCTCCGAGACGGCACTTAAATTGATTTATACTGCTACTATTGACCGCCCTCCCAGTAATCCGTCCTACTCATTTACATTTCCATTGTTAATAAACTCCGTTCTGCTCCCTAACCCTGACTGGATCGTAGCCCACGTCCAATCACAACCCCCGAGTATCAGTGAGAGAGAAACGAGTTTCCGTCCTCGGTCTTGCTGACAGTAACTCTAGGGAGAGTCACTTCCGTTTGCCTGCCTTTCTTCTGATTCGAACAACCCCCCCTTTTTAAAATTGTGTTTAGCGTTATTATTACCTTTTTTTCTAAGCCTGCGGGAATCGTAGCGACCCTCTCTCTGACCGTCGCGAACCCATCGTTGAGCAAAGGGTTAATTTTCTCGCAGTCGACATCTGAAGGGAATAGCTCTCACGTCATTGCTAGCCATTTTTAGACGTCACTAGACGGCAACGGCTAACGGCTGGACTAAGGCATAATAAGCGAACCACGTGTTCTCTTTTGTTATCCGTCTTACATTACTTCGGGTCTATGGATACTGGAATCCAGTTCTCTTAAATTATGGCCAGACTGTTGCTTTGGATGTCTACACGCACACACACGCGATTATGTGTGGCGAGTCGGCACGGACCGGAAGTGCGGGAGCTAACACCGGGCAAGTCAGAACCGTGGCGATGGGTGGGAGAGAACAACAACAGAGAACGGAGCAGCCGCTCGCGCCACCCTCTCAGAGGTCGTCGTGTTTTGTCTCTTTAAATGACCGTGCCCGTGTACAGAAATACTAGAGGAATCGCGCCGATGTGTCGGCCATTTCTGACCGGATGATCATCTCGCGATACCGCCGTGTTATTGTTTGCCGCTCTTCACTTGTCCGCGCGATAAAAGGGTGATGGCGGCTGCTGCTGCTGCTGGTCTTTCCTTACAAAACCCCTGTTCCGTCCTCTCGTCAACCATAACTGTCATCGACAGCGGGCGGGCAGCCTTAGAAGAACGACGCCGGGGCCCGTCAGCTGAAGTCCGTCCGTCGCCCGACCGATCGCCAGCCAGATAACACGTACAGACCTGTATCTGGGACAGCTGCCGTCCCTCGCTTCCAAAATTAGTAAATCCATTAATTTAAGCAGAGTAAACTGTAAATATTCTTCTAATATAAATATGTGTTCATGTCACCCTTCATCTAACGCCAACACTTATCTCCCTTAGTTATCATACACACCACAGGGGTCGCGTGTAACTCCGCGTGCTCGGCGCGCTCGTGTCGCATCTATTTACGTGCCAAAAATGTGTGTGCGTGTATGCGTGTCTTATATATATATATATATATGTTGTGTATATATATATGTGTGTGTGTGTCTTATATATATATCGCAGCTTGAAGGGGTTTGTTGATTTCCCGAGGTTGTAAAATCTTGTCAGTTTATTTAAAGAATGCGAACAATAACACTAAAGATAAGAGGTAAACTCAGATAAAAGAAAAAGACAGCCTAATTATCGAATGTAATGGTGTTGCACGGTCAACAGAAGTGACCGCATCTACTCGCTGTATTAAATTGCTCTAGCACTTAACAGATAAGGATTTTAATGGAAAAAGAAACAGAACAATTCCTTCTCGCCCACACAAACACAGGCGTGCACACACAACACACACACACACACACACACACACACACCTGGAGGAAATCCTGCAATTAACGGATTCATAGAGTAAAACAAACAGCAAACATGTGCATATTTTTAATGAAATTAGTTTATCGTCCACAGGATGCTGGCGGTACGCGTATCAGTCCTCTTCGAAGTTTTCCGAAGTTATAGAGAAACGAACCTAAACACAATGTAGGTGGGTAGTTTTGCGGTCCTCTCTCCATCTCGTCCATCTCTTTCGAGCTCTCTCTCTCTCCATCTCGCATCTCTTTCCATCTCTCTCTCCATCTCCATCTCTCCTCTCTCTCTCCATCTCCATCTCTCCATCTCCATCTCTCTCTCTCTCTTCTCTCTCTCCATCTCTCTCTCTCTCTCTCTCCATCTCTCTCTCTCCTCTCCATCTCTGCTCTCTCTCTCTCCATCTCTCTCTCCATCTCCATCTTTCTCTCTCTCTCCCTCTCCATCTCTCTCTCATCTCTCTCTCTCTCTCTCCATCTCTCTCTCTCCCTCCCATCTCTCCCCAAGACATTTTCGTGGCTTTCTAAACCTGCGAGATCGTGATTAACAAACAAGTGAGGCTGCGTGTGTTTGATTCCGTCCAGTCGTTACTGCATATCTGCCTTCATGACGTATTCGCGGGTCGGGGCAGTCAGCAGAAAGTTCTGGTGTCTGATCGCTTGTTCATTTCCTTGGAAAACGATGGCTGGTTCATCCTAACGTCGGTAGAGAGTATATCTAAAACCAGCCTTCAGATTGTCACACCTGACCGCCGTCTTCTGCCCTGGACCTTAACCAACCCGTCAATGAAGTTTGCAGAGACGGAACAAAGCAATCGCAGTGTTATGAACATTTGCAAAGAGTTTTCGCTTTTAGAATACAATAATTATTCCATTCCTAAGCCCACCGAGCGCCATGTTTTGAGATAACTGTATCTAAAACACTCCCGTAACCCTGGGACAGCGTCGGTGTGTGCCATTGGCCTCAGCAGCCCGGGAGCCAGCGTGCGGACTCGGAGTCGAACAGACTCGGAACGCGGTTTTCCGTCAGGCGGGATAGCGCAGCATCTGGTTAGGCTGACGTATCCTCCCGTTTCCATGGTTTCGGCGCGGACACCTCGGACGAACTCGATTTTAGGATGGCGATAATCTCATTTGGAACATCGCTGGGCTTCCGTTTTGACTTCTCATGCGGTATATTCGCTAACGATGTTAAATAATTTGTTAAAATCCATTCGCTTTATATAAAACTAAAGGGGGGGGAAGAAACAAAAACAACAACAGCAGACAAAACGAGCAGCATCTATTGGAGCGGTATATCATCGCTCCGTTATTCTTCATCTCACGGAATTTCCGCCCAACAAAGCGAGAGGCGGAGCGACTTCACAGTGCCGAAAACACGGGCGGAAGTCGTAAAATAAATCATCACTGGGAATCTGTGGCGCTGCGTGTTTTGCTCGGATAATGTTATTTGGGCGCTCGTTGTTTTTCCCTTCACGGCCCCATACATTTTTAATAGCTCTCAGGAAATTACGTATGTATCCTCTTAGGTTAAAAGCTTCAACTACCTTTTATCTTCCCCCCCAAAGTGTTTTTTTGTTGTTGTTTTTTACCCCCCCCCACAGAAGAAATTCAGGGCAATCAATGTCGCTTTCTTTTCAAGTGGGTGTCGGTGTTGCGGAGCGCCATATGTCGGGAGAAAAGTCCATTATTAAGCCAGATTACATCTTCTTCTACGGTTTATAACTAATGCGGTCAGACTCCGCCGTTATCAGAGGTACTGTTCAATCAGCGGACCGGGCTTCTGGCGGATGAGCGAACCCACCATTTTTAATATTTAAGATTTTTCCGACTTGGAAAGGGGCCACGATAATCATCTTCAGTAAATTTCATTACTATCGACTCTGACCGCGACTGAACTCTTCCGATACTTTGGCGTTTCTCCCATGAGAAATGTCAACTGTCACCATTTTTGCTAAAACCGTCAAACATGGCCGCCCAGCATATGGGCCCCCCCGGTTCGCCTTTTCTTCCCGATTAATCACCTACGAGCCGAAGTGGTTTTTATTTTCTACAATCATCGTGTCAATGGTGAAAGGAAAGTCCGCGTCTTCTCCCGCTACTATCTTGATGTGCGCCATCAAGAAGTTTGCGAGTATTCAATTTAAAGTAGACGGTAAACCTAAAGTTCTGCCACAAATCTCGTCAAACAGTGACTGCGAGACTTAATTCGTTATGAAACTCCAATCTCGGGAGAGTTTCCAGCTGGGTCCGTATTAATCATACCGCTTCTTGCCTTAATTCAATCGATAAAGTGTTTGCTAATTTAAATTTATTTACAGGAAGCCGTTAAAAGGTGTGGGGGGGGACTTTGAAAGCAGCGGAAGTGAAACAGAATTGTGGTATAATATACTCTTTAGGAAGGGTTAGTGCGTGCGGATTTGTTGATATCGTTCGATGGCTGTTGCTCAGCCGTTGAAGGCGAGCTGACGCCGCGAGACTCCGCGCGACAGCTAAGCTCCCTTTTCACTTGTAGCGGATGACTAACGTAGCTTTCGTAAGCGGCTGGAGTTATCGTCCGCGAGTCTCGCCAAAACCCCATCGTAGAACACGTGACCGGTTTCCATTCTCGGAACTGGAAAATTTCGATAGGGGCTCGCTTTCGAGCTGGTTTTTGTTTAAATGGAAGACGAAAATGACAGCATATTTTCTTTAACTGCGAGTTCTTTTAGAAAATAAAAATAAAAAAATCCTGGATTATCTGTTATACATTTAAAAAAAAAACAACATCAACAAACAAACAGAAATATAAGGGCAATACACAATTACGAAGAACGATCACGTTTATTATTAACACCGATCAAAGATTAATCGTAGTTAAATCGATGCCTTTACATTGATATTTAAATCGAGGAATGGAACAGAAAACGTCTTGCTTTTACCGAGAACTCAAAACGGTTCCGTGAACGGAAATAAAACGTGATAATCTTATTTGGACACCTCCGTCGGTTTGCACTCCTCACGGAGCCACAGCATCTAACAACAACGGCGATTTATGGCGAAACATTAATCAATTTATATTTTAAAAAAAATTCGCTTGTTTCGTCCGATGGTTAAAAAAAGGCGACAAACCACGGTGAGTAGATTTAGAGGGTTCTGAGAATCCGCGGCATATAGCGCCCTCTAGCTGCTACACAATCTACGCCCTGACCCCGCCCACTCCCCGCAGGGGCCGGATAAGTTGCTGAATAGCTAGTCCCATTAAGGCGCCTCGTCGGTTGTGCGCCAGCGGACGTTGTCAGGGACTGCAGCATCAGCAGCGACATGTCCAGGAGTTCGAAAGAGAATAACAACATTTAGGGGGGAGAGACGGTGTGTGTGTGTGTGTGTGTGTGTGTTGTGTGTGTGGGGGGGGGGTGATTCCCTAGCCGATAGACACTTCTCCGCAGCCGTTTGGTTTATTTAAGATAGGCGTTGGGTCGAGCTCGAATACGCTGCAAGACGCGACGCGACATCTGGTGAGCGTTCGAGAACAAACCGTACGCAGAGAGAGAGAGAGAGAGAGAGATGAGAGAGAGAGAGAGAGAGAGAGAGAGAGAGAGAGGATGGAGATGGAGAGAGAGAGAGAGAGAGAGAGATGATGATGAGAGAGAGAGAGAGAGAGCGAGAGAGAGAGAGAGAGCTGCCTAACCCCTCGCGCTGTTAGCCGGTAGTATTCTTTGTCGATGCAACTCGGGGGTGGGGCGAGATTCGGGCAGCACTCGCCGAGCACCTTACCGGACCCGCGAGTGGGGTGAGCTCGATGCCCGGTTCGATGAAAAAAGCCCTTTCTGTTATCATACGGTCGGAGGCGGGTCCCACGTGACGCGCACCACCCCGGTCAGAAACATTTCAACGACTGCCCCCCCCCCAAATGAGTCCAGCAAAGATATCACTGGTCAACACCATTCTTGCTGACTTATATCTGAGACTTGTTTCTGACTGATTTGGGGGCGCTGAACTCAAATATCACATTGGTTTTTGCCTATCACGTCAAGTTTTTGCTCTACAGCATACCCCCATTTTCGATCAGTCGCCATAAAAAGTACCCGATTACAATGATTTCCACAATCACCTCAATCCTATTCTTATCATTTTATTTAGAATACCGTTCCAACAAACAATACCATGAATCAATTTTGAGATTAACAAATATATTGATTTTCTATGACATATCAGGTCAAAATATTGGAATAGAAAAATATAAATCGATGATAGAATTGAACGAATCTTAGTAAAAAATGGCCACAAACTAATCCAGAATATTCTTATCATTTCATTTAGAATACCGTACAAACAAAACAATGACAGTCATGGGTTTATTTACATCAACTGATATCAGTAAATGACACATTCTTCCTTCGTGGATTATATTTTCGTTTGTAGGCTTTTCTGGAGTGCTTCATTTCCAGACAGTCTCCTTTAATACTCCAGCAGTAGTCGGCCATCATGTGAGTATCCCACCTTCCTTGGTATCGCTCTTCCATAGCTTGTATATCTTGATGGAACCTTTCACTTTGCTCATCACCTAGATCACCTAGATTTTATCCCACGTTCCTTGGTATCGCTCCTCCATAGCTTGTATATCTTGATGGACCCTTTCACTTTGCTCATCACCTAGATCACCTAGATTTTCAGGAAATTTATCAAGATGACTGTTGAGGAAATGAACCTTTATGCTCACGTTGCAACCCAGACGATGAAAATTCTTAAGCAATGTTTGAATAAGAACTTTGTAATTTTCAGCTTTTTTGTTTCCCAGGAAATTTTGCACAACAGCCACGGAAGAATCCAATGCTCTTCTCTCCATATCATTCGTGGAGCCTGTGAAATGTTGATCTCTCATCAGTTTTCTGGTTTGTGTCCCACCAAACACACTAGCTTTTGTTTTTTCATAACTGAGGCTAGGAAACGTTGTGCATATGTACTTAAAACAGTCACCTTCTATGCTCAGAGCTTTAACATACTGCTTCATTAAACCCAGTTTGATGTGAAGAGGAGGAAAGATGATTTTTACCTGATCAACTAGTGGTTGGTTTTTGATATTTGGCTCTCCGACATTCAAGCATGTTCTCACTGGCCAGTTCTTCTGAGTCCAATGCTTGTCCTTAGCTCTACTATCCCACAGGCACAAGAAACATTGATATTTCCTGTATCCTACTTGTTGACCAGGTAGAAAGTTAACCATTTTAAGATCCCGTAAAACAAAAACTTGACGCGATGGGCAACAACCGATTTCCTTTTCGAAATCAGCGCTCCAGAATTAGTTAAAGACAAGCGTCAGATCTCAGTCAGCGGAAAGAAAGTGGTAAAAAAAATGTTGGCCAGGGTAATAAATAGTAATTACACCGGTCTGCCTTATGATTTATTGTCATTGCTATAATAAAAATTCTAATCTAAAATTTATGTAACTTTTATCGAAGTATTTACATAAAGCTAATGTTCACACGTTTTACAGCGGTAACGATATTTAAACTACATTTGACTAAATTACAAGTAACCCTTTCCCGGCTGGCCTAACCAAGTGCACTGTAGTATACATAGCGACACCTGCCGGGTTTTCACGTTTGACATAAGCGGTCAATTCAGAAAAAAACTTGCAGATGGACAGCGACTCTAATATTTTCGGTAGTGATCTGTAGACGCCGCTAATCAAGTCATATCATCCGCTTCTAGGAATATTCTCGCTGGTGTTTTACGTCTGACAACTTACCGATCTTTTTTCTTCCTTTCTTTTCTTATTATTCAGCGAGAGCCCGATTCCCGTAGTTTTTCTAGGGTCCCCCCCCCAACACACACACACCTCAGCGGATTTCCTGGGTTATGGAGTTGCCTCCCCGCTTCGATATCAACCTAACCGTTTCTAGAAAGAACAAGTGGCTCCCCCTGACTTCTTTTTTTTTTTTTGACTGTTTCAAAAGTTTCCATTTTAAAACAAAGCAAACAACTACAAGAAGAACTGTTCCTCTGACGGGCTACCCGCCCCCTCCACCTCGCCAAATACGAAAACCGCTACGGTGTTCATCGAGGACTGGTGAGGTCCTTTTGGGCCGAACTCGTCTTCGGTTAATCCTTCCTACAGCAGCGACGTCTTCCTTCCGACTGCTGCTGCTGCTTAGAGGCCATTACACCGTGCGAGCAGCGGGAATAAGAGAAGTACGAACCACAGTTACGTGTGCGCTCTAAAGCTTCCTTTGGGAGAGATGGCGGAGGGGAGGGGACCTCTTCCGGGGAGAAAGCATTTTCAGAACATTTTATCCGCGCGAACTGCTGGAGCAGGCTTCCATCCATCCTCATCAAGCGGGATTTCCTGATCGTCTGACAGTCGAAATCCTCTGCTTTAGCGATAAGTATCCCGCCAGGACCAACCCGCTCCCCCTCTTCGCCACTTTTCTAAAAAAAAAAAAGATCCCCTCCAGTTCCACGATATACGAAAAACTTCTACACTTATAACTTCTCTGAATTATTATTATTATTATTATTATTATTATTATTATTATTATTATTATTATTATTATTATTATTATTCGACAAGCTTGCTCTCTTCAACGATATATAAATTATTCCTACATTAGAAACCATCCTATAGTGCCACCGTTTATTTATTTTTGACTCCTAGCGTAATAAATCATCTATTATTATATCGATATTTCAATACATGCCACATAAATAAAAACGTGTGTGTTGCCGGAAGAGCCTCGATGTGGAGCCCATGGACTGGCTGAAATGGTTGCCGTTGAAGCTAATCAGCTTACTCCGGGTCACGCTGACATTCCAAAGTGTAGACTACAGTATATCTGCAGATAAATCAGAACTATTCTTAGCACATCACGTGATAATGCACATCATCCACCGCTGCTTCTTTTGCTTGTTTGTCCCAGTATAATCGTCCTTAAATTATACTTATCAATTAACACATGAGCGGTTTAGCACCAACTGGTAAACGACTGATTATCAAATTAAAATAATGCCGAAAATTTTCAAATATTTCAAGTTGACATTTTTCATGAGTAGAGTAGAAATTCTACTAGCGGGTAAATTTGCGTGTATTGTCCGACGGGTAGTCTGTTTTATTGCTGCTTCTTTTTCCTTTTGCCCCTGCCGGCCACGCGGGTTTTCCCCTGGTACTCCGATTTCCCCTCACAGCCGAAAATGAAGCTTTCCAGCGGAAATATCTCGCCTGTTGCCACCCTTGCCGAGAAGGGGTCGCTAACCTCGCCCGCCGAGACGGGAGAGTTTGGTAGTTCGACTCGCGCTGACCGCGGGCGAAGTCCCCCCAGGGAGAGACGTCGTGGAGACTGAATGGACTCGTTTGCCCAGTTGCTCGCGAGGTGAGTTAACCGTTGGCTGCTGCGCGACGACCGTCTCCTGGTTGGAGAGTTCGATACAGTTGCCGCGGATATTCAGAGACCCTTCTGCTGTCTCCTAAACATGACACCACGGTGGGTCTGACCCTCAACAAGCTAAACCAAGACTAGTCGTCGTTCCGCAGCAGCTGGGGGAGACATCACGTGGAGGGGGGCGCAGATTAGTTGCCAGTAGTAACAGCGCAGGTAGGCGAGCCACCGTGGCGGTTCACCATCAGCAGCGGACAGAGATAGCAGCCCTCACCTCGGTTCGCTGACAGAGAATTGCACCTCGAGGATAAACAATTCTTCAGAAATTCCGCGAAACAAACAACTATTTGCAGAAATGTTAATTTTACGCAGCCGAAGAGAGCTCCTCTCCTGTAAACGGCCAGGATGTACGCCTATAAATATTTCTGCCTCGTATTATTCATAACGGCTCCGCATCCTCTCCCGCGTACCTCGGTATATTACATTTCCGTTCACAATTAGTCTTACGTTCCCACTTCGGCGTTAACTCTTCACCAATCTGCATTCCGCTAACTTTCTAATCTGCAAGTCATCGGCTCTGTGCTAGTCCAGAGCTGTCTGCATTGACGGAAAGACTTTCGATCATCCAGATTCAATTTTGATTGTTAACGCTCACGTTCCACGTTTATTAAAAATGGCTTGCAACACGAGAAGCAGTTTGTGTGTTATTGTGATTGCACCGTTCGCCGCTTAGCCTCGGAGATAACGCAATTATACAAAGTTTGTAACCTTATATACTCGAAGAGGCAAATGTCGTGAATGCAGCGAATAAATACCAGGACGAGGTTCTATTTAGGAGGTAAGCTAACACTGCAAAGACATCGATCATTCCACCCCCCACTGTTAAAAGCCTCCAAAATTCACGAGTTTCATTAGAGACGTGTCGAAGAGCGCCCTCTAGGGATGCACGATGAAGTGGATTGTTATTGTACCAATAGTAGAACTTCGGTCCTCCAGAGGCCGCTGCATGGTGATCGCGTGAAGCGTCCATCATGGATGAAACAGCAGACATTGATTCCTTCCAAAGTATCGCGAACGAGCATCAATTCTTCCTCCGTCGTCAAAGAGCTTTTAATATTAAGGTTTGATTCCTCATGACAGTTTTATCTTAATCGCGAAAAGAATTTCTAACAATCACCACTTTGGACACGTAATAACGGTGAATCATTGGCCTCGTCTTTTATGGCATCAGCTATGGTGCTTGGAAGTCGACGGCCCAGCTCATGTTTTACCGGCACGCTTTTGTCGTAATGGACGGCGCGGATGAACAATCATAAAAATTGTTGCAGCTTCAACAGGCTCTAAGTGTGAATGGCTCCGTGGAGATTTGTCAAACATCTCAACTGACGGTGAAAAATGTCGTGTTTTTTTTTCCGTTATCAGCTAGATCCCATCCATGTTAAATTGTTAAATTCTTAGAAATAAAACTGAGAGAGAGAGAGAGAGAGAGAGAGAGAGATGTATGACGTCAGTACACAGAGAAAGATTACGTCAGTACAGAGAGAGATGACGTCAGTACAGAGAGAAAGAAAGATAGAGTAATTGACGTATTTTCTTCAAATTATTCTATATCCAAATCAGATTTCGTCCCCGGCCCACTTATTGTAGATCGTTACTTAGATTACTGGCCGTTGTTTGTTTACTGCTTAGATTAATCCGCTTTGTTTCATTTCGTTCAGAAACAAATACAGTTTTATAGCTAAAACCATAAATAGCCCTGATCGCTTCAAAAGAACCGATTTCCAAAAAGGGTTAATGTTTTGGTCACCAAGTGGTCATCACGAACTCCCTGCTCTTTGTGTAGCACAACTTTGATCGGAGAAATATGAAAATAAGTTCCAGTAGAAACGTTCAACTTAATTTTGTTATAAAGACATTAAAAAACAAAAACAAACTGGTCTGTTGTACGACTTATGGTGTTTGCCTACTGATCCAGCACCGTGAACAGGAGCAGTCGAACTACTTGCTGGTGTCGCGAATGTTTCGCTTGGACACCACGTGATTGGAGCCATGTTTCCGTTACTGATGAATTAAGATTCAATCTTTAGCGAGACTCAAGGCACAGGTTCTCCTTCGGGAAGAGAACGTGAAACATCGTGACTACGGTTGGCGGAGGAGTGATGGTCGGGAAAGAATTGCATTGGGTGGGCGCCCAGACCTCCATGATGCAGGTGCAATTGGAGATAACTGTGTTGGTTAATAAGTCGTGTGTAATCGACCAATATCTTCAAGACAAAACCAGTGCCAGTATAATATGGCCAGCACGTTCTCCTGGGCTGAATCCTACTGAGAGTGTTTGGAAATTTCTAGGAAGACCTGTTGGTCTTTTTCCATGATCACTTCAAGGACTGCAAGCTTTTCCTTATTGTTTCTTGATCTTGGCCCTTCCTGTTTCCTTTTACACTCTTAGAAATTATTTATATTCTGCTACACGAAGAAGAGTTTGTATCGATCATTTTGTGAATAAAATTTTGACTTTAGGAAATATTTTTTTGCCTTTTTTTTGCTTAAGTTTCGGAAACCGCTTTTGTTATTTACCACAGAAGAGTGAAGCATTAAATTCAAATTCCCAGATCTAGAAAAATTTACACCAATAATGATGATAATAATCTCGACAACGTGACGACCGAACACAACCAGCTCTCGAAGTAACCCTGATACTGTGCTACCTATTACGATTTGGCGGTCGGACTGGCAACCCCTCGACTGAGGTGACCAATGAGGATTTTACAACAGCCACTGCGAGTTAATAAGCAAACTAGTATTACCATCAGCCGTACAATCAGTCGTGAGATAGTCTTCTCCTGAAATACCAGATACTAACGTTTCGCTAAAAGGAAATATCCTCATAACTGCTGGCATTTGCAAATGTACGATGTTTAGTCCGTTTACTAACTCGTATTGGAAAAAAAGCTCCCAACGGAAGCTAAATGTTGACGTAGTCGTGATTAAAGGCCATACTTTTTAGGATAAATGACCTCCAGTTGGTCAGGAAAAGTCAGTTTAAAATTAATCAATAGTATTAAAATTAATTAACATTTCGGTTATATGTTACTTTAATAGGTTTGTTTAGTTCTGGTGCGTTTCGGTTGTTTTTAGCGGAGTGAAGTTTCCATTTCGGTCTGTTTAACTCGGAGATGGATAGGGATTTCCGACTTTTTGTCACCAGACTTCGAGCAGGTGCCCGTGTCACCGGCTGCCGTGATAAAGCGCCAAGTCAGATGTCATGGCCAAAAGGGAGGTAATTTCCTTTCGCTGTTTTACTGTCAATTATTCAGCAGTCTCCTCGCGGCTATGACAGACCCAAAATCCACGCTGTGCTTCTTCTAAACCCTGTTAATCACTTACGTAGACAAAGCCGACGTGAACTTTAGGAAAAAGGAATAGGATAAAAGTCTAAACCTGAGGTCATAATAAGTATTATTATAATGATGATAATAGATCACAACTTTTCATAGAACTTGATTCTGAATTTCTCTTCGGCATAATTAATATAATTCATGGTTCGAGAGGGAGCTAGGCTCGCAAGGTAAGCAGCCAGGAGACTGACGGAGGTGGAATGTAAATCTGTTTTTTTCTCTTTCTCCTGGTTTCACGATATGAAAACACTATCAGGTAACTAATCAGCAGGACTTACCTTTAAGGGGTTTTTTTCCCGTCAAGATATTGTCACCTACCATTGTCATCATGTAGCCTCTGACTTCAGACAGCCATCGTTTTTCCTCGATGAGAAACACTAAGTAATATTTAATTGATTTTCGTTCTACTCTGCGTCAGTCCGTCTGAAAAGAGCAGAACAATGAATAACAAAATCGTTTATGTTCGATAGCAAAGCAGATAGATTCTGCGTGCAGCTGATGAAAGAAGAACGGAGAATAATTTCAAATCTAATGCAGTTATGGAACACATCCTGGCGAATAGTGGTTAACGTAAAATCAGGAATTCAATAAAAACTACACCATCATCATCATCATCATCATCATGGAAATACTTTACAGATGTGTCTCGTAAAATCCTAATTAGTCAAACTAAGTGTTTCTAAATACTGTGAAAACTACACATTTTCTAATAAAGCAGAACTTATGGTTTACATGCTGTTACAACAAGATTAAGCAAAACGAGCGGAACCATATTTAGAAAGAACTGCACACACAATTATTTTGCCTGTTTTTAGGATACTTTTCCATCTCTTGTTTTTTACTGAAGGAGGATGTGTCATCAGGAACTTTGATGATCAGCAACTCCCTTAGCAGTCTCAGAATCCTATGTTGCCTTTCCAGATATACAGTCATATGTAATCGGTTCAGTATAAAACTGGGAGAAGATTTAAATTAAATGCCAAAAAAAAAAAAACCATTAACATTTAATACCAAAGTTAGAACAGGTGTTTTGGGTACGTGAAAATATGGAAAGATGATAATACACCTGATGGAGAATTTACATTAAATAAAATAAAGATAATCCATAACGGTAAGAGACAGCGAGTATTTCACTTAAGTTTAGCATCATTTACCGCTAAGTATTGCATTGCGAGTTCTACGACTTCTCCGATAAAATCGGTGTAATGAAAACAATGAAAAGTTGGATAATTGCAGGTGGTTTTATCTTTGCTCGCATCAGTCGGAACTTTAAGGCATTAAACAGCTGCAGTCTGTTTTCAAAAGTAGCCAGCCTCCCGCCTCTTCCCAAACCAGGAAATACCATGTTAATTTCTTCGTTTACACCAGCTGTTGACAGTGTAAACAGTTGCCCCCCTTAATTTGGGAGAGGTGGAAGTAACAGATCCTTCTTTCATTGCATTAAAATTAAACAAACAAAGCAACAAAACCCCGAGACTTCAGTTAAAAGGAAAGACGACACGGATTATCAAAGGGGGGGGCTGAGTTCATGTATACGGTCAGTCCATCGTTTAAAAATGTGGATGTCAGCTGGCGGAGCGGTGGCCAGTGACGAAGGGATCACTGGGGCTGAGCGGGGCTCCAGAGGGGTCCGGGTCTGATCAGCCCAAACGTCGACTGGGTTCGAATCCTCGGAGCTCCTGCCCGCGGGGGGGGGGGGTGAGAACCGACTTGAACCCAGTTCTATGTAAACGGAAAGATGCGATGCCGGGTGGCTCACAACTCGGAACGCACTTCTTTCTCCTGGTGTGGTTGGCGGAGGTGGGTGCGTGCGGCGGCCATATAAAGTGTCTGGGTGCGAACCGGACTCGTCAACGCTCGCATTAAAACCCAATCGAGCGGAATTCGGCCGTCGGTCTCGAATCTTCGTCACCTCTCGCCGGCCAACCCTTCCGCGCGCGCGCGCCCCTCTCTCTCTCTCTGCCGGTAAACAGGCGTCATCGCGCGATGAGTGAGACGGGCTGCGAGAGCGGCTGGCGCGCATGCGCCGGGAGGGGAACCTCTACGAACAACCGGCGAAATCCCAACAGAGAGGTTTTTCGGTCGTCCCGTCCCGTCCCCGGTGGGAGGGGGTTAACAACGCGTGAACTAGCTCCGCCCTTCTATTACTTCGTCAGAGATAATACAGATCTGTTCAGAAACTCGTGAAGGAGACGGATTAGCCGAGGCTGTTTTGACAGATGCTGCCTCACAATGGTTCTGCTAAGGATCCTCTTTAATATAATTAGAAGTAAATTCAGAATAAAAGCGTCGACTTCACGGTCTGAGCGCTTGATGCTCCTATTGCTGCTGCATCGAAAGGCTCTGTTCTGAGGTCGTCGAGTTGTTTTCTGCTTCAGCAACACTGAGGAAAACTGTCGGGTCGACACGATTTCCACTGTAAAAAAAAAAAAAAGAACGGTGGCAACATCTGAAATGTAAACTTCTCTACCCGTTAGCAGCCCGTCTCTAAAACAGTGAGCGTCTGGACTCCGGTTCCAGCCGAGTTCACCGTTATTACGTGAACGAATCCTTTAGCACAGTTTCTCTTTAGTAAGTTATCGCAACCTAGATGACGGGACTGTGTAAATATTAGGAGGTCGTAGGTTGATGTGATGGCGAAGACAGCTCCTTGCTGACGGAGTGGTTCCGACAGGTTTTGCCGGTCTGCCAAAATCGGTAACCTTTGACTTCGCTGATTGCTTTCTGTTTATGAGTTCTTCACGTCACTCGATACACATCATGTTGTTTAAAAAATAAGCGGAGAGAGGTCGTGGAATGGAAAGATATATTTTAGGTGGGGGGGAGGAGGGAAAGAGAACGATGTTGCTCAAGCTGAACTGTCATCATCTTGTTTACGTAATAGTGTACGTGATCCAAATTTACAGGAAAAGAACTTCCCCATACCGTCTCCATTTAGAGAGGAGAGAGAGAGAGAGAGAGAGGAGAGGAGAGAGAGAGAGAGAGAGATGACGTCAGTATAAAGAGAGATATGACGTCAGTACAGAGAGATATGACGTCAGTACAGAGAGAGACCTCCGGATGCTGACAGTTAGTTTTTACATGTTAAAGAGAATTGTTTAAACAATCAGTCAACAACAATTACTTACGAAATCGTTGAACACTATAGCTCTGCTATCATATTATCATACTGCTGAGCTAACGAACCACCTAAAGCAATCAGAATATCTCCCCAGGCCAGTCCTTCATAGTTAGAACACACACCCTTCCAGTCAGCCAGTTTAAACAAACAAACAAAAAAAATGAGAAAGAAGCTGAAAGTCTTCATCTTTTTATGGCAGCTGAAGATTTCATGGCAACCAAGGCATAGTCTGATATAAGATATGGTGCCTAGGCTTTAAAAAAAAAGGTTGGGGATTAATCGTCCGGTTGTCAAGAATCCAATAAATGCATTCACCTCGCTTGCACCTTTCAGAGCAATATCTTTTTTACCCTAATGGAAGTTAGAAATGGCTTTAATACGACTACACCACCCTGACCAACGTTTTACAATATGTATGACTTCTTTCTTTACCTGCTCTTCTTTTTTTCTTGCTACCAGCCTTTGATTTCACCGAACGACTACTGGAGATCAGCAGATATCACCGCTCCTGCGGTGTACACTACAGTGACGAACTATAACCACACAGTTCCGCAGTGCCCCCATCTTCCTGACACCGCCTCTCCCTGCAGTGTACACTACAGTGACGAACTATAACCCCACAGTTCCGCAGTGCCCCCATCTTCCTGACACCGCCTCTCACTGCAGTGTACACTACAGTGACGAACTATAAACCCACAGTTCCGCAGTGCCCCCATCTTCCTGACACCGCCTCTCCTGCAGTGTACACTACAGTGACGAACTATAACCCCACAGTTCCGCAGTGCCCCCATCTTCCTGACACCGCCTCTCCCTGCAGTGTACACTACAGTGACGAACTATAACCCCACAGTTCCGCAGTGCCCCCATCTTCCTGACACCGCCTCTCCCTGCAGTGTACACTACAGTGACGAACTATAACCCCACAGTTCCGCAGTGCCCCCATCTTCCTGACACTGCCTCTCCCTGCAGTGTACACTACAGTGACGAACTATAACCACACAGTTCCGCAGTGCCCCCATCTTCCTGACACCGCCTCTCACTGCAGTGTACACTACAGTGACGAACTATAACCACACAGTTCCGCAGTGCCCCCATCTTCTGACACCGCCTCTCCCTGCAGTGTACACTACAGTGACGAACTATAAACCCCACAGTTCCGCAGTGCCCCCATCTTCCTGACACCGCCTCTCACTGCAGTGTACACTACAGTGACGAACTATAACCACACAGTTCCGCAGTGCCCCCATCTTCCTGACACCGCCTCTCCCTGCAGTGTACACTACAGTGACGAACTATAACCCACAGTTCCGCAGTGCCCCCATCTTCCTGACACCGCCTCTCCCTGCAGTGTACACTACAGTGACGAACTATAACCCCACAGTTCCGCAGTGCCCCCATCTTCCTGACACCGCCTCTCCCTGCAGTGTACACTACAGTGACGAACTATAACCCCCACAGTTCCGCAGTGCCCCCATCTTCCTGACACTGCCTCTCCCTGCAGTGTACACTACAGTGACGAACTATAACCACACAGTTCCGCAGTGCCCCCATCTTCCTGACACCGCCTCTCACTGCAGTGTACACTACAGTGACGAACTATAACCACACAGTTCCGCAGTGCCCCCATCTTCCTGACACCGCCTCTCACTGCAGTGTACACTACAGTGACGAACTATAACCCCACAGTTCCGCAGTGCCCCCATCTTCCTGACACCGCCTCTCCCTGCAGTGTACACTACAGTGACGAACTATAACCCCACAGTTCCGCAGTGCCCCCATCTTCCTGACACCGCCTCTCCCTGCAGTGTACACTACAGTGACGAACTATAACCCCACAGTTCCGCAGTGCCCCCATCTTCCTGACACTGCCTCTCCCTGCAGTGTACACTACAGTGACGAACTATAACCACACAGTTCCGCAGTGCCCCCATCTTCCTGACACTGCCTCTCCCTGCAGTGTACACTACAGTGACGAACTATAACCCCACAGTTCCGCAGTGCCCCCATCTTCCTGACACCCCTCTCCCTGCAGTGTACACTACAGTGACGAACTATAACCCCACAGTTCCGCAGTGCCCCCATCTTCCTGACACTGCCTCTCCCTGCAGTGTACACTACAGTGACGAACTATAACCCCACAGTTCCGCAGTGCCCCCATCTTCCTGACACTGCCTCTCCCTGCAGTGTACACTACAGTGACGAACTATAACAACAGTTCCGCAGTGCCCCCATCTTCCTGACACTGCCTCTCCCTGCAGTGTACACTACAGTGACGAACTATAACCACACAGTTCCGCAGAGTGCCCCCATCTTCCTGACACTGCCTCTCCCTGCAGTGTACACTACAGTGACGAACTATAACCCCACAGTTCCGCAGTGCCCCCATCTTCCTGACACCGCCTCTCCCTGCAGTGTACACTACAGTGACGAACTATACCCCACACAGTTCCGCAGTGCCCCCATCTTCCTGACACCGCCTCTCCCTGCAGTGTACACTACAGTGACGAACTATAACCCCACAGTTCCGCAGTGCCCCCATCTTCCTGACACCGCCTCTCACTGCAGTGTACACTACAGTGACGAACTATAACCACACAGTTCCGCAGTGCCCCCATCTTCCTGACACTGCCTCTCCCTGCAGTGTACACTACAGTGACGAACTATAACCCCACAGTTCCGCAGTGCCCCCATCTTCCTGACACCGCCTCTCCCTGCAGTGTACACTACAGTGACGAACTATAACCCACAGTTCCGCAGTGCCCCCATCTTCCTGACACCGCCTCTCCCTGCAGTGTACACTACAGTGACGAACTATAACCCCACAGTTCCGCAGTGCCCCCATCTTCCTGACACCGCCTCTCCCTGCAGTGTACACTACAGTGACGAACTTAACCCCACAGTTCCGCAGTGCCCCCATCTTCCTGACACCGCCTCTCCCTGCAGTGTACACTACAGTGACGAACTATAAACCCCACAGTTCCGCAGTGCCCCCATCTTCCTGACACCGCCTCTCCCTGCAGTGTACACTACAGTGACGAACTATAACCCCACAGTTCCGCAGTGCCCCCGTCTTCCTGACCCGCCTCTCACTGCAGTGTACACTACAGTGACGAACTATAACCCCACAGTTCCGCAGTGCCCCCATCTTCCTGACACCGCCTCTCCCTGCAGTGTACACTACAGTGACGAACTATAACCCCACAGTTCCGCAGTGCCCCCATCTTCCTGACACCGCCTCTCCCTGCAGTGTACACTACAGTGACGAACTATAACCCCACAGTTCCGCAGTGCTCCCATCTTCCTGACACTGCCTCTCCCTGCAGTGTACACTAAGTTGCCAACAAAATAAGGCATCGCGATAAAATATTTCGACAGAAAACCCGACAAGGAGATACAGAAGCCGACCTTTCCCGCGACGGTACTACGGCCGTCTGTCGAGAAATAAGAATCGGAGTTCAGTTGGTTCTCTTTGAATTCCGCAGCCAAAGAAAACGAGAACGAGAAAGATAAATAGATACACCGACGTGTCGGGCACCGCGATTATCAGCCCCATAATTCGGTGTCTACGACGCAGCGGTACCCGCAGAGTTTCGTGGACCATTTATTCTACTTTGTAGACCAGTGGGAACCTTGTTACACGGCCAGAGACGAATGCGGAACAGTTGCATTATCCCCGTAAGATGGGACTTACTGTTTGCCTTCTGTCTCGTCAGGGGGGGGGGGGCCGATCTTAGACGTGCGATAGCTGCGACTGGTAGACTTCAGATTCAGGTGTTGGGGGGGGGTTCGTTGCTTCCTTCTTCTTTTCCTTCAATTTGCGCTTGGATTAGGTATTATCCGTCTGACTGGCAGGTTAATCTTTAGCTTTTTTGGGTATTTCTAAAAAAAAAAAAAAAATTAAATTGTGACATGAATAAAATATAAAGATTAGGATGGTTGCAGATTCCTGTCTTTGTAGCAGTTCTACAACAACAACAACAACAACAACAAGACGGTTGGAAACTAATTAAAAATAAAGAAAAAAAGAAGCTGTAACCACGAGCGACCGGTGGCTGCTGTGGAACGGGTTTCGGAAAGTCGGGGCGGCGGAGCGAGTTACTTCCCTTAGATTACGTAACGGGCCGAGCTGCGAGCAGACTCATGGCCGACATAAATGAGGGTGACGCCTCGTGTTCCTTAGAACTCGTATTGCAGCGACTCTCCGCCCCGTTAGACGTCGTTTATATTTTGAATAGCAATAAGAACAGTAAGTAAAGGACAGCACAGAGTATTCGCCCCGCCGCCTTCGGCCGAACAGAGGCCCCCGTGTCTGTCTTATCGCTATCGTCCTGACCAGCTGCTGGAACCGGTTCGAAACGTCGATAAAAGTTGTTTTGGTTCGGGGTGACGATAATAAAACGCGAGAGGAGGAGGAGGGGTTAGCTAACCGAGACCATAACAGCTTACTGGCCATCCGTCGACACGGGCGCGGCGGTTATACGATACACGGTGTATGACAAAGGATTCCGAGACAGCCGGAAAGTGGGGGCGCAGTCGTCGGTGTCGGATAGCACCGCAGAGAATGTGGGCGGTCGGGACTCCTGCGAGAAGTAGAGGGAGAGAGAGGGGGGGGGGAGGGTTAAAAGAGAAAAAAAGAATTATTTATTTATTTTTAACATTTCAAGATATATTTTTAATTATCTCATCGATTTCGAAGCGAGTAAAAGGCACTTCGTAATTTAGAGGACAGCAACAACAACAACAACAACAAGATCTCCTTTAAAAAAGTCAGCAAACCAACCAAACGTCGGGTTCCCTTACTACACCTCCACGACACCTGAGGTAGTCTCCGCGGCCAGTGTAACACGGTAGATAATCCTGATTATGCCGTGGACTGACTAAACGGTTATTCCTTACGTCACCGACAGGCGGGAGGGGACACAAGAACTATAACGAGAAAACGTGTGTGTATATTCGTGTTGTGTTTGTATAACTAATTATGTATAATTATGGCTTAATAAAGCTTAAACTACACTATAATCTCCGCGACATCCAGATTTTATAACAACAGAGCTACTGATGACAACTAGACAAATAATTATACACGAGGTTGTTGTTCTCACTGATTTAAAGTCAGGCTTACACCTGTAGGTAACAATAGGTGTAAAATGCAAATAACACGATGGAATCGCAGCTCGTGTGGGGAAATATGAAATGCTCCCTAGTACAGTCACGTGTTGGCATAGTGCACTGTGATTGGTTGTCGTGAAAGCAGTCAGAAAGTGCCGCGATGTCGTTGCAGGGTGGTGAATACTAAGGCTGTTGGGAAGGAAGCATCACGTGACAAGTGTAATAGAATTCTAAGTGTTAGCTGGTTAAGGTGTGGAATGTCGCAGCCCGACTTGATGTTCCAGGAGGAGCTGCGTGCGTGACCCTGTTGACGACAGACCCAGTCAGGAGAGGAAAGCCACTCCAAAACCGATGTTAGGCATCTCGGGGTATGTTCTCTACGCGACAGTCAACAGACCATCAGTACAGATGTTGGTAATTACCCGGCTGCAAGCACCGGGTGGTAACGTTTCTTCAAGAACAATAAAGTACACATTAGCAGGGAGTGGGTTCAGTGGATGCGTCGCTGCCCGAAACACTTTTGCTGAGGAGAGGCTGAAATGTAACAGTGGGGTGACCAAACCCGGAAGGAGGTGGGTCTAAGATTGAGCTGCTCGGCAGTAATCAGCGGCAGTTTGTTCGAAAGCTGACAGGCAGGCAAAGAGCGTGGTGAAGAACTACCCGGGCCGGGCCGTAAAGAGGCTGACGGACCACTCATAGAGAGGCCCTGGACTGCACAAAATCCTGATATGGACACCATTGGGCCTATTTGCCTACTCGTAGAAAGTCAAACGGCAACCAAACACTTTCGATGAATTGTGGAAAGGGCTACGGGATGTTTGAACAACATTCCATGGTCATACCTCGATAGCCCGTGTGGGAGCATGAAGACTAGGTGCCATACTCTATGTGCAGCAAGGAGCTCACATACCAGATACTAATGCACTGTACAATGTATTCATTTTGTTTCTGTATTATTTTCTGTAATAATGAATCGTGTATGTATTATATATTTCTCTCAGTTGCAATTACTCTTTGTTTTGCGCATATCTCGTGTATTAGCCCAGGGTTCTTACGTTAAACGGCATCGGGAATCTCGTTTGGGACTGGCACAACTACATTCAGACAGGTAAGCAGCCGCTTTCTAATGATATTTCTGAAAAGGGACAATAGTGACGTCGCAGGTGAGCAAGGTCCGGACGTTCCTGGAGCTAATCCTATTCCAGAGGTTTGACATAGGTAAAAAAAAATATATAGGGCCCTTTCAGCCATGTGATGGGCGCATGACGCAGAGACTTTACGGAAACTGACAGACTTTAGAGGAAGTCGCTTTGTGGCGAATGTGTAAGTCGATGGGAGCCAGCGGAGGGGGGGGGGGGAGAGACGTCCTGCCATTTAATTTGTGAGGAACAGCTGATTTCTGCCGTCCGTCAGCAAACCTTCGATCCGCTCCCAGAACCTGGCAAAATATTTCGCGATTTTCTTGTTTTATTCACTTCGCCTGCACCTCAATTCGAATTCGTTGATTGCTTTATTAAAAGTTTGCTTACATTTCTCCGGCAAACCAATAACCGGTCTGTGGCAAATCCGACTCCCGATCGATGTCACGTGATTCATGCTTTTGAAGTCCGCGTATCGCACGTCGGCAGAAGGCGCGGACTGAGGGAGGTCGCCGCGTCACACACGGACGGAATCGGACCCTCCTGTCATCCGCGCAGGTGCGCTAATCACTTCGTGACTCCCTGACTCGCCGCCGAGTCAATCACTTTTTAATCGACTGGTTACCAGACTATATTTTAATAAGCCGTTTGCTTTCAAAGTGTCAAATCGGACGGAGGCTCTTTGAAGTGAAGCCGTCGTCGGAGCGTCCGGATCCGCTGATTAAGATGATTGGAAAGTGAAAGTAGAAAATGACGGTTGGTGGGGGGGGGCGGGGCCCGGGGGTGATGCCACGTGTGTCGGACGGCACGGTCGTCAGTCAGGATTTCGTGATTTAATAAGAAGTAATAATGGATAATTGATGCCGTTCACTTCCGGCTGCTGCTGCTGTTGCCGCAGATAGGTAAAACAAACAAACAAACAATCCCTGTTGCGTCTTTTCCTAATTAAGCCCGGAGGAGAACATGGCCGAGGGTGAACAACACCTTCTCTCAAGCAGTTTTCTTTAGCGGTTCATCGCCGCCTGGCGAGCGCAGGCAGCACGACGAACCGGCCTGTGACTGGTTAGTTACAGCAGCGCTCACCAGGGGATGCGGTAGCGTAGATGGCGGGACGGAACGATTTCTATCGGATTCGCTGCCAAAATTTTCGCCTGCCAGAAAATGTAACCGCCGCCGACACGGAGCCAGAAGTGAGATGGGGGAGGAAGGGGATAAAGCGCCGGCCCCGATGAATGAGGGGCTGTGTGTGTGTGTGTGTGTGTTGGGGGGGGATAAGATGCGTTTGGATGTTTAACTTTAAACATCGCAATAGATGGAAAACTCTTGAGGAGGAAAGGGATACAGACACCGGCATATTTTAGCATTAGCCTTCGATTAGTCGGAAGTAGGAAAGCAGCAGCAGCAGCTCCCTAATCTGTAGCCAGGCCCGTAAATGCCCGACGAACTCAAGACTCTTCTCGCGCGGCTAATCGCGGTCGCGGTTCCCGGGAGCAGCAGACGACACCGTACGACGTGTCTCCCCACCCCCTCTGTCCAGGTTATAAAACATTCCAGCCGATCGGGATACTGCCGACTCCATCACTCATCTAGTGCTGGAACCGACGGCCAGCGGAAAGAATGAGGAGAAGAGGCCGACAGACCGGCCAGTAGTGATATCGGGTGATCCAACTAGCAGAGTCGCGCGGTCTGATCTACCGGACACCCCCCCAACTCTCCCCCCTCCCACCAACAAGGGGAAGTAAGCGACCTGGCGTTGGGCGGATCTCTGTACGACCGAACAGCTCCGGTCGGGGGGGGGGGGTCATATCTAGAGAGAAATATCTCGCTAACTTGCGCGACAACACTTCCGATACACGGATCCGAGAAGAGGGTTGATGATGATGGTGGTGGTTTTGAGAGAAGTCGAAAAGAAGTGCAAGTGATGAACTGGCAGCCGGCCATCGATCGGAGCAGCTGTTATTGCAGTTCTGACATTGTAGACGTAGTGTACGTGTCTGCTCGTTCTTTGGTTTTTATAAACTTCGGGAATGTGGTAATCGGTGGTGGCTATAGTGCGCGGTGGCTCCGAATGCCAGCCCAAACCGTCAGGCTAAACTCCAGGAACCAGAACTGGCCAGAGCTGCTCACGTGACGGCGATGCTGTCGGCGGAATGTTAGTTAAGTTAGGGGTACCAACCGATTTCCTGCAGTCGTTGGTTCAGATCATTGTGCCAGTGATCACCGGAATAAGAGGGTTCTCAGTTCGACAGCTACCCGACCACAGTTTCCGATCTTTCCCGCTGTCTCCCCCCAATATCAGTTATCTGCACTTTCCTTCCGTCCCGTCGGTTGGTGGGGAGAGTGTTTCTCGTTCTACGATTTGCTCTGGTGTGTTCCTTGCCAGTATAGCTCCTCTCTTTTACCACACACCGGTGGACATATCTGGAGAAGTTGCTATGACGGTCGTGCAGACAGTTGCTTTTTTGGCCAAGGCTTCGCACCCCGCTAAAAGATTTTCGACGGCTGCCAGGTGCTTATGTCAGATTTTGCAGTTGGACTAATTCTTCTTCCAAAGATGGCTGACGTAGTACTGAGTGGGAAGAGATGACATGATCCTGTTTTTGTATTTGTATCCTCAGTTTTTTACACTTTCCATGTATCTGCAGTTTTTTCTTGGATTTATTTCTCAAGTTGGAGTAGATTGTTACTCTGTTTGCATCTTCCTCAGTGGATAGCTATCCTTTACCTCTTCCTTCTTTGTGTTAGTAGTGCAGCCTGTCTGTGCCGGCTTCTTTGTCGTTTATCTTGCACCTATTGAGCTTTTTCTTCTTCTGTACTTGCCTAGTACCTGTTTTTTTGTTGCTTTCTTCTAGTTGACTACGTCATTAACAAAGCTATTGATGGAAGCGATCTTGTTCTTTACGTAGGGTTCTGTTTATGGACCGGATCTTCTTCAATATCTATTTCTATATTTTGATGAATTGTTCTTCCATCTCGTTGTTGTATGTCTCCACTCTAGTCAGTGCCTAGATACACGTACGTGCCATCTTTTTGTAGGCCCCGCATGATGTCGTCTTTCCTGAGTCTGGTATCTGACGATAACACTTGGTGCTGTGCCCTTTGATTGTCATTTTTGTGCACTCATCCGCACCAAACTGCATTCCAGTGTTTTCGCTAAACAGATGTACTGTACGAAGGGGACTCTTCAGCTCACCATCATCTTGGCAAATAAGTTGAAGTCACCCATGTAAAGACGGGGCTTATCAGATTCCTCTCTTCTAGTTCCACTTATTTTCCAGATTCTTTCAGATCAACCAACACTCGGTGGATTGAGTTCAGTTTGTTCAATTAGTTTTGATTTTGTTTCTTGTGAGATGTTTTTCTATCACTGTTGTTAGGATATATGTGAGGAACTTGTATTGGAGCATATTATTGATCTCATTTGTTGTGGGTTCTTTTTGGAAACAAAACTGCTCGCCTTGCAGTGAACCAGTGTGAGGTTACAGCTATGTCGGAGGCGATGGATGCTACTAATGTTTATCACTACCTTCTCATGGACTGACTATGTACAAACAATAGGCTTGGTGCGGTGTGGCTCCATACTTTCCCAGTCTGCTCACATTCCTTGTATGATCTTGTGAGGTGATCTTGGTTATCCTATGTACAGAAATACTGTTGTATTGTGCGTTTTGGTCTTATAGTTATTCAGTATCTGCCTTGTGGGTTTGGCTTTTGCTCAAGTCGCCTAACCAATAATCTTCCACTTCTTTAGCTGGCATCTTTCTCGCTTTAATTTCATTTTTGTTGAAGTTTTTTGGAAGATCGTCTTTGATCTGGGAAAGAACATTTTTCTTTTAGTCTCTGCGCTCTCTCTCTCTTTCTCGCAAGGCTATATATTGCTGTTAGCCCTGATCTTCAGTTTGAGGTCATTGACGATACTTTCAATTTCTGAGTTTGATATTTAAGATGCGCCATAATTCTTTACATTCTTGTCGAGACCGAACCATTTTTAATGCCCTCGGTCAGCCGAGACAACTCTGCTCATTTTATTGAGCTCCCTTTGCGGACGGGCCTCTCTGCTGGGCTTTGAGTCTTTATATATTTTAGCTTTCCCCTAATTGGTCTCTTAGAAGGTGTAGTTCTTTGGGGTCTACTCTTTCTGTTGCGTATCAGCCACAATATTTCCGCCAGCGATCTTGCATTGTTTTAGCAAAATAAATAAATAAATAAATAAATAAAGAGAGAGAGAGAGAAGGGTTTAAGTACTCAATCTCCCTTCGAGTCACTCCGGTAAGCTTCGCTAATCTTGTTTCTAGACAGTCTGCTTTTGAGTGCTTCGTCACTCCACTATGGACGAATGCGGAGGAGCCATGATCTCCGTCCGCGCTGCCTTCACCACTGTTATCTACCTTCCTTTGAGCAGACGCAGGGTCAAGCTTTCTATCTTGGTTGCCATCGCAGACCTCTACTTTCCTTTCCAGGCTGTTATCTGCCCTCTCATCCGGACGAGAGTCAGATCAGTTTCTACCGCTCTCTTTCCCCTTTCAAGTCTCTTAAGGTCAAGTTTGCTAAATTTTCGAGCTGTGATAATATCCTCGGTTGCGCAGCTGTTTCTCAATAAGGGCTGATCCTTAGTTTCTGACGCCATATCTCATACATTTTGCATGGGTATCTATTTGCGAGGGTCTTCCGCTGGTGCTATGAAATAGCATCTTATCCATCACCTCTTCGTCTCTGGCTGATGACAGGAGGCGAGAGTGGTCCAGGATCATTATCTTGGTGGGTGCCTGTTTACTTCCGGTTTCTGGAATGTCCGACTTCATTGTTAGGTCCGGACTCCCGAGGCTGGTGGAGTTTCATCATTTTTCTTTGATTTGCAATTATTTTTTAGCAAGCCGGATGATCTTCCTTTGTCAGACAACATCATGCGACCCCATCCAGCCAGGCCGAAGCCGGAAGGGGTTAAGCAGAGAGGAGCCTGCCGGCCTTTGTGCCGAACGCACACCTGGGCCACCAGGAATATAGGAGCACCCTACTCTCTCTCTCTCTCTCTCGCCACTAATAAGCGACCCTTTATCGCTGGTAACTACTATTACTGCACACACAGAGAAAGGGATTTACTTCAAGGCTGGGATCCAAGCTTTCTGTTTTAGCCATTTTAACCATTTAGCCTCATCCGTCCTCACGGGTATTCCAGCAGTGACTGCTCGTGTACGCCCGTGTTTATCGTTGTGTATTCCGGGTACTACTACTGCCCCAAGGAACGCAACCGCCTGTGCTCAGACTCGTAGATGCCAACGACACAGTTTACCTTCATCCCGCGACCACATGGCACTGCAGAGTTTCCCGCAAGCAAGCCGCCCCTTGCGCAGCAGTAAGTAGCAGGTACTGGCTTTGCGTCATTGCTTGAGCGAATCTGGCAGATCTTAAAGTTGCTAATTTTTTTCTCCCTCTTTTAATTAGAAAATTAAAGTTAAGTTCGAGAAGTATTAAATTTCTGGATGGCCGGTGGGTCAGGCCACTGGACTCGGCTATCCCAGCCAGCCTTTTAAAGACGGAAAGTTAGCAGACAGGGAAACAGCAGCCCGCTGTCTACTAATCCCATGCTTGGCTTTCACAGCACCGTTCTATCCGTCCCCCAGACGACCGGGAGAGACCAGCCGTCGTCCGCCGCGTGTACGAGCGGGAGATAATCGGTAGTCGGCGCAGAGTTTGACCGCCAGTCGTATGTACAACACCCTTTTTAAACATAATTCCCTCCCCACGTTATCCGCTTTTGTTTCCGGAACGCGACAACAGAGGGCGTGCGATCGCGTGGTTTCGAATGACGCGTAAGGAAAATACCACGACACGATTTTCAGACTGACCGCAGTACATAGCACTGCGCCCTCTCACTATATCCGGCAAATCATTACGCCGAGACTAAAAGAATAATCGCAGAAGATGGAAAGGGAACGTTTCGTTTCTTACCCCCCCCCCCTTTTCTCTCTCTCTCTTACACGACATAAATTGCGATACACGCCCATGACAGCTCCAAGAAAACGTATTTGGTATTTGTCCCAACCGTCAAATATCCATTTGTTGAAGATAATATTAGCTAAGTCACAGGGGCAGATAACTCTCTCGCACAATCACCCTCTCTTTCCCAGCAGTCCTGCACTACTGCAATGTCCAGTACCCGTCACTGAAGTAAATCCCCATCGTTCTTTATATTCAGACTTGTGTCTAAATATATATTTTTTCTTTAAAGCCTGGATGGGGGTCTGTGTTTTAAAAGTGTCCTTCGTGTCAGCATCCGACCAATGTGCTCGCTTATCATTTTCCCCTCAAAACATCCTCAGCATTTCAGTAAACCTTGAAGAGAAAAACGAGATCCAGAATTGTCTTTTAGTCGAGTCGCACTGCGCTGGACTCGGTAAGTACCGAAAACTGTAGCAACCTCTATTTACTCATCTATTTCTATGCAGACAACACTGTTATTCATTGTATGTGATTAAATAATAATAATAATAATAATAATAATAATAATAATAATATGAGACTGATAGTTAAGACAAGACGTCAGAAAATATCTCCGTGAATTACATTAAATGCTAAAGTTGGAGGAATTCTTTTCATATCAACGTCTGTATAATTTTACGGAAACTTCTATCAACTGTGGTCGATCAAATATGAGATTTTCTTTATTTTTTAAATGTCGGAATATAAACGAACATTTTTTTGTTTGTTTAAGTTTTCAAATAAAAAAGCTGCCTTGGGAACGGACGGATGGATGGATGGATGGACGGACGGAACCAGCGTGAATATCAAACAGAAACTTGTGTTTGTTGTTTTCCCCATGTCGTCGCTGCGATGAAATATACACCGCGATGGTTCCGACTGCAGCAGCTCTCCCATCCCCACCTCTCATTAATTGTCAGCTTGTTGGAAATCTCGTGTCAGGACATCCGCAGGAATATTAAAACAACAACAACAAAAACAATTATCGTTTTGATTCTTGGGTTGCGCAAACATCCCAATCTATTTCCATGGTTGTCAGTGTTCCACGTCTGCGATCTATCCCAGCTCTCGGAATCGGTAAATTCATTTTAAATAGAATGGAAAGCTCTCGTGTCAAATGCATTAGTTTTGGGACCCCGAGTCGGCTATCGGAGAGTGCATCTCTTTGACCTCTGAACCCCTTCATTGCACCATCAGCGACTAAAGCGCCGCCTTAAAGCGATTAGCCCTAATTGTCCGTGACAACGGCGCAGTTCTGGTCCTCCTCACGTGCTCCGCGCCACCTCGTAACCCCTATCCAAACACGACTCAATTAAGATTAAGGACTTTGGCCCGAACAGGCAGGGCGAGATTTTTCTTTTAATTCAACTTGATGACAACCCAAAGTAACAATGATTGATCGGAGCGCCCCCTCCGGCGGGCCCCTTAAAGCCTTCCAGATTCCTGCCCCTGGCGCCTTCTATTTTTACGCCGATTTCTTACGTATCGATCGGAAATAAATACAAGGCAGAGGATCGCTCGGTGTCAGGGCGAAAATACATTTTTCTTATAAACTACGCGTGATAAACGATCGCGGAAATCTAGTTAGGCGTCAGATTGTAGGGGGAGTTCTGATATGGCGGGGCTCAGTTTCGGCTTGATTCGGTTTTGGTTGAGAGAACGGAAGAATTCGGAGACAGTTGTGTGTCCGGAGTGATGACAGAATCGACCCCCCACCACCACACAAATATCTCCCCCTTTTGTTTAACTTTTATAAATTGCAC
Source organism: Nautilus pompilius (assembly GCA_018389105.1). Lineage (NCBI taxonomy): Eukaryota > Metazoa > Mollusca > Cephalopoda > Nautilida > Nautilidae > Nautilus > Nautilus pompilius. The sequence goes on from JACATO010002161.1 coordinate 41,100, forward strand.
GCCAGATTAGGTTTAATTCTCGTCCATCAACTTTCACTAGAACGTCTCGGCAACAACCGGCCTGGGGTAAACCGCGCCATATTCCTCAAAACAAAACAATCAAACCGACTGACTCCGCCTTGGCAGCAGCTGAGACGGAAAAAAGTTTCTTCTCTCTTGTCCAACTCTACCGTCTTTGTTTTTTTTTTTTCCTTTCTATAATTATTTCTTTGAAACCTCTCCAAACATCCATGTGTTGTGCGCGTGCGTGCGTATGCATCACGTGGTCTGGGGAGACAACTTGGATAATTACATTTACTTGATGACACTTTCTCTGCATGCACTATTTTGAAAATCATTTAGCTTGACGGAAAATGAAGGGAACGTAGATTTTATCCTAAACAAAAGCTTACCAGGTTTTTATTTTTTTTAAAAGGAAAAAAAATGACAGGAAACGGTCTGTTTATATAAAATTAGTGTTTTCAATATAGAAGACCGTTTGAAAACAGAGCCAAGACAGGTGATTAACGTCTGCTCAGAAAGAAAACAAAGCACAAATGATGAACAGTCAGGGTCAGTTTCTGAGGTAAACTCCGGTCCCACTTACAGTTAAAATAGAAAAACAACAACAACAACATGTAAACAAGACAGGAAAAATACGTAGCCAAGATGGAACTACAAAATCTGTACGTTAGACAACTAAATATAATTTTCAATGGGCAGCAAATATTAAGACTTAAAATGAATTTGTGGAATAGAATATAATTGTATAAATTAGTAAATGTATATAAAATGCTTTTACTCCGTCTGTCAGCATTAAAATATAACAAAGGTTAAGTAAAAAAACAACCCTTTTTTAGTCTCCAGAGCAGCAGTAAGATTAGTGATGTTAGATTCTCTAAAAAAAGTTATTCGTCTAAGGGAGATAACTACTCTCAGCCAACTAGTGAGAACTGAAGACTGTCGAGAGAGAAATCTTGTTAGCCTATTACGAGTGCTCATGCTGTATTGGGGGCCAGAAGGGTGTTTGTTTGCTCTCTTCTCTCTAACTCTGCGCAGATCCTTTTTCAAAGAAATATAAAATAGGGCGAACTTCAATAATTGACAAGGGAGGCAACTCAGCAATTCACTGGGAACGTCGTTCAGATGAAATCCGACTGGGTGCCATTACGTCCCCGTGTCTACTTAAAGGTACAAGAAAAGAAGTAACCCTAATTCACGTTTACAGTTTAAAAAATCCCCGCTCCGTAAATACTTTTCAACTGATGGGTTTCTGGTATATGAATGACCGTTAAAATGTCACGTGCTCTCAGTGTCTCTGTCGTGGCAAGGAGATAGTCTCTACTTACTAGAACCTTAGGTTTTCCGATATGGGGCAAAACCAAGGCGGCCGGTTGATGAAGAACGGGTAGAGTAGATACGTTCGAGCTGTGTGTACAAACAGAAATGGATGATGTCGCCTGGAACTGGATTAACTAATTTCGGTACTCAGATACAGTAAAAATATCCAGCCCGATCGTTCCCTCACCAAACAAACCCGGTAATTGTCTCCCTTACACCATCCCCACTTTTCAGTGATGATGATGATACAGTGAGTCATTGCTTCCGGAGGAGTGCGAGATGTTTTGATTGACAGCATCAGCAGATGTCACAACGTTTAAAGGCAATCTCCAGCTTGACAAAACGAATCAAACTCGTTTACAACCACGCACATTCGTCTTTCTTGTAAAAACGACCAGCTGGCTGTTAGCAAATTGTATGCTATGTTACTGAAAGAAAGAATCTGCCCGAAGCTGGTACAAATGTATGATTCCAAAAGTATTTAGCATCTAAAAAAATAGAAAAAAAGAAAGGGTAAAATGGCTAGTCTGGCTACAGCTATTGGCAGGCTTGTGGAATGGCTCAAGTATCAGCTGCTCACTCACACACTTCGTTTCTCAAATTTTGTAAAAACTTCTGAAAAAACAAGGTGGAAACTTTTTTCTCGTTTAAATATTATTATTTCTGTTTTTTCTTTCTTTTCAAGAGGTTATGTATTATGCAGAAATCAATTTCTAAAAAGATGTGGTAAGATGATTTATTTGGGGTTGGAACATCCAAGTTTAAAGAGCAGAAAATTTGATTATTTATACGTGCATCAGCTTAATTCTATGATGTCGTTGTTTCCGTCTTATTCTAATGACTTCATTGCAGAAAGTGGAAAAGGAACAGCGACATTCTACAGGAAAAAAATATAACTTTTTAAACAGTTCCACACAAATTTTTCAAATTATTTTATTATGAGATCCTCCTCCTCTTCCTACTCTCGTACAAAATGCTTAGAATTCCAAACAACTTACCAATAGGGAACAATAAATAAAAGATGATTGATAACTTGCATATGCTGAGTGAAAAGCACCAAGAAAGAATTGTGGCAGCAAAATGATCAGAATTTCATGTCATCAGGTCAAATGACAGACTTCAGATTTACAGCAGGCAGAACCTGTGTCTCTGGATGCTTTGCCCTGCTTAGCTACTTTATCCAAAGCAGCTTTCACTTTAGCTGCATCAGCCGCATAATAGTGTTTTATGGGCCTAAGATCTTTATCCAGCTCATAAATAAGAGGAATTCCTGGAATGAAATTGTTGGTAAGATAGCAGATTAATGTACAGTAAGTAAGTAACATTAGTCACTCATTTTAAAAAATGCCAACTGTTCACACCATGACATCTTGGGCGCAGTGTAATTTAACTCTAGCCATTCAGCGAGACCCACCCTGCCACTGGAGACTTATGAGCTACAAGCAAACTGTCTCGTCTACAGACCTAACATCCCACAGGGACCATTCTAAGACAATATCTTCACTCCATATCTGGTGATGTATGTGCAATTTTAAAAAAATCCTGAATGACAGACCAAGAGATCTACAGGGTTTATTTAGCTACAAGATCCTTTGGTTAAAACAAAGATAGCATGAAATGGGCAAAGAGAAAAACAGTTAAAAGCCCCACCAGAAGAATGTTCAGTTGATAGAAGTTAAAGACATATAAGATAATGATAAACACCAGGAAACTACAGATTTTGGATCATACTATAATCTGTGTAGAAATTTGTTCAAGTTAAAAATTGTATATTTGATGTGCATGTGAAGTTACTCATCATCATCGGTCATTTTCAGATTGTGTTACACCAGTCTAGCCCTGATAAACAGCAAACACTTTGTATATATATAAAAAATAATTGGCACATAGAAGTTATTAAATGGTTAGAAAATTTTAAAACTGCAGTAGAAAATTTAGTAAAAACAATGTTATGGGGAAAACAACAACAACAAAATAATGAAGACAAAGCCAGTATGCTGATTAGTTTGTGCCAATAATCTTAAGCATTTCTCTGTAATCACAAAAACCCAAAATTTACTGCGAATTTGATTTGAAAGACTTAAGTATTCTCCACCAATGTTGTTCTAGGTGTTAAGGTCAGCTAGCCAAGTGTTGACACACAAACCGCAATAGCCAATCTGAGAATGGATACTTCCTAGATGACCAGCCGTATGCAACCTTTCCAAATAAATTAACATGCATTTCACAGTTAAAATACATAAATTACAAAAGGTTATTTAATATTTTGAATGAAAGATCTAACTTTAGCATGCAAAGTAATAATACAATAAATTTTGTATTTACCAACAGTACTCCAGTTAAAAAATTATCCAAAGCAAAATAAAAGTCAAAGCAGCTGTGAATTAAGGTGCATTTCTTTGAAGTTCCACAACGCAGGAAATAGCACACATGCAGTGGTACAACTTAAGCTTTAGAGTACCACTGTACTCTGTATCATCATTTTTTCTTATTCTAGAAGTGATGTGAAGGTTGTAGGTAGAAAAAAAAATTTCACATTTATATATCCTAAAGGTATATTAGAATATCAGAAAATGAAGAGCAAACAAATTAGTCTGGTGGTAAACTGAGCAAGCACTTTTTTTAAAATGTGAATTGAATTGTAGTACTTCCAACATCAGAGTCTACGTATCACTGCTAATACATGCAGCCTTTTTTCTGAGTTATGTCCATTATCCCAGTAAGCTAATGTTTTTGCATAACAAAATCTGGCCTCAAAGACCACCAATTATTGCTATAGAGCTGGACTAAAAAAAAATAAATAAATTCTTGAGCAGACAATCACTACCAATGGTGTTCACACTAAGAAGTAAAATAATCAAATTATCCTTTTTCTGGCTTTATTCCAGTTATAAGAAAAGGAAATATTTACCCTTCTATCAAGCATCGAGACACCTCTCTACTTTCAATGGAGAATATTTAAGTATGAAAAGAACTCAAAAAAATGTAAACTTTATGATAACAGATCTGCAGCGCTAGAGCAGGTGCTGACAGGACAAAGCTTCACAGAAGAAAAATGTGACAAAACTTCATTTAAATGCTAACTAATTTAATGGAGTCTTGTTTTAAAATAAATCTAAAAAAAAAAAAAAATGATAGCAAGAAACAAAACTCTAAAGTTGAGAAAAACAAAAATTTATTCTGCCAAAAATCCAAATCTAGAAAAATAACACAACACAACAATTTCAAATTGCTTTAAGTAAGATTTTATTTAAAGGAAATCAACTTTCCTCAAAATAAAAGAATATCCAAATCAAAACTATTAATAAAACAACCAGAAAGGTAATGACAACAGTTTTTAGCTGTACAGAATAAATAGCAATGGGATTAACATTTTTATATTTTCAGTGGTAGGCATGTGATAGGCAGGTAATCACACTTGTATAATAACTACATGGGGGTCTTGATGAATCACTAGCTCATTTTGCTTTGCCCTGGTTTGCTACCTTATCCATTGCTGCTTTAACCTGTGCTTCATCAGCAAGATAGTAGTGCTTCAAAGGGCGCAGATTCTTATCAAGTTCATAAACTAGTGGAATACCTGCAATGAGAAGAGAGATCTGTATCCTAAAATTCTTTCTAAATAAACAACAAAAATATTAATTACAATCAAAGTGATATTAGAGAATTTCTTTATTAGTGCTGACTGATGCAACTTTAATACTGATTATTAACAGTTACATCATTTGTTATTTTTAATGAGTGTTTTATGCAATTTTTTTTGTGAATAAAAAGTTTTTCTTACAATCTTGTACATTTATTTATTATTATATTGGAAGAGAGATTTCTATGATAAAAAAAAAAAGCTAATTGTAAGCTACAGTATCAACAGACAAAAAATAAGCAAGCAATACAAAAAGATTTACACAAATTATATTATACACATACATACCAGCTATACTATACAGTCGACCCCCGCGTAATCACGGATCGGCATTCGCGGAATTTTCCTTAGAACCTAACTAATAATTGTTCATGGAAACCCCCGCATATCTGCGGAATCGCAAATATCTTCCGCAATCTTTTAATGGCTTTTTTCGTGGCAATATATATTTTTTAATGCTTTTTAACACTAAATTATTAATAACAATATAATTTATTAATTTTGTGATATAAATATCAATATAAAATAAACGCTATTGGCTGGAGGTTTGAAAGTAGCCAATCCGAGAGCATTATTCATTTCTCCTCGCTGCTGATTGGCTTCTGCCCACAAGGCGCGTCTCAGGCAGATGCAGCCCAGCATCATCCCAGTTTACCGTGTGTAGCTATCTCAAGTGTTTCGCTGAGTGTTGTATTTTTTATTAAATTATTATTATATATTTACTTATATTTTTTATTATATTTTATGTTATATTTTGACGTTTTATAGGCATTTTTATGGACCACGTCCAATATTCGCAGCTTTTCACTCTTCACAGGTGCTCTAGGAACGTAACCCCTGCGAATACCGGGGGACAACTGTACATGCATGCTTAGTTATGGACTAAGGCTTGCAAGTAGTGTTTTCTCTTTTGTATATTCATTCCAGTTTCTTTCGCCGTACTCATTTTAACTCTTTTCCTCTTTTTGGAATCCAGATTTCTTACATGAATTTTTTCTGTAATTCTTGGGCAATTTTTTTTTTTTTTTAGATTCCCCAGTTTTCTGTTTGGGCTACTTTTTTTTTTCCCCCTTATGCCTGCAAAATGCTGTTAATGCAACAAGTGATTTTTCTTTCAGATCATACTTTACAGTCTGAATAGTACTGAAGCTTTCATCCATCATTCTGTTATATTTTGTACTAATCACATCACCTAAGGAAAACTAATTACTATTATAAGCACTAATGTCCACAATATTAATGTCTATACCTTCTGTCAGGCTTGATTGCAGTAAATAATAGTAGTAATGTTTGGGTTAAAAGTTTACTTTTCTACAACCAACATGTTTTTCTAATTTTGCATGCACATAAAAGCATTTTTGACTGATGCTTCAATCCATATTTCAAGTGAACTTGATAAGTAGAGCATTAAGACAAATTTGCCAAACTAACTTTCCTAATGTAATAATCTCCAAATAGCACTAATGCAATTACAGTTTGGAGTACAGATCTTTGCACATTAATGAGAAACAAGCAAGATTTAACTCAGCAACTTAAGTTGATCAAAATGATACCATTAACAAAACTTTCATCACAAACAAGTAAAAATGCAAGCGACTTACAGCAAAGTGTAAATGTCCAATTTGTAAAACAAGAGTAGCAGAAATAATATCAATCATTTTTTTTTGGAATATTCCACGTGAATGTGGCAACAGATTTCTATTTACATAACTGAATGAGGTAAATTAAATAAAAAACAAAAAAGAATTATAGCAACCATCTTATGTCTATTATCGTATTATTTCTCATCACTACCGACAATAATCACTAAGTTTATGATCAAAAAGTATTTTAAAAAATTCAATTTATAAAGTGAACTAAAAGAAAAATAAATCATAAAGATTTGATACAATATGCTTGGAAAGCATAACAATCATATTAATAATAAATTAAAACAATAACAAAGAAATTCCCTTAAGTAGAAAGTTTGTTTCTGGTAAACTTTAGTTACTATGCTACTATTACAATGGTAGTTAGTGACAAGTCAGTCATTTAAAATACACCTTGGAGTATGGGAGTTTAAATTTATCATCTTTGAGGTCACTGTTATCATCTACTAACCGTAATATTTTCTCATTCCTTTTATACCAACCATATCAATGAACAATTTTAAAATACAAGCTCAGCTATTACCATCAACATTAATAGCATATTCATATCGTCTGATATTGATAAAGCATTTATCAGAAGCTTGTTATGTACAAACATGTAGCAAAAACTTCAATTCAATAAAGTAAATATAAAATATAAAAAGTTAATTTGAGTTCTAAATAAAAAAAAGGTTGTACATCAATATTGGTAAAACCAAACTTCTAAGTACTGGAAAAACTGTCAAAAAAAATTTCAAGGTTAGATTAGTGATTGATTACCTGAGAGATGTTTCACATCAATGTCTAATCTTGAATTTACATACATTCCTGTTAGATCAGAGAGAGGTCTTGAGTATTTTGTTCTTGTAGGCCAGTTTCTTGTGTTAAAATATACTTTCTGGAGATCACTAGCATTATGGTCTTATCTTGGATTTTCTGCTTGCCAAATATCAATTGCTTTACAGCAACAATTTATACTAAAATTGCTGTTTTAATCATTTTCAGAATTACAGTAAAAGCTCACTTATCCAACACTCCAGATTATCTGTCAGTCACAAGCATGCAATGTGCATTAAAGGAGTCATTCCATTTCTATTTTAGCTACAGAGAGGGTGCACCCAGAGAACATTTAAACTTTTTACAGAGCTTTTCCAACATTAAGTCCATAAGAAACCAAAAAAGAAAAAGAGCAGCTGCATACTTTAGGAACAAATTGGGAGTCATAGAGAGATTGGATAATTTAACTTCATTTTAACTGTATTTTGAATTTTATTGCACAGACAGTATGCTTCCTGACAAAGACTGCTCAATGAGGTTTTCTGTGGGTGAGCTGGAGGCAGTGGGGACCACTGCCCAAAGTGACACTTCACTTATCTGACAGAAATCAATCCCATTCAAGTCAGATAAATGAGTTTCTACTGCATTTAACTATACATAAAGTCTAATTTACTATAAGCCATCACTAACCTGTGGGTATGTTTAATGCTACAATGTCAGCATCACTCATCCCATCCAAATACTTTACAAGAGCTCTGAGACTGTTTCCATGAGCAGAAATAAGCACTCGCTGCCCTGACTGAAATATAAAATAGGTTTCATTTTATATTGGTTTTACAAGTATTTCACTGAGATTTTATTTAGATTTTTCTGAATAAATTTCCTTTTACATAAAAGGTGTATTGTAGCCAACCAGAACCAATTAAGTGACAACTTTCCGCTAAGTTAAACTAGAATCATCTTTAAAATAAAAACATGTGTATTCTATTTCCTTAATGTTTACCAGTTTATCAATATTTTGTTTTGAAAAAAACTTACAAAAAAAAATTCTAGCATAAAGAGTAAACAGATACCCTGCATCTGCTACATAAAATATCATTCCAAATATCCATCTTAATTCCATAATACAATCACTCTCCAGGTTTCTATATTTTTAAAATCACAGCAATGTTCACTATCCACAATGTGGTTGAAAAACTCCTGCATACCCAGAATGTGTGCAAGATCTAAAGATCATTTCCTTGATGTAAAAACCTCTCTGCCTCAATGGCACAGGAGGGAATATCTGGAATGTTTATAGGACAATAGTTTTTGTTTTTGTTTTAATATAATGCAAAAGTGTAACAAAGATTTTGGTCAACCTTAACAAAAGACCTATCTATCCTCAGAATGTCAAAGTAAAATTACCCGGATAGCTGGAACAATGATATCATGCCAATATGGTAAAGCTCTAGCCACAGTGTCCTTTAGGCACTCACATGCAGGAATGACTTTTTTGTCCAGGATCTAAATAAAACAGAAAAATATCATTCAAAGAAGGTATCCAAACTGTTTTCATCAAGGTTAGATCCACGTAAAAACACACACACCAAGCCCCACCCCTCTCCAAAAGCATGCATAATGAAATGTAATGAAAATCTAATGAGTTAAAAATTCTCTTTAGGAACAATTCAGTCCTAACATCAAGCATTTAAAATTACATTAGATATAGGAGCAGTTAAATAGTGAAAATAATATTTATTGCATATTTTAAAAATCACTATCTATTTAGTATGACTTTATTCTTCAGATAGAAAAAAATCTTTTACATAAAAGTCTCTTTGTTTCTCTTTTCCATTTGTCAGAAGTTACATGCAAAAGACTGATCATTTGCAATCTATAGGGGATAGCTTAACCTAATAACATAGATGTTTTTTATAGAAAAATATAAAAAGTTAGTTTTGATAAATTATGTAATTGTATTTGTTATATGCAGAATTAGTGATGTCAGACAAATTCCAGTGCTTGAATTAAAAAGTAAATCAACAACAAAAAAAGCAAACATATTTGTGATGATTTTTAAAAATATTTTCTTTATTCAGTATTAAATGCTTTTGAAGAACCCCACTATACACTATGTAAGAACATTATGAATTTTTAGTTCAAACCAATTTCATTATTCGTCACTTCTGATTTAATGCAACATCTTAAAATTTTATTCAATTAATACCTGGTAGCGTCTGTCATTGGAAGAACAACGGGTATCCTCAGGCTCTAATGCTGGAGGTGGTACATCATAGGATCGTCTCCAGATCTAAAAATATATGCAAAAAAAAAAAAAAAAATCTGTGCTACATATTTCTAAAAAGCTGTCTTTTAAATTTTCAAATTGCTACATGTAAAAATAGACATGACACATTCAGATATTGTTGAAAAACTTGGTCTTCCATAGATCTGTTGGCAGGATTATTGGAGTGATGATGGAAAGTGGCGAATCAACAAAAAAAAAATTATCACCAAGGAAAGAATGAGTTTTGCAAAGCTTCAAGAAAATTATTTTAAAATACTGAAAAGATATTAGATACTCTGTTAAAAAGATTTTTGGTAACAATGAGCTGCAAATCACACACAAACACACACAAAGGAGACATTTGTTGAAGTAGAAAATTGGAAAGGACTATATTTGCAGATGAAAATTCACTTAATTTTTTTGGTAATTGTAGTGCTTTGTAAGTAGAAAAAAAAAATTAAAATGTATTTTTTTAGAAGTATCCATAGTGTTCATATCTGGCCTGTTTCTCTGCTAATGGTAAAGGCAATTTGATAATCCTACCAAAAGAAACAAATTAGTATTTGAATTTTTTAAAAATAAATTTTGTAGAATCTGTGAAGAAATGTCATCCTGATGGTAACTTTTGGTTGTTAAGGATAAAACACCATATCACACACACAAGTCCCCTCTTGGTTCAAGAACAATAAAATTTAATGTCTGAAGACCTACCTGAAAACTCTGATTTAAATCCAATTGAGAACATAAGGGCAGTAATAGGCAATATATTGAAAATAAAAAACATCCAAGAAAGAGAGATTTGGCAGATTTCACTGAAGTGACTTGAAAAATTATTTCATCATAATAGACGTTAGTTGAAATAATGTTGAGTAGCTTGAAAGCAGTCATTACTGATTAAAATATTAACAAAATGAAAACTAGTTTTAACTCATTTTTGCTGTTATATTTTCAGATTTCTTTTTTCTTGGTTATGTTTGTTTAATAAATACTTGATAAATCCCAAACACTTTTACATGTTAAGTGTGTCAAATCGGTCACATCTGTAGTTTAAATTGTGAAAATGCATTATATTTAGTAACAATACACTTCTTGCTCTAATAAGTACATATACAAAATTTTTTTGAATGTATTTAATAAATACAAAATTTTGGACTGCAATGAAATAATGAACAATTTCTTAAACAAGTGGTTTTGCATTAACAGCTCAGTGCTTTCAATTAATTCCCCTACATCTATGAAATTCACAATTTTCTTTCTACTAAAGATGAAACTGTGTACAGCTGAAATTTTATAAATTTCTGATACCCAGACTACAAGATTTGAGCAGATTTCTGATGACCAACCAGCATCTGCATTCTCTCTCTCTCTCCAGTGTTCACTCCATTTAATATTAGCAGTAAATTTGTGGAGTAGATTTTAAAAAAATTAGATAAAAATATATGCTTGATCATATACCAAAATATTGAAATCTTGTCTATATTTATCTACTTTTTGCTTATAATTTAAATTACCTAAATGATTTCTACATTTTTTGTAAAACATAATTTTAAAAAATTTCATATTAGAAAAACGTTTTTGTTAAAACTGGATCTTCATTTAAAATCCAAAATTTTCAAGAATTTGCACATCTATTTATTTGCATAATACTGACAGACAATAAGACATACATTCTGGTTTTATCCATTTGGTAGTTACAATTAAATGCAATGTCCAATGTATTAGGTCATTACAAAAGTTTTGTTGGTTTATATATTGTGTATATATTTTTTGCATGCTTGTGAAAGTGTATGTAGATAAGTTATATATTGTCTTGTAGCATGTGCTTTAGCATACATTATGAAAATCCCACTTTTTAAAAATCATAAAATGGATATTCATTTCAGAGTTCTGACTGAAGCATGGATAGAAAAGTGTTTTATGCCATTTTGCTTCACGAGTTCAAACTGGGCCACAAAGTGAGTGAGGCAACTCATAACATCAAGCAGGGATGGGGCGAGGACACAGCAGATGAGCGCACAGTACGATGAAAGTTTGTAAAGTTTCGAACAGGAGATGTGAGCCTCAAAGATAAGTAACGTAGCAGACATTCTTCCAGCTGTGATGACAACTGTCTGAAAACCTCAGTTGAAGCCAATCCATGAAAAACAGTGAGAAACTGCTGGAGAGCTTGACGTAAGCACTGCAACTGTTTCCCAGCAGCTTGACATAATCGACCAAGTGATAAGGCTTGACAAGTGGGTGCCTCACGAGTTGAATGAATAACAACAAAATCAGTGATTGAAAATCTGCTCTTTGCTTGGCATAAGAAATGAAACCTGGCGAAACCATCACAGCTGAAAGGCACTGTCGTGAATTAAACATTGTTCATCAGAAACTCTCCCAATGACAGCCAGCATTGGTGAATTGAAGAGGCCCAATCCTGCTCTACAAAAATGCTCATCCTCATGTTGCAAAAGTCTCTTCAGAAACTGAACCCGTTGGGGTACGAAGTTCTCCCTCACCCAGCCTATTCACCAGACCTTTCTCCCCTCAACAGCTTCCTTTGTGTGAAATCCTCCTCCAACCAAGCAGCAATTGAAACTGCCTTCCAACAGTTTATCGACTCCAGAAACCCAGATTTTTTTCAAAATGGTATAAATGTGCTTGTACCTCATTGGCAGAAGTGTACTGACTGTAATGGAACTTAGTTTGGTTAACAAACTTCACATTCAGCAAAGATATGAAGCCTCATTGTTGCAGTAAAAAAACCAACAAAACTTTGGTAACAACCTAATATTAATAGAAGCATGTCTTAAATTTGTTTGTAGTATTCAAAATTTAAAGTAGCATTAATGAAGAAATAAAATTCCTATAAAACTTTTGTTTCTTCATAGAAATGATGTATAACAACAAAAATCCCATTTACAATTTTCATATTTTAAGCAAAATAATAAAAATAAAAAAATAGCTAATGCCTATTTGAAAATTTTTGCAGTAAGTACTATAAATATAGTTTAGAAATTTACCTTGACTTGATCTTCACCATATTTAGCAGCTGTTTCTGACTTATTGAGTCCTTGCAGACCACCATAATGCCTTTCATTCAGTCTCCAATGTCTGTGGACAGGAATCCAATGAAGATCCAACTCTTCTTGAATATAGTACAATGTTTTGATAGCTCTCGAAAGGACACTAGTAAAAGCTATATCAAAAGTAAACTTCTTTTCCTTCAACATCTGCAAATAAAAGATTTCATGTACAATAATTTTAAAATAATAATAATGCAAAAAATATATTTTTCATTTATAAAAAAAAATTTTTTTCCACGTCAATTTATCTTAAAATTTTATTTCAGTTCTTTTCCTTGTTTCATCAGTAACCAATAATGCAAAACATTACTGTGAAAAATAGCTCAAAAGTATGGCATGAATTGGTCATAGATGTAAACAGTAAATGCATGTCATACTCTTCTCAAACCCAGAGATCAGTAATGTAAGAAAACGTTATTACCCGTAACATTTTTTCACTTCCTGATAGTTCAATTAAGGAGAGAAAGTTGAAGAATAACATTTAATCTGTGCTATTAAAGATAGATTTCCAGGAATTTCTAGTGATAACTGCAAAAGTGATGGGGCATAAAGAAACTTAACATTCCATCAAAATCTGCACAAAGCACAAACAATACAATTGAACAGCAGCAGCTTTCAACACCATTTGGCAAACACTTTTCAGACCCCATATCCTTCCAGACTAGATAGGAACCTACTGCTAATTTTTTTCCTGGAATTGTCAGAAAAGAACTGCTAGGTTGGAGGTGCATATCTATTTTAATGATATTTATAATTAGTTCAAATGTTAATTGTTTTATAAATGATGATATTCATAATAAATAAATAATCAATGTATAAGGATTATGCAATGAAATTATATTCATCAATAAGGGGTTAATATTAAATTCTATTTTTTGTCAAAAAAGTTATACACACACACAATAACATCAGTAAGTGATATCACCACCAGTTCAGTTTCTGAGTCAGATCTAAGCTAATTCATATCAACACTTGAACAGTGTTAAGTATCATATAAGTGTTTGCAGCACGTTTAGTCTTCTATGATAATGCACTATTTTAAATACCATATTTTAAAGTATTAAATGTTTCACAGAATGTTTTTATATAGTATACTGATCTTTTTCTTGTATTTTTACTGTTTCAATGACGCATGCAACCATGTGGTTACTATGCTGCATGCACTTGTCAATCTTTACAAGCAGAGAAAAGGTAAAGTTGCATCTATATCCAGGGTACAAGTGAATAAAATCCATTGGAAGGAGTTCCTCAAAAACGTGTCATTCATCAAGTCAAAGCAGAACTTAAACAGAAAGTTGACCATGAGCAAAATATTGCCAAAGAATGTAATACATTACATAGACAACTCGAGAATCTTGAACTTTCAACAGAAAATGAATGGCAAATATACTCAGGCTGCATGGCTTGAAAACTTTCATTAAGTAATCAAGGAACGAAGTGTGTGATGAGCAGGTAGAGAGAGCTTGCTGGATATGCAAATTGATGAATTTTATTTATGCAGTGTTTTGACTTTAGTAGTGCAGAATGCATACTTTTATAGATACCTATTTTCACTGGTATGGAGTAGGATAAAAATAATCTATGCAAACAGGCCAGAGAGAGAGGTGAATCAGTACATCTAATTTCAGTTTAGTGATAAAAAGGCAGGTTAAAACCCTCCTGCTAACTTAGAGCAAATACTGATTTGTCTTAGATGCATATATGGTACTGCTTCAGGAAGCACATTTATCCTTAACAGTCCAGAAAAGTGGATTTGTGAGGTCTACTAAATATCCATATTTCAGTGCAAATGTGTATTAATTCTACAATTTAAATTGAATTTAACATTAGATTTGGCTGAAATCGTAACACATTATAAGGAATTGATCAGGTTTTTTTCTACTTTATTTCTAAAATCCAAAATCACTTTAGAACATTGTTTGCATGTAACATACATTGGCTCGAGTCAAATGAATGCAAATATAGCACTTTGTAATCACTGAACTGACAGAGTAAAGTTTACTAAAGTTAAACTTTGAAGAGTTTGGAAACACTTGAGTCTCATGTGTAAATATCCACAATGCTCTGTACTCTTGGTATAAACAGCATGTCATGAGATTGTACAGATGGCACTTGTGATTATCACAATTTACATGAGGTCACATAACTGGACAATCAGATTGTGAACCAAAGTGAGAGGTAGATAGCATGGAATCTTTGCAAATGGGACAGTTCATAAAATCATTGTTAATTTCCATCAAATAAATTTGAGCAGCTAACTAATGACCAAGATGAAAACATCACTGGTGAGAGAACCAACCAAAGGAATCCTTTATTGGTCCAATGCACATACAAAACTTACAGACATCAGCAATACTGTAAATATGGGACATATGGCAAAATCTCCTGCTTACAGAGGCCAATGTAAATTTTTGATTTGTATGAACCCAGGAAATGATACAAAAGTTAATGGCATTTTGGATATCTGTTCTGTTCTCTGATGAATCTGTCAAACATTTCAGGAAGCCTGCAGTTCAACAGTTCTATCATAAAGTGTAGGCACTGATTTGGAATGCTGGAAAGACCAATGTGGTGTTTGAGGGACATCTGAATTGTTGTATACACATTCATTCTTGATAATCATCTTGTGCCACTTTCCCTGAGCACCTAGAAGCCCTGACATCAATCCAATTGAACATAACTTAGAGATGAAAACATCTTGATCACCAATACAAAATACAAAAAACCTCCTACATTTGTGTCAGCTCTGCAGAAAAAAAAAAAAAACTTACTGGCAAAATTTGGACCATACTACAAACTTCCATGATGACCATGCCATGGATTCCCAGCCATTCATGAGACATTTTCTGATATTTTGTGAGATGCTTAATTGTGCATATGTGCCACAATGAAATACTTTAAGGCTGGCCTTTTTCTTTTGGCAGGGCTCTCTATAACTACTGACAAAGGCCACGGTGTAACAAATCTGATGTACATTTTGTCAAACGAATGCATTATTTCCAAAAAAAATCTTTCAATCTTAATTTATGGGATATTCCACCCATTTGTTGTTGTTTGTAGTTTATCTTACTTTGGTCATCATCAACATTTATCAAATCATCAAACAAAACTTCAAGAGTTCTTTTTAGGCCAGTAAAAACATCAAATTTTCCTCACTTTTCATGTCCTCAATTATAAGGTCTGGTACTGACACCTGCACACCATTATCAGAATATTTATTTTTTGGTTTGTACTCCATTAATAGTTTTTCACTATACACTTATTCACATCGCTTGCATTTCTTTCTTCCAGGCATCCTTGATGTCATCAGGTATGACAACACTAGTAGTAGTCATACAAAATTACAGATGCACCCAGTTCTAAGTTGCTGCATGTATTCAGCTTCATAACTGGACCTTTATTTTCATCAGTTCTGGAGTTGCTCCATTTTATGCTGGCAAGATCATCCATAATCTGTTTAATAAATAAAATTTAGTCATTTATATATAAAACTGCATGGGTGAATAAAATTTAAGTTAATATTTGAAAAAAACATATACATTAGATTGTCTAATCTTGCTAGAATGTAAAGATCATTTATTTATCTAAATTGCAATTTAGGCCAATATTTTTTTATAAACAATACACATTATAAGTCATATTGCTAAATCAAGAATTTGTATATTATTCATCTTTTAATAGTCATATTTCCTGCACCTACTTGTGCAACACACACAAGTATACTTTTTCAGTTAGAAGCCTGCATAAAAATATTTGGAAAAAAAGTTACACACATTACACAAGACAGACCCCATATTGGAACATGTACTTGCTTTTTTTACTAGATTACAAGTAATTTTTTTGATATTCTGAATTTATTTACTCTTTTACCTTAGATTAGTGATGGAGTTTTATTTTAATGACAAATTAATTTAAGTGAATGTCTGACTGTCTGTGTCTGATTGCATGGACTTCATGGCCATGATGACAATTCAATCAGTTCATGTTGTCATACCACAAAAAGCAGACTTTTAATTATTGCAAATGTCATAAAACCAAAACTTAATATACATGAAAACAAATATAAATATCAAATAAGTTAATGCTAAAAATGTATTGTTAACAGGATTAATATATAATCAAACTACCAATAGCCAAAAATTCTAAAGTTATAATATTTACCTGTTTCCTGTTTAGTCAAATATTTTGACGAAATTCAGATTTTCCTTAGGACTGCTTTTAGTTTTCCAGTGTTGACAGAGTGCTGACTGCTGTATGTCAGCATCCAGTTTTCGAAAATAACATGCATTTTCCAGATTTCTTTCAGATACTTGTTGGCAGAAAATCAATGAAGCATAATCTTTTTTCCATTACATCCAACAACAGCACTATCTCTTTTCACCATTGTAGGAAAATTAAGAAAAAATAAATTGCAACATTTGATCAGTGAACAACCAGGAAGAGATTTGAAGGCTCTTTGTAATGAACAAGAAAATTCAAAAGAAATAAGTTATGAGAAAAAGCTATAACTAATTTAGGTTAAACATTCAAAACCAAACAAAAAATGCAGAGTATTTGTGTTATTTCCCTTTTTTCATTTATTAGTTTTATAATCACTCATATCATAGAATCTGAGAAAACTCTTACCAGTATTAGAGAGATCAATGTGTGTAGATTGGAGCAATTCAATGTCATGTAGCAGGTAAGCCTAACATAATTTCTGAGCCTGGAATCTTCATGAAATTTTCGGTAGTGTTACTGGTAAACAAGGAGGCTAATCCAAAATGACACCACATCACCACAATTGCTTTTTGATCTGGCAATCAAGGAATGTTTTTTCAGACAACTCAGTTGAAATCTGACCATCAAAATGCAACAGATGCCAATGTCCCAACACAAACCATACGTAATCAGCTTTGGGATAATGATACATAGTCAAAAAGCTTGCATCAGCATACTTCTAATCATGGGCCACTGCAGGATGACAGTGTGAAGGAGTGCAGAGAATTCTAAAATGCCAGTGTTTCTGAAGAATACTGCTATGAAAGTAGCTCAATGATGGTGTCGAAAGAGATTAAGTGGTATGCCAAGACTGACCTCCATATTTTCAGAATGCCACCATGACAAGTTTAAGGTATAGGGATGAGATCCATGTTTACATGAAGCCAATATGTCAGTGCTATTGGAGATAATTTAATTTTCATGGATAATAACACCCAGCCACCTGGGAACAAATGTCTATATGGAAAGGCCAGCTTACTCTGCAGACTGCCATTGTAAGACATCCTGTGCTACCACAAATCTTACAGTAACTTTGTGATGCCCTCATAGAACAATCTAGTTCATGAAACACCAATAATAAGCACTCTTCCAGCTAGAGACTCACACAAGATACTGAATGAGTTTCTGAATAGGCATTTTCCACTTCAAAGTAAAATATTAAATTTTGCACCTGTCTTGTTAACTGCAACAGACATTTTTGAAACATTGACTGTCAACTGAGACCTTTAAGACTCCAACATCATTAAGTTTTGTAAAGCTTAGCTGTGTGAAAGTCAAGTTGTCTATAGTAGTAGTGATGATTAAATAAAAAAAATGCCTAAAAAGATTAAAAAAATAAATAAATGATCTTGGAGACATTTTAAAATCTTTTATACAAATATATTTACATAAATTTACAAAACTTTCAATATAAAAGGTCTGAATACATCCACACATACAGATGTTGATATATTACATAATACAGGATCAAATTAAGTCATGTTTCCAGTCTTTTCAGAATTCTTCATGCATCAATGCAGAAATGTTTCATCAGCAACTGTTCTTCAGACATTCTTTTTGCACCTTCCACACAATGCTTTGATTTTCAATCCTTCTTTCAGTCACATAGGTAGCTAAATGGTGGCTCTTGTCCCATTTTCTGCTTGTCTGCACATTCTCACCAAAAAACTATTGCTCCAAAGTTGAAAGAAATTTCTGAAGCTGTAAAGTATTGAGGAATCCATGCAGGTGATTCATGCAAGAATGTCTTCTGAATTTATTGTCTGATGCCTAATAAAGATTTATTGCAAGCCACACAAGTGAAACTACTACTTAAACAGCCAAAAGATTGTAACAACAAGTCAAAAGTTATGTTGGTTTATTGCTTGGTCATGTATGTGGACCATTTTATCCAACATCTTTTGTTTGGTTGTTAAATTCAGTGATCTCTAGTTTGTCATCTTCAACAATGTCTCCATCATTGTGCATAATTAACAGCCAAACCACAGACTTTTCTACCTTCTGAATACATGACAAGCAAATAGTCTTTCTGAAAAATGAAAATGGAGCTGCGATACCACTGCTATCTGTCAGGAAGAAATTCCTTAAGTATAAATGACCTTTTCTTTCAAAAAATACCAATTGGTGCCAACCCATTTCGAAGAGTTACAGGTAGTTACAAATGTGAAATAATTGCCATAAGTCATATTCCATTTACTGCCACTGAAAGGCTATTTCAATTCCAAGAGTCTGCTTTTCTAAGTCATGTTATGCAAATTGTCCTACATGGCCTGCATATGCCTTGCTCTTGAATGAATACTGTTTTCATGTTGCATATCAATCAGGTTTTGTGACCATTATGGAATATTCTAGAATATAATAGGATTATATACAGAATATGAATCCTAAATATTCCAGAATGACTCATAGCAAAGACATTTTATTCTTATTGGAGACTCAAGGGTATCAAAAAGACTTGAAACCCCCCCAAAAAAACAACTGCTTAAATGCCACTCCAACAGACATTTTGTCCATGAAGAATACATAAAACAACAAAGAATAAGGCTCATATATGAAGACATAGTTATAATAGTGAAAATGATCTACTGGTCCTGATGTCCATTTTCAGGTGTAATGGTATTTTTGAGATTTGCCAACGTTAATGGCTTCTTAAATTATAACTTATACACATTCAAACTTTGATATCTTCTCTTCACCACACAATTTCGGCATTAATATCCCCCCCTCCCCTCCTTCCCAACTACAGTTTTTTCCTGCAATTAATATCCAGCATCTCTCTCAATACCTGGCTGGGCTCAGCCGCCAGCCAGCCAATTATAGACGCCATTTTACTCTGCAGATTTCAACATCTCCTGCTGTAGATCCCATCCCACCCCCCCAGGTATGGAATTTAAATCAACTTCTTTTCTTCTTTTATTGCGGCAGCAGCAGCAGCCGACTGGGTTGGTTTTTAAAACCATAGTAATATACAACAAAGATTCCGGCTTAAAATCTCCTCAGAGCGGACCCCGGCAGGACCCCGGCAGCCAGCCGAGTAACTTTTAAGGTGGTCCGATTAATCCCGGATAGGAAGGGAACCGATGAGGATAATTAATTTTATTCTTATTGTTTTTAAAATACATATATTACTCGCAGTCGACCATATACATACATATATATATATATCGGCCTTCTCCGGGGGGGGGGGAGGAGCGTTTACGCTAAGCCGGTGCACACACGACCATCGAAACAGAGAACAGACACAGGTGTACAGACAGGTACGAGGAGGAGGAGGACGACGACCATAAACCGAAACCTTTCCAGACATATCGCTGGTAGACTGACTGACTGACTGCTCTTCCACTTCAAGCTCATTCGCCGCGACTGAAGTGGCACAAGATCGACCTGAATGAGCAGACGACGCCTGCGGGCCCCGCTCGTAGACACACACACACACACACACACACAAACACCACGACCGCGATCGCCAAGCTAAAGCTAGAGAACTAACGTTTAAACTTCCTTGATATATATATATTAAGTCCATCGGAATTCTCCATTTCAGCGGCCGGTCCCGAACGAACGCTGGCACCTCCATAACAGTGACCCTGACCCTCCGGGAATTTAGGATGTAAGAAAAAGAGGGAAGTTCCCCCCCATCCCCCTCACCTTTCCAGCACTGCGGGCTTCCTCTATACCGGTGTTGGACAAATCAGCATCATGCCAGCCGCAGAAAAGGTTTTTCTGGTTCCATTCGCTTTCTCCGTGCCTAACGAGAACGATGGTATGAGCCGCCATGGCGCAGCAGAGGAGACACAGTGATGACCTTGGAATCACCGGCTCATGTCCTTGACACGAGAGAGAGAGACAGAGAGGGGGGTGGGGGGGAGAGAAAAGAAAAAAATTAATTAATATTTAAACCGTAATATAAAATATACAAAATTTTATATTATTAAAAATATCATCAATAAATATAATAACATTAAAAAAAAATAAAAATGAATACACTTTGCCCAGCCGGATGCATAGAAGGGAAGTAACTCTTCCCCCCTAAAAGTCCAAATCATATTTTGTTAATTAGTCTAATTGTAATTCTTTCATCATTTATAGAAATAAATAATGTTTTAATTTTTTTCAAAAAAAGATTATTTTAAATTTAATAATTTATTTAAAATATTAAAATCTCATAAAATATATTAGCTTATTGTGTGTGTAAAATGAATTTACAAGCAGGTTTCATTCAGTGCATCTTCCAGAGTTGATCTTATTTAGTCTGGATGGATCCTCACCTCCTGAAGATTGACCCAAAGCAAACCTGCATGATGAATATATATCATCCAGTACTCCTGAAAAGGAAGAAGAGGGACTGAATAAAAGCTTTAGATATGAGTGTTTCTCCCATCAAGGTAGGGACTGGAAGATGACGGCCATGAATGCTCCTAAGTGAAAACGCAAGACTATAGAAAATACAGACTAGACTTGCTTATAAAATTCTAAGGGTGCATAAAGAACAGTTGCCAGTGGTTAGTGAGATGAAGGACCAAGAAAGCCATGTGAAATACAAATAATGAGCAAACTTAAAATAAATGAAGATACCCATAGAAGTACTACTCACAGTGGGGGCCTTCAACCACAAGAGAGAAAGGTTGAAAAGGCTAGCAGAGAATTTTGGGAACCAAGAAGATGCATGGTGGGAAAGATAAAACTGAAAAAAAAAAATTATCATATTCTCTTCAGAAATGGGAGAGGGGGAAGTTGATTCTGAAGAATGTCAAGGAAATTGTGAATTTGTATCAAGATGACATATGCTAATGTGTGTCTCTATGGTACCTGATAGGGGATGGGCAAAATGTTCAGAAACAGAAGTTTGCTATTTTTAAAAAATTGTACTTGGAATGTAAAAAGCAGTATGAGCATGTAAGGTTTTAGGTTTTGTTCTTTATAGTCAAAATAGTGTCACAAACTTCAAGTTGCTCATGCCCACTTATCCAAAGAAATATGGATTATAAAGATATTTTGAGATTATATCTAAGGTGAACTTCTTAAGACTGCAATGTTGCACAGATGAGGAAAATTTCCAGGAAAAGATGGGCTTGCAGAATATCTGGATAGGCTATTTGAAGATTTGGACTCCAA
Source organism: Nautilus pompilius (assembly GCA_018389105.1). Lineage (NCBI taxonomy): Eukaryota > Metazoa > Mollusca > Cephalopoda > Nautilida > Nautilidae > Nautilus > Nautilus pompilius. Next base: position 63,180 of record JACATO010002161.1, read on the forward strand.
TGACATCCTGAAATAATGAGGTCTTGTCAGGAAAAATGGCTATTCAGACTACTGGAACCATCCATAACTATCTACATCAAGAACTGTTGGCCCCTGAGACCATCACTATTTTGTCCAAACTAGTATATTTGAACTGAACATCTACAGATTTTGTGGATATTATATACAGTAAAGTCAGTGCATCACAGCACATTCCCCATACACTAGATCCTGTTTGTTTTAGATTCCTAAACATAGATCAAGGTTAATAATGTAGCATGTGACAATGTTGTCTGTAGGGTGCATACTTGAGCATTCTGACAAATGCAGTGATTTTTTGTCAACTTGATGCATAATCACAAGAGATCTAATTTTTGTTTGGCCACTAACAAAAGATTATTGTTGGGTTCTGTTTCACTGTCCAATCATCCCTTCTTGCTGACAGTGTTTACAAATATAGACTGGATGAAAAGTTCTTTAGGAAAGTGGAAGCAAACTTTGAAAACTGCAAGAACTTTTGGAATTAATTGAGGTAAATGAAATAATGCCAGTCATGTTACCAGATTATTGCAGCGCTATGCATATACTACATTCATTTTAGTGAATATATCAAAACAATGATATTCTTGCAAAACTAACTTCTAAAAAACATTTCTCTTTTTATGGGCTAAACACATTCACCATTTTTATCCTGAATTGCATATGGCATTGCTGAACAAAAAGATTTGTTTCCTTGCCAGTAGTTAACTATCCATCCTCAAGACTGCTAAGCAAATATGACATGTTTTCTTACAAGTTACCTGTGCCATTGGATTTCCCAGGGATCAGAGGAGGGTTTTCAATTCTTGTTTTATACATATAGTTTCCTGTAATGTATCATACATACATTAGTTCTGATGCCATTTCAGACTCCTCAGGAAAAGTCTACAAAGAATCCAAATTTGGAGCCTGCATCTTAGTTTGAGTAATAGCTTTTTGTTTTGTTTTTTTTGAACTTTATTTAAAGTGGGCATGGCACTTTTTTAGGGTTCAAACCTTGGTACAAAAAGGGGTCATAACTCTCTCATTGATTTCAGGGTATTTTATTTGACACACGTACAAAACACGTATTAAAAATGTATCTAGACATGAGATATGTGAAGAAAATCTCCTGGCAGTGGTTGATTTGACAAAATAAACCAGACTATTGACAATGTGTCATCCTCCTCTGCCACTACAGTCTCTCTCTCTCTCTCACAGAGTGCTGCCCAGCAGTGTGCACTTAACCTTATCATGGAAAAACATAATACAACACTTGTTTAACATGATTTTACACAACCAAATTTCATCAAGACATTCCTTAGGGTAATGCTCAGAAATTAATTGTGGCAGAGCTAAACATAAATTAGACTGCATGTGCAACATTTTCCTTTACTCCATTTTCCTATTGGCAGATATGGACCATCCCGGTCAACAACACATTGACACTAGACTACCTGATAATGTTAAACATCTCTAGAATAACCTTTGTTGAAAGATACCCAAGGAAATGAACAGTGCTCGGTTTTTCCATGAGTAATGTGGAATTATCTTATCAAACTATTTCAAGGTTGAAAAAAAGAAGTAATAAAAATTCAAGTTTGCTTTTATGATACCCAGCACTCATTGTATCCATCCACTGTAACATGGAAGTGCGCCACTTTGAGTAATAAGAATAACCACTTAAAGTTCATTCAACTGCAAACAGAATTTTTAAAAAAGTGTACAACAATAAAGGAAATGAATCCATAGCAACTTAAAGCAATTTCTCACTGCATAGACTACAAATTCAAAACTGACTTTTCTTTTGGCAAAAATCAATGTCATGTGATGTTTAAGAAATCACTAAATAGTCAGTTTAATAATAGTTATTGCATCTGTCCATCTTTTTACTATTTATTTATTTATGGTTCTTAAATTCTCTGAAATGGTAAATAACCAAATTTATTGTTAATACCATTTTTTTTTTAAAATTAATTTCATTTTATAATCCATAAATGCTTCATTTCAATGCACTGCTTCCCTCTGCAAGTATATCGTTGATATTTCATTAGCAAAACAATTCTTGTCTTTTTTCAAAAAAAACAAACCTGGATTTAAATGATTTAAAAAATTTAGTATAATATTAAACTTTTCAAATACATGTAATTTGCATTTGCTTAGTTTTAAATTTCCTTATTTTTGTTACTCAAAATTGTCCACACATGCATGCTGGCAGCTTGAGACACCTAGACTCCATTACATCTGGCATACTGAGCTTTATGTATATCCAGTGCCCTTCACAAATTATCTGGTATTGACACCACTATCAATCAGAAGTGGCATTATCACAGTTCTGATACAATGGAAACTTACTGCTACCTAACAGCAAAGAGTTGACCCTAGCTGATGCCATCTCCATAGTTTTTTAACTCCAAAAATAAAAGCGCCTGACTCTTTCATAATGTCAAACTAATAGTAGCTGCCAAATAAGTGACAACAAAAAGTAAAATGCTGAATATGAAACAAAGACTTAAAAGGAATCTTTTCGTTTATTTCCAGTCATCTTGCAGTAAAATTGCTTAACAAAACATTCTACACACAGTCTACCCACAAATGTCTGTTTCCAAGTATTCATAGCCTGGGGGCACATTTTTAATTCAAAGCTTGAAGAATTACTAAAGATGAATTTCAGCACAAATTGTCATAAGTCAGCAATAACTGGATATAGATCCATACTGGGTCTGATCAGGTTCGGTGGGTCTGGCAGGTTTATTTTGTGCTGATCCAGTGTATACATCCTTAGCTGCAGTGTGAAGCTTTTCTACAAAATCAGGAACTCCTAATAAAAGAGAGAAGATAGCCAACAACTATGAGAATAAACAATATATGCAAAATATCAGCTAAAATTTGGTATATTAAATCCATTTCTAAATAATTTTACTTTAAATGTGACTAAGCTAATTTTAATGTTTTATTTTCTTTATTTGAAGCATTTTGATACAGGTGTAAGCAAAACAAAACTTTTGGGTGAATTAACAGAAAATGCATCTTCGATTTTTAACCTTTGCTGTGTTATGAACCTTCCATTTTGGCTACCTGCAGAATGATACTCAGATAGAACTGCTACATTTTGTTGTTTCACGCAAAGAAAGTTTAAATGGAATGGAATTGTAATTACTATAACCTGCAGTTTGTACTGTTTTTTTGACAAGAGACTAGGTAAGTGTCTTGTGTCAGTTGTTTTTACTGGCGTGGTAGTGATTACCTTTAGGCATAATTTTATCACCTGCAAATCTGAAAAGAAATGTGGTCAAGATGTTGATCGGTTTGAAAACTAGGTAGAGACAGCAAAGCCCTTTCTAAATCTATGGTTGTACATAATCGCTACACTAACTAGAATAAAACGTCGGCTGTTAAGCACGTTCATTCACCAGTGCGGTTTAAAATGCCAGGAAGGAAGGTGGGGGGTGGGGATTGGGACTTACTCACCTGTGCTAGCCAACCAGCTGTATGCAAAGTTTGGGAAAACTGCTTGGGGGTCATCATGATAGGTTAACACATAGTCAAATCCATTCTGCAACAGATTTTAACACAGCAGGTAACAAGACCAGATTCTGGACATTGTAAATAGTAGTATATATATATTTTTAAAAGAACTAAAATAGAAAGATTCTATTAAGGATCTGAACAAAAACTGTTGAGAGAAGAAATAAAACTCTCACTGGGTCATTAAATAGTTTGGAACAAATTTTATTGTGGTGTACAGATGTATCCTTAAAACACGTATTTGCCCATTTTGCCATCTCATCTGAGTCTGCATATCAGAAGATGGAGATAAATACATTAATGGACTTTAGGGTATACAGAAAACAACAGTTAATAGATTTTTCCATTTTATTATAACATGACTAAACAAGCTGTCTATACAAACAATCACAAAAGTAAATGTACACCTTTAATTTAAATCCTGGGTTCACCAAAGTAATCGATGAAAATAGGTGTTACAGTTGAATGAATTGTTTGATATATCTGGTTCAAAGCATTGTGCCTTTGTTCAGTAGTAGGTCATTAAGTGTTTGCTAAATCAGAGTACTGTTCCTATAGTTGGGGATGGGGTGGGGTGGGGACCAGTGTCAAGAGTTAGTTCCCTTTTGGCACAATAACCTGGCGATATTTTAAAGCATTAAGTAACAATGGGCAAAGTACACCTATAATATTCTCCAGAGACATGCTTCACCCTGAAATGTTAACTTATTTTTTTTATAAAACCACTGAAGTGCAACCTGGTTACCATGTGTGCTTTCTGGTACTTTCACAGTGAAACATTGTGAAATAAATCTCTTTAAAAAAAAAACAAAAAAATCACAAACACCACCAGGTCAGGTCACCATATGATCAGGGTCAATGGTGGAATCTTTAAATCACCGGAACCAACATTCAGAGGGGATACAAGCACTTAAAATCCTAATTTATTATTTATTTTTTTTTTACACATTTTCATGAAACTTTGTGCAACCCTTTGAGGCATCTGATGAAATAAAAACAAGGCATTTTTTACCTGGGCCAAACTGTTGCTACGGTAACAGCAACCATCTTGGATTTTATGGAAGGTACTTGTTACAAACCTCTGGATGAAATGAGGGCATACACACCAAGAACTGGGCACGTGCAATTTGTTCATTTTTTTGTATTTTGAGTAGATAGATATATTTGAGGCATCACCCAGTTGTGTCATGTTTCACGATGCAAGGCTACCGCTGTAAACTTCTCCAGAATCAATGACTTGACATATTGCAAAATTAACACATAGGAATTTTTCACCACTGTGCTTCTCAACCTGTTCTGTTCATAATTTTAGCCCAAAAAAACTTGAATAGTTCCAGAGAAAAGTTGTATGGTAAAACTAGAAGCCGTTCTTATTGAGAAAGAGCATCCAGAGATTTACAAGCATACACCGAATCATTTCAAGTCTTTTTTCCAACCAGAAAGCTCCAGGCTCATACAACTTGCCTTCAGTACTTTCTAGCTATTCAGTCTCACTTGGAAGAGCCAGAGTAATGAACTCTGCAAACTTTATTGGCCCAGTAATCGATTTTAGATGGAACTTCCCTAATTTGTTCAGTGTCCTTAGCAGTCTGCATTGTATGTTTGCTTAGACTGATTGTCACTAAGTCCGCTATCTCTGCAAAACACTTTCATCCTCTACTGAACTAGAACACAGCTATGCCAAGCACAGCAGACAAAAACTGCCACTAAATTCCGTTTTTTATGCAAATGGATCTGTGAAATGGAATGGAGACTTCTGTCTCACACTCTCCAATGGCATGTGTAGATTTGTTTGCATGAAACATACAACCTGTTTGAATTTTGTAAACAAGAGGTACTTCTTGAAAGCCAAAAGCAGTGACCTGATCAGTGAAAAGTTTTTATTGCATAGCAGTCAAAAACAAGAAATTAGACCCCCAAAAATCTCACTGTAACAAACTCTCTGCAGGCAATTGTTTTCTAAAACACTAATGGTCCACCCAAGTGTACCTGTTGAGCGAAAGATTCAAAACATTCCTAAATACTGTTTTACTTAATGATTCTTTCTTTCTTTTTCTTAGCCTTTGGTACTGTTTATCCTTGATGCCATCCATTGTTCTTTTCAGTTAGTTAAACCCTTTCAAACTATGGAAAGTAAAAAAAGTTGACAAATTCTTTGGAAAATCTTCCTTGCTTACCTCGCTGAAATCAGTGTGTGGCTTGATGACCAAGTGTGAGTTGTATGTGTTCACCCGGACATAATTTTCCTTTGGAGGACAAAGTGGATGATCCACGGCTCGAGACACAAGAACCATCACCTTTTTTTCTGGATCCACCTGCATCAGCCAGTAACATGAGAAATTACCATCAATTTAGCTATTCAACCAAACCATTCTTGTATTCCCTGAACCCATGAATTAAAGGAAAATATAAAATTATTTAATTCTATTTAAATATCTGTTATTGTTCCATTCTCACTAGAATTTCACCAAAGGTTAGAACTCTATCAGTTCACTATCACTGTCCCAAGATGTCGTCAAGAAACACCACTGTCTCTCTCAATGTAATGCTCTGGAGCATGTACTGATAAAACTTAGCACAAATTTTAATTATAAATTGATGTTGTCCACGTGTAAGGAAAGCTGCATAGCAAAGCTGACAAAGATACAGTAGCTTTGTCCTTGTTAGCAAACAATAAACACAGAAGTAAATCTCAGAATGAAGTACCACCCAGCTTACATGTTTTACTTTTACTGACTGGGGCTGGGTTAGAACCCAAATATCCATGTATCTTGCTGTGGTGACAATCCCTTTGACAAAATCAGTATACCACCACAAAAATAAAAACAAAGCAATTTGCATAATGCCTGCCTTCCCTCTATCTGGTATCCAACTAAAGATTTTAGAAGGCAGTTTAAATAACAATAATGTTGGAAAACATGGACCCCTCAGTTTAAATATTAGCTTACATACCTTGTATCTTCTAACATAAACATAGTCTCTACTGTACATTGGGTACTGAAAATGAATAAAGAAATATCTTAAACAAACAGTTAAAATCTGCTGAAAAACAAACTGAATTTTCAAAATAGCATTTTTTCCTAAATCTTTCTGTGTTGTCAGCAAACACAGAGAGATCCCTTCCATACATTCTGGATATTTTCATGAGAAACCTATCTGAGAATTGAAAGGATTACTCAGTAGAGCATTTGCATGCAGTTAAAGGCATTAAAAACCTGCTTGAAGATTTGCTTCTACTTCTGTTATATAATCTCGTACTCCCAAGTTCCAATCAGATTTTTCTTGCAAAACCATTTAATCTTATTCAACAAGTTCAGAAGTATCCATGTCTAACCTTTCACCATCTGACCAAAAAAACAGATCAAATTTATTCAAATTATAAAGTTTACATAGCAAATATGTCTTAGCAAGATGCCCTACTCAAAATAGAGGCAAGCTCCTAATTGGATGTGTTTTCTTCAGGGCATAAAAGAAAATATCTACAGGTTTCCTATTTCTTAGTCAAACATGAGATATATGACAGTTATGGAAGTAACATATGAAAAGGAAAAATAGGTACTTTTCCTTTAAATAAAAAATAAATCCAGAAAGTGTTGTTAGAAAGAACAATTCACTGTCCTTTTGTCTGATAAATTTGAAAGCGGTTAGCTTCCTCTGCTGCACTGGAGTCAAATGTTGTATTTTTTATTTTTTGCACATTGTGCAAATTCTGACAGACAACACAAACATCTTCCTTAGGAACAGCTGAAAGACTTGTGGTTGGTTCCATCACCATTTTGTTGTATCCATGTGGAAGAACATATAGATAATGTTAGACAAGTTCTCTAAAATCCAAAGAGCTCCATCAAATGGAGTTTACACTAAGCTTGTACTTGATAACAGAGACATTTAACATATTCATCATGAAAGGCCACAGCTATTTTCTGCTCTGATTATGGGTCTATATGATGAAGGAAGGCAATCCATTGCATCCACACCTCACTTTTTTATTATATAGATGGATCAAATTTGGTTGTCTGACTTCTGCAACACCTCCTGTGTGGTGGTGTGTCAGTATGAGTGCCGCTGGTGACATTTACTATCAAGTTGTCAGTCTACTTACATATGTAAATGCTGCCATTGCAGTGATAATCAAAAGTCAGTTTGTGCAGCTCCTTCAGTCCTGTTGTCCAGACTTGTGCAAGTTGACCTGTACTCTTTCTGTGCAAGAAGTTTTAATATGTTACAACTCTTGGAAAAATGGTCAAAATAGAGTTCATGATATTTTTGGTAATGAATTTTTGTCAACTTTCAAGAAATTTTGTGAGAACTCTTTCCTTCTGAGGTTTTGTTGCATCTACTTCCTGTGTAGATCTTTAGGTGATCCAAAATTTCTTCATAGTGACCAAATTTTATGGTCAGAGTGTATAGTTTTATCTTTGATGAGAACATCCTGAAACTATCCCATAATAAGCCACTTTGAATTCACCAATACTACGATTTTTGTAAAATATTCCAAGCTGAACAAGATTTTCATGGAAGCTCTTGTATAGGAATCCTACTTCAGAAACTTTATTGCCTGTTTCCAAATTTTGATTATTTTCAGTGTGGAAGTGCATCTTCATTTTCAAAACTCCAACTACAAGTTTCTGCAACAAAAGTAAAGATACCCAGAAAATGTCTAAATTCATCAAAGGTTATTTCAAAATTTGGATTTTCTCTCTTCTTGTATTTCAATATCTTCATCAATAGATATTTTTATCCCCTCCACCAAAAGGTAGAACGATAACTTTTGCTAAACGGATCTCACTTTGCATTCAGGTATAGTAATAACTTTGCAAGTATCTTTTTTAAATCCATAAGAATTTCCTTTACAAGTTCCCATACAGGAACTTTAGACAGTAAATGGTTAATGCAATACTTCACTCGAGAGGATCTGTCATAATTTGCATTTTAGAGGCTAAATAGATTTAAAGAAAAACTATAGAAAAAGCAGAAAAACAGGCAGATGACATCTTCTTTTCCTAGATAATCACCAAATATTATTAATTCCAAAATTTCTAAATATCAAAAATAAAATTATTTTCTTGTTTGTTACTGTGCAAATTCCTCCCCCTTTTTTGTAATGAGATCCCAGTTAAGTAGAAGTTTCTCTTGACTGTGAGTATCGAAACCCAAATTTTTTTTTTACCAGAACCAGATATTATTTGAATTAAGTCGCTTTTAGCGCTGGTGTAGAACAAATACCAAGGACCTGTTTATGGCAAGATATTATTTGAATTAAGTCGCTTTTAGTGCTGGTGTAGAACAAATACCAAGGACCTGTTTATGGCAAGATATTATTTGAATTAAGTCGCTTTTAGCGCTGGTGTAGAACAAATACCAAGGACCTGTTTATGGCAAGATATTATTTGAATTAAGTCGCTTTTAGCGCTGGTGTAGAACAAAAACCAAGGACCTGTTTATGGCAATTATCCTGAAACTGCACTTTTAAATGACTTATTTAAAAATGCCTTAGGCAGTCGCCAAATGTTAAAAACCCAACAAGGATAATGAATTGTTCACATTAAAATAAAAACTCACTGGGTAGTGTGTGACCCAGTGAACAATTTCCGATCCCGATTCATCATCTCGATCCATAATGCTCAGGTGTATCACCAAATTATCCCACTGCTTCCTATATTCTAAGTCAACCTATAAAATGTATAAAAGCAAAACAAATAAGTAATTATGTGGTAAAATTTAAAAAGCATAACTGAAACCACAACCAGCAAAGTAAGTGATTTTAAATTCCATTTCTATAAAAGCCTCTCTAACCTGGACGAACCTTAGTCTACAGGGGCATGAATTTACCAATCGTCAAACTATTAGAAAAAAACCTAGACTTTTTCCTCTTGGCACTAAGATATTGGAAAACATTAAGCATAGTCATTCTAGAATCTTTCTGGATCAAGTCAGAGGATATCTATTAGGTATTTTTAGCTGACAGATATTTATGGTGAGATCAAACATTAGCAAAATACCAGCTTGCCATTAGAAAATGGTTTTTTCCCCCCCTGCAATTGGAGCTGTGGAATGAAGTAAAATGCCAGTATTACTTATTAACAACCACAGCATAGATTATCTTAAAAACTGCCTGACAGTTATTATCCTGGGGATTCTGTATAAGCCGTGAGGGATTCTTATAAACAGATGTCCCTGTTGAGAGCTTGTAACCAATATAACCTTAGTCAACTTCTGCAGCTATAAGCTTTTAGGAAAGATAAAACCCATTCTCACTAAATCTCTTCGGCAGCAGTGTTCAGCGAACCAACTTTCCCTGTTAAACTTACCTGTATCGTAAAAAAGGCACTTGCAGGAATATCATAAAATGAACCACAAACTGCAAAAGAGAAAAAAATATACGTATATACAGTAACATTTGTTTAATCCAGCAACCTGTGAACCAGTCACCTTGCCAGTGTGTGCCTGGATGATTAATGCTCTGTGAAAACATTTTATATGACTTATATCTCCGAAAAACATTGATTTCTTTGAATTATTTTATACATTACTATTATAGGCGAGTTATCGTTATTCTGATTTCCCGTATTATAGGTAATTTATGCCTATTTAATTATGTAGATATAAATTGGCACATTACCTAATCCAGCCCCTGTGTGGTCTGGTATCTACTGGATTAAAGGAATTATACTGTGTATATCAAGTAAAAATAAAAGCTCTGAATTTTCTAACATTCTTTAATAATTATCAAATTTCTCCACTTATGAATTAGGATGTCAGCAGAGGTTCAGACCTAAGATGGCAGGGTAAGCCACATGCCATAGGCTATCAATAACAGACTCTTGGAAATTCCAGGGAATCAAAAATTTGTACAGGAAAAACAAAGATGAACAAACAGAGAAACTACAAAATTCATCCAACCATTTGTAAATAAGCAAATGAAACTTTCAGGTAACTAACTCCATACTGGGTAGAAGTGACTGTCAAAACAATCTGAAGAATGACAACAGACTTCCTCTCACACTGGCTGGCAACGACATTTTGAACATCTACTTTTTAATCATTATTAATTACGACAACAACGACACTACAAGCGAGCGTTCTCACCTTTGTACTGAAAGAGGCAGGAGTTTGCAACTGGCTTTCTCCACAGTTGTAGATGAAGCCTGTCGATCACTTTTTCCCATCCCGCAAAACAGTAAGAGCTTTTTATGACAAATGACATCTGTTGAATTCCAATTTTACTCTCAGTGAAGATCTGAGCACAACTGGAAACAAGAGAAAGTGTGAAAGGGTTAAATACACAAATTGATTATTTCAATAAAATGGTAAGGACATCACCAAACATCCCCCACAATTTAAAGCAATATTTTATACTAGAAAAACAGGCATTCTGGACTGACAACAGCTTGGCCAAAACCTGTGACAAAACCAGATGCAGTCAAAAAGAAGAATCTTGTAAAATGTCCACAGCATAAGGAAAAATTTGGTATTTGGAAATTTTTTGAGTATTTCCTTCAATTAACATTACTGACTGAAGATATCAGTATACTCTACCAAACTCAGTATAACATTTTTTTATAAATCCTTTATAGCATTGGGTACCTTTTTCTCTAACTTTAGAAACGAGAAATTTGATCATAGTTCTTTAAAAATAAAATTAAAAAATTTGCATTACATTAAAAAAACAAAGAAACCTCATCAGCTGTAAAGTAACTCTGCTTTTTATCTACAAACTTCTCCAATCTGAAAGTGAACTAAACAACTTTTATAAGATTTTCTCCAAAGCTGAATTAAGAAATAGTTGGTAGTTTAATGTAAGATCGTTACTATATAATCGGTTGTCAATCAGGAAAAAGCATAATCAAGTTTGTTTACAAAGCTTTTGCAAATATTTTAATTAATCAAAGCACCAGTAAATACTAGAATGCAAATTAATTATAATGTTTAATATGAATTTTAGAAATAATTATATGGCCAGCTAAGCTGTTCAGGATCAAGAAAAAAACTATGATAGGGAGGTACACCATTGGACTATTGTGCTGTTCAAGTTGGTGTACTATATGTCACAAACCATTTTAGTTTTTAAAAATTCAAAAAACAACAAAAAATGGCACATACAGCAAGTTTTCAGAAAACTGCTTGAAGTCTTGAGTGAGTAATGAATGTTACCACAGGAGGGATCAGACAGTACCAGCCCCGTTGTACAGTATTTCATACGGAATTTTGTCATTTAGATAACGGCCCTAGCTATGAAGCTTTCTACAATATCAGGGTGGATGGTGAGTGGATAGGACAAACAGCTTGAGAGTTTAAGAATCAATCATCTCTAAAACTGGACCCCTGCATAGCAGACAGAGTTTATTGGTGCATCTAAATGCAAGTATTGCCAAACAAAGCCACATAACAGTAATACTCAAAAACGAAGAAAGGATTATCCCAGTCCATGGAGGGATGATGTAAGATGCTGACAGCTCCAGGTTCATTTTGCGAAAATCTGGAGATCTGTTATTTTCACAGATGCAGCAAATAGAGAGGCCGTCGTCGCCCCTCGGTCTGGTGTACAGAGTTTTCCAAATATCTGACAGATCTGAGACTACTGGCCACTTTAAATGACAATTCTGGGGGGGGGGAGAGGGATAACGCGGGACAGTTTATTGGGGGAATGTTTCCAAACTGGGTTCACTCTCAGGTATGCCATCATTATTACCATATGAAGGGGAAACATTAACAAGTTGTTTACAAACTGTACGTAAACGTCACAATGCAGTATTGTGACTTACAATCGCCACCCTACTGATCGTAGCAGCCACCCACCCCCCCCCACACACCCACCCCCATCACAACTGGGTTACTGGTGTTCGCATCTATCAGTTTCCATGGCCTGAGAAGGGTGAAAATCCACCATAGACGGGAGACAGCTTAGGTTTAGCAGATCAGCACCCGGCAGGGACCTCTAGGAATTCACTCCCAGCCTGATAAAGATAGGGACCCGCCCAGTGGTAGCTGCAGTAAAGGAGGAGCCCCCCCCCCCGCCGACTCGCTCGGGGCTGACCCCGCTCGGCTCTTCTCTCTTACCCGTCGAGTTCCTCGTCCGTGACTCGCTGTTTGTCCCAGGAGAAGAGGGAGGCGCCGAGGAAGAAGCAGAACGGTTTCCCCTTTCCGTGCCCCAGCAGGGCGGAGCCGATCCGCCTGCCCAGGGGCCGCTCGCCGTACAGCCGGCTGTACAGGGTCTGGATCTGAACCGTCCGCCGCACCCTCTGGGCGACGATCGCGTAGCACTGCTTGGCGAAGAGCTCGCCGAGGACGGCCAGGCGGGAGCTGAGCACCCCCGACCAGCGGAGGACCGCGGGCAGGGCTCTCTGGCGCAGGGTCGGGGCTCTCGCCCCCCGCGCCCGGCTGCCGCACGACGCGTGTAGGATCCGGAGAAGCAGCTTCACTCTCTCTCCCGACATGCTGCCAACTCTCCCGCCCGTCGGGCAAAAATAAAACAAAGCTGAAAACAGCAGCTAGCGATCTGTTCCCAACGGTCGACTCAAGTCGGCTTCCACCCTGCGACATCGGCCGAGAAGCGGAGTCTGCGTGGAAGGGAATCGCATGCCCTTGTCGTAGTAGGCGTGACTAATCGAGAATGGTCCGATAAAAGCCGCCCAAAGACGGATTGCATTAAAACCGGCAAACTTCGTGTTTTTTTTAATAAGGTTTTTTATGTAAACTCGGAGCGGCGCCATAAAGAGAGTCGTCATGCCTACGAATATAGTCAGGGGAGGGAGGACGGGGAGAGAGATTAGTTTAGTCTTGCAAGGCGCTTTTTTTTTTTTTTCTTTAACGTGAAATCTCGTTCGGCACGAGATTTGTGAAAAAAAACAACAAAAAACCGATTGACGTGCATCAAAATTTAGGAACAGAATGGAGAAGGGGACGGCTCGAGGTACAGAAGCCTGTTGGCACGTATAGAGTGCCGTTGGAGGTTAGGATTATTTTCTTTTGTCTCTTATTAATTATAACACTAAAAAAATAAATAAATGAAACTATTGTCTGAATTATAAAAGAATTAAAACGCAACAGATTGCTGACGTTTCCTTGTTTGTTTGTTTGTTTTTTTTAACACACTTAGGTTAGTTTGAGCCGCCAGTTAATTAACAGGCGGCAATTTTTACTTCAGACATTTGGTTAATTATATTTTTTCGCAGCATGAAAACTGTTTACTTTGTACGTGTGTATAAGAGCTGAAACCCCCCACCATCCACACAGACACGCGGATCGTTTCGGTTTTAAGTGTAGTTTCCGAAAGTAGTAGGCCCCGCCACCGCCGGAGGTTCTCCATAGCAACGCGTCTCTGTTTCCACCACCACCGTAGAGCCGCCCTGCCCTCAGTCGCGAGTCTTTACATGGAGTCGTTTGGAAATTTAAATCTTTTGTAAGTAAAACCTTCGTGCCCCGTTATTGCCCGGGTCCCACTGCCCTACGGTCAGGGCCTGAGCTGAGTAGATAGACGCTAGGTTTAACGGCGGGTAACCTGGTCAGGGGTCCATACTGGACCGCACAGCCTCGTGAACCCGTCCAGTCAAACGTTACGTTAATTAATTAATTAATTAATTAAATTAATTAGTTTGTTTTTTTTTTAAAAATTCTTTAATTCTAAACCTCGCATTAATGTTACTGTTTATTCACACTGAATTGGGATCGTAACCCCGCCAAACACGTCTCGTTCGTAGTGAGTCTTAACTAATACATAGGCCTCCCTGGGGGTTCCGCGGGGCGTTTGTAAAGCCCCCTGAAAGGGGTTGACTGTTTCACGACGGGCCTCTCCCTCCCCCACCCCACCCGGGACTGTTGCCTGCAGGGCGCTTTCTCTCTGCCATCAGCTGAAGCCTGCATCATCCCTACCCCCCCTCCATCCATCCCGACGACGGATTCTTCTTGTAGCCGAGCTGCCCCGAAACACCCGTATCCCGACAGCAGCAGCCCACTTGGATACAGTTAATCGTCCCCTGGGGGGGGGGGGGGTCCGCGGGGATCAGAACGACAAAACGAGCAAAAACAACGAATACTCTAAAGGCAAGACTTCCCGAGACGACCATCTTGTCCGTCCTTCCATTCTCGTAGCTTAAATATCCCGACTGCGCGCAGACTCTGTAAGCATTTTGTACACACAGTGCAATTATTTGTATTAATTATTAAACTTGGCGTTATGAAGAGGAAGCCGTAACTGATAAGGTGCCACAGAATGCTCGGCTTCAGACAGACTTTGGCTATAAATGATTCCACCTGTATATGCTTAGATCAGGTGAAAATCATTTACCAAACAAAGCAAGTTTGCACAATTGAAGGAGCAAATCACTAAAGCACCAAAGACAACAACATTTATCAGCTTTTAACCGCTTGCTTAGAATTAATTTGTAATTCAGCAAGTTTATTGGAAAATCTTTTAGCTTTGGGGATGATGTATATACAGTAAAAAAAAAAAAAAGAATTAAGTAAAATGTTTGAATTTTTATAGTTGTTAATAACCTCAAGTGAATAGAAAAATTGCAAAAGTTCCTTTTAATCAATTGTATGAACTATAAACAAAAATATTGATACTTATGGCATAGACACATTCATTCTGGTACATAAATGTACACTGCAGGATGATGGGATTATAATATATAATGATTAAAGGAAAGCAAAATAATGTATATGTACTTCATGCACTTTTAAATACAGTTTATGAAACATTTAAAATTATCATTTAGTGTTCCTGAAGTGTTTTTTTTAAACTATTAATGAATGAATTTTCTCATCAGAATTTTTTCCTTAAATGCTTTGATTTAACTCAAATTTTAGTGCCATATGTAATAGTTTATAAATGGAAGGTAAACTGGCAAGATATTCAAAGACTTGTTCATATTTATGGAAGTAAATGAACCTTCCATTGGTGTTAAAGGTAGCTTATTATTTTCTTCAGACTTTTTTTTTTTTTTTAAATGGTAGATAAAATAAATAAATAAATAGCCAAGAGAGAATTTTGGTTATGGTGAAATTATTAATTTTGTGTTGCATTTACAAGTTTGTTAAACTATTATCTTATCTTCTGTTTCCAATGAGTGGAAGCAAACCTATAATATCATAATGATATTGTTTTGTTTTCTCAAAACATTTAAATTTTAAGCTTTATTTTCTTGCATTGTGTTTCTTATAGAACAACAGCAGTGTTTTCAATTTTTAATTTTAGGTGGACACGAGGTTATAATGGTAGCAAAGTGCAATATGTGGACGCAGACCATTTTTGCTTTGTTTCAGGGAAAACTGTTGTATTTGTGGATGAAGATGGAGAAGAAACTCTATTTGAATTTAAAGGTGCTACCATTAAATCATTTTCTGTACATACCTCGAATAAATGTTTTGCTATTGGGGAACAAATAGTATCTCCAAATATCTACATATATAATTATCCTGAGTTGGAACAGATTTCTATTCTAAAGGGTGAGTACAAGATAAAAATCCATTTTTTATCGTAATTTTAAAATTAAGATAGCTAGGGCCTTTTTGAAGAAAAATAAACAATAGATAGCTTCCAGTTATGTTACACATACACACCACACACATTTGGTCAGGAAGGTAATGAATGGGAAGCCACCTCAATTATTCATTTCTGAGCTCCAGACCTGCCAGTTGGCTGACTACTGATGATGGTGATTTATTATATGAAGCTTAGTATCATACAGTTTACATATACAATAGCAGTGGATAAATTCATTTTAGTGTTATTTTCAAATGCTTTTCTATTCCTATAAAACTTTTATTACTACTATAATAAAATTATGATTAAAGTAATTTATTTGAAATAAAAATAATAAACACAAATATTTATAACAACTAGTATTCATTTCACTTACCAAATTTTAAAAAAAAAGGTAATTTAAAAAATACCCTTTTGTTAATTAAATTTTTCATATCATTATACTTTAATGGATATTATTATGGTTGCAAAATATAAATTAAATTACAAATAACTCAGTAATTTACATTGAAGTTAAAAATAGAAAATAACCAAAACAATTTTCAGATAAATAGGCAGATAATTAATGAAGTTCAATGGTAAAATGTATAAGATTTCTTAATAAAAGAGAAAGTTTCACTCAAAATAATCCTATATTAGGTAATGCTAATTCAGAAAAAAATATTGCTATTATCAGTGAAAGTTTTAGATGGAAAAGATCATCCTACTTGAGCTACTGAAAGAGCTAACAAAATGTTAGGAATGACTTTCCAAATTATGAGATGTAAATGCAAAATAAATTTGGTTTTATGATATAAGATTTAAATTTTTCCATATTTCAAACAAGCTGTGGAAGTAAGGAATTCTTGAAAAAAAGAAACAAGATGTTGGGAGAAGTTTTCTAAAGTCTTGACATAACTTCTGACTTTGTAAATTATGACAACAGGTGTTTTCACACATGAAGTCTATTTAACAACAATGAGCTTGGCAAACAAAATTAGTCTTTTAGGAGAGGAATGGAAACTATGTCCAGCTACTGTAACTTGTTTTCTAGATGATGATACCAAAGTGGAATTTACCATGCTTGCATTTTCTGCTAGTGACTACCTGGCCAGTCTCTCTGGAGTTCCTGACTACAAGCTGTCTATCTGGTAAGTTAGTGATTGAGATAGAGCCATATCTTTTTACATGTTCACAGATTTACTTTTATAGACTTTTAAACAATGTTTGCTTTGACAAAGATTCTAGCATTAATTAAAATTTTTTACATAGTCAAATTAGAAATGAAAATGATTTAAAAAACTCAAACCAGAACCATATGCCTTAAATAAACTTTTGCTTTAGACAAACAGATTTAATGCACAGGTGGCCTTGAGAGTATAAAATAAAGCACAGATTAAAGCCATAACCATCTTTGACTGTTTGTCAAAAGACAATTTAAGTTTAAAAATTATGTTTAATCTTTAAGTTTAATGTTCTAAGCAATTACATTTAAACATTAAAAGCTTGATATACTGTAGTATTTGACTAGATGATGACTTTTGAAGGCAGTTTTTAGTAGATGATAACTTTTCTCAAAGAGCCCTCACATTTTAGCCCTTCTGCATACTCTGTAGAACATAGCATGGGACTGGTAAGAAACTGGAAGATGATCTTTGAAAATGAAGTAGGATTAAATAGTACACTAGACATTGAAATTCTATGGAAGAGAAAGCTCATTAAAACTATTTCTGTAATAAATAGAAAGATAACTCACAATAATGATAGTACAATACTAATATTTATATATTAAAGATTTAACAGTTGCAACTTTCTATTAGTGTATCTAATAGCAATACTAAGAAAATCATCCTATGTAAGTAGACACATTATGAATTTAATTTTTAAATTAAATAAATAATAACCAAAAGATTACGATGTGAAAACAGTATAGCCAAGATTTAATGTATACAATTTAGAAAGGAATCCGTTTTAGCGACTAGCTAATCCTAGTAAAGTTGATTTCTAATAAATGTAAATATTGACAACATTTATTGAATTACCTTGTGTGAGATGAAGTAGAGAAGAAATAGCTGACTGACCGACTTTCTTAATAGTCAGTGCATCAAAGATTTGAATGTTAATTATTCAACCATTACAAAATTGAGCCATCAACTGCAAATATATCATCTCATAGTTGACCAGTGTTAAGCTGAATTTCTCTTTAACTGAGCAATAAAAGAATTCATCGAGTTGAACCTAATGTTAAGTCTAGATCAGTTTTCATCCTTGCGATAGTATATTGTATGTAATATTTTTAGAGCATACTTCAGTGACAGGCTGATATTAATTATTGTACAGCATAGCAATGCACCAGTATATTGCATAGAGACAGCATGAAACTGATCCAAGAATTATGTCGAAATCTACTGTTATGATAAAAAAAATGTTGAAATCGTTTATTCTAACCATATTATTTTTCAGGAAATATGAGAAGTGTGAAAAATTGTGTTCAGCTCTGTTAAACCAGCCTGAACCAAACAGCATTTCATTTAATCCCACTAACTGGAGGTGTTTATGCATAACATCTAAAAAAAAAATTACTCTATGGCAAATAGAGAGATGTAGTACACTACACACATTGAAGTCTAGGTAAGAAATTGGTTTAGCTTTAATATTTAAACAGAAAACTTAATTTCAAATTCTGTAATGTATGCATTGATGATTTCTGATTTTGTAGTAAAACCCTGTTTAGAATACAACCAAACAACTTCAGACCCGTTACATTTTCTTGCCTGTTTCTACTGACATTAGAATTTTTGCTGTAAAAATAAACTAAAAATTGTCAGCTTACAATGGAAGTATTTAAAATCTAATAAAGAATAAAAATTATTATAATTATTACTTTTTTCAGTAAAAATGTATAAACTACATTATTATTAAACTCTCAAAAATAACAAGCAATTTTTAAATTTCTAAGTGCTTTTCCTCATGTTTTATCTTATTTTTTAATGCCATGTAACCAGTTTAGATCAGCCATCAGATATTATGCCAAAGATGGCATGTTACAGTAGGTGGTGGTGTATCTATACATTAGCAGTCCATCTCTGTTTTGCTGATCATGTGCTAGAAGACTTGTGTATGTAATGTTTGTCTCCCATAGCTAACAACATCCTACAATGAAGTTTGGCCCTCATGCTTATTTAAAGCCGTCAACAGATCTAAGAGAAATCTCTCCTTTCTTTTATTATCTTCTATTACTCAAGTTGAAAACTGACAGTAGTTGACCTTCATTGGTGGGAGGTAGCATATTTATCCACAGCAGTCATGTTGAAAAGAATGAGTCTACACTAAGAATGTGATTTTGAATAAACTGAAGACTGCATGATCTGATAGTGTTTTCTCAAGAGTACTAGAATAAACTTCACAGTAAATTTGTAAACCTTTAGCTATTTTGATTTAGCATTACAGAGAGTAAGAGAACTAAATAACTGACAATTGTAGTTAAGTGATAGCATTAATCAATTAAAAAATCTTATTGGTCCCTATTTCTCCTCCTTGTGGGGACCCTATTGCATAAGCTATGGTGGCTTCCTGCCTCTTTTGGCTTTTAAACTAAACTATTACCATACACAAGCAAGTGGAAATAAAACATTTTACTATTTTAGATATGCAGTATTGCTGTAATTTTCTCTCTTGTTTTTGTAATAAGCTTTCATTGGATTTTTAATTGCTAGGGAAATTGAGGCCAAGTAGCCACAGATGCCTACATTAAACCCTCCGACTTCTGTTGACGCATAACACTTAATACCTGATAGAAAAACAATAGCTTCTTGCAGACACAACTGCTGGGTCTTCACAGACAATGTGAAACAGAAAAATGTTGGGAAGTACATTTTGGATGCACCACTCCTTACGCTAACTACACCAAACTGTCTGTCAGTGTATCAGCACAGCATGGGCTTGCAACTAGAAACTAGAATGAAATTTGGTTGTTTACTTATGATCTCTACTTAAAACAGGTTCATACAGAATTTTCCAGAATAAACTGTACAGTTTGTTTCTTAAAGACAGCTGGAATCTGTTTCTTCAGTGTGTATTTTTAGTGGCATCAAAGAAGTAGGAGATCCTGTAAACATTTTGCTGTGCAATAGTTTATTTTGTTCTGTTATAAATTTTTGCTTCTGGAATCCTGAAACTTTTGTGTTTGCTTATTTTTCTAGAGAGATCAAACCACCACCTGCTGATCCTGATGCACTTCCAGAAATAGAAGAGGAGAAGCCATTGAAGTCTGTTTCTGAATCATCTTTTCTCTTGTTTGAGAATTGTCTGCATATGCCTGTTAGTTCACAGACAGGTCTTGTGGGAATACTGGCTGAGAAGTGGGTGGGAAGCCTACAGGATAAAATTGTTAGGGTTATTCCAATATCACAAGCCTGGACACCTACTGGAGACCTTTTTATTGGTTGTCTAGAAGGAGAGCTATTGAAGGTAAGTGCTGATGCATTATCTTGATAATTATTTAAAAAACCATACTTTCAGCAGCTCTTTCTTTGTCATTGTTATATTCCCTATTTCACCTGACTCTTCAGTTCAGGACCCAGAGCATTAGTTAAGCAGGGAATGGGATTACTTAGTACCAGAAACATTGGCCAGTGCACATTCCTAGTGGACTTCAACTTTGACCAAACTAACAGGCCTTTACTAAATTATATGAGAGAGCTGGAGCATCCAGAGGTAATCCGTGTTGATAGACTGGTACAGAAGTGTAAGAAGAAATCATACCATGGGAGGTTTGTCAAATGGGGATCGAACTCAGTTCCTCATCCACAACAACTTGGTGTGCTATGCACTTGGCCATCTGCCTCCCAGCTATTTCTTTACTACTGTTGAATGTCTGTCAGTAATCTATTTGAAATTTTATTTCCTTGCTGAGTGAATAAGCAGCTTCCAAATGATACCATGCAAATAAAAGTTAATATTTTACTTACAGAAAGAGTGGTGATTCTTGCACAGGAAAGTTTGTAGAATTCTAAGATTTTTGAAATTGCATATACACTTACAAACAGTTGTTACTATATTTTACCATTTGAATTTTGATCCATTAAAACACTTATATGTATATGAATAGATACTGCCTCTGTAAATGTCTTAGGGTCTGCTAAAATTAACCGTTTCAACAAAGAGTCATCTGTACTTCATTTTAATGACTGTCATAAATAATCAAAAGACCATTAATTATTTATTAATTTTTTTACATATTAATCCTTTTTTCAGATTGATGGAGAGTCATTTAAAGTGACAGTGATTTATCATCCCTCAACCCAAAATTTACTACCACCATCAGATGCTAATACAGAACAATCAAATACAGTTTCAGAACGTGAGTTTTCGTTTTATTTGAATTAAGACTTTTTATAGTGAGAAATAATGCAGTGCTACCAAATAGGCCTAATTATCGTTGTTGTCATGCACATGACCATCTTAGTTACAGGCAAAGAAGGCAAGAGATGAGAGCCATTAGTTTTGGTGCATTTTTGCTGTGAGTGTGGCTGTAATAACTTTGGTTATATGATTCTGGCAAGTTTTCCAATGGATTTCCAAAATGTTTGCTATAAAAAAAAAGGTAAGTGCTATTCTTATTTGTTAGTATGTTAAAATGAAATTTTGCTGTTTAATAATATAACTTTGAAACTGAAAATCATTGCTTTGTAATGTAAGATGGTGAATTAATAACATTACAGAATTATATACTAAAGCATTCTAATATCATTTTATAACCTATATATATATATATTATATATATATAGGGGAGACTGGGGCAAGTTGAGCCATTTTTTAGATTTTACCATATATGTACAGGTATTTCTGGCCAACACTCACTTTCAGTGAAAACATATTCTATGTCATATGCTTTAATAAGTTACAATATATTTACACCAGAAACTCAACCCAAGTCTGGATTCTGACCCTTTAAAAAATATGCTCCCAAGAAGCTCAACTTACCCCACTGTCCTGCAGAGTGAAAATCTCTTCTCTTGAGGTGAACAGCCAACTTACATCTTACTGTATGCACAAGTTTTGACTACTATAGTGCTCTACAAGAAGTAGGGCTGTTAATTAATGATATTGTGTGAACTCAGTCTCTACTCAATTATAGAATGACTAGTAACAAACACAATATAATGTAATAAACTGTTTATTAATGGTTACACGAAATGTGCCAATGCACGAAGAAAGCTTCCAACTAGTTTAATTAATATTCCATTTGCTCAAGTTTGCCTTGAAGCACAACTGGCAGCTTCTTCTAGCTGAGCCCCCAACAGATCTTGGCTGAGGAAGCTTGTTAACGATATCATCTTTACTGAATGCTGCTCCATCATCATCAGGGTTAGGGTTAGGATAGCTGGTAAATGACATAGTCTCTGGCTTCCTGACTGCCAAATGGTGTCTATTCTTGAAGCTCAGCCTCCAGTCATTCCCAGCTTTGCAATTTTTCACCCAGTTCTCTGGCATTGGAAAATGGTTTTATGATGCAAACTCATAGGCTAAGATGCAACATTTTGTCACAGAAAGGCCACGAAACATGTCTGCCAGATTCTTTGTGTATGGTGAGATCTCTTTCCATTTCCTCAGAAAACACGGCTTTACTTTGAGCGACTGCTTTGTACCCTGTAGCCACTCCATCCTTCTTGTATTTCTTCATGTAACGTGTTAGAGTCATCTGGTCTATTAAACTCTTTGGATACTGTCCTTACTGCTGTCCCTCTCTCCATCTTTTGTGCAGCATATTCCATAACATTTGCAGGGGGTGCTCCCTCTGGTGGTTTTGCATTTGTAGTTGCGTATTGCTGTAAAAAAAAAGATGGAAATATAATTAAAAAATCCATAACATATTCTCACAATATAAAAATAGAATCTACATATGTTGATAGGCCCATGTCTATAGTCATATTATGATCAATTGATTTCACAAAGCAATAAATTGTAAGAGGATGACCTATCTGCATAATCTAATCTTACCCCATGTAGGTCCGACACTTTGAGAACAACTTTTCATGACTTAATTTTAGACAACAGAGAATTTAAACATTCTCTTGATATAGCTTCATGATTATACTTCCTGATATTATGGATAAATGAATTAAGCTATCTACAGTGAATGTATGAGAAAACCATTTATCTGGTCAGACAAAATCCACTCCTGGAGGATGATTTTTGCAATTTTGCTGTTAATGCTAAGTGCTTGAAAAGAGAAAGCTTTAAATAACATGGGAAGTACATCAGGTCAAGGGTCAACCATAGGTGGTGCCAGTGATCTACTTTCTCTTGGAAGAAAGCAGCTAGCAGACATGGCTCATCTTTTTGTGGTGCTTGCGTGAGGGTGCATGTGAAAGTTCTTGTATGCGGGTGTATCTCCGAGGAGAAGGGAGTGGAGGGTGGTGACCGAAGCCGTGTGGGGCCGAAACCCGGTGTGGAGCAAGTTCCCATTGAGGCCTAAAAGGCCGGGTTGAGGCGCCGAAGCACCTCGTGTATCTGGCTGCCGAGACAGCCAGAGTTAGGGGGGCAAGCGCCCCATGTTAGAGTGACTGCTTCTCCAGCCAAAAACCAATCATGGGAAAAAAGGCCTCAGCACGTCAAGTCCAAAAACCAGTCTCGACGCACCTAACCTTCCCAGCCGATAGGCAGGCCAAAGGCAAAAAGCACCCCTCACCTCCACTCTTTTAAGGCAGAGGACTTTCCATCTACAAAAGTCACTAAGCAGAGTACTTGCCTCCACACCCCCATAAGGTTCATCTTACCCCATGGATCAACTTACTCCAGTCTCCCCTATATATCTGTGATCTAATATATTTGTTTACATCTGGTTAAATCAACAGTATGTCTCTGAATGAAAATTGGCACCATAACAGTCTTCTATACATCTAATATCAGTATGGACTTTTATTTGCAAGTTTAGTAATTTAAATGTATATGTTTCATTTAGATATTTTGTTGTGAAGAAATATTTCATTCCTATAATTTCCAGTTATAATACATTTTAAAGAAGATTCCAACATAGAGAAAATGTATTGCTAACATTTATATCTAGCAAATTCTTCAGTTTTTGTAAAAATATTTTACCCAGAGCTTTGGTATTCAGTAGTCAGTACCAGTAATATCAACAGCACATGGGAGGAAAAGTCAGTAGTTCCAAAGAAGCCTGCAATGTTATTTACTTTGGAATTATCAATAAAATGTGCCAACCATTTTATTGAATTTATCATCTGTGTCTATCTAAATTATTTAGCGAAGCAATTTATTACATATCAGCTTGGTGGGGGATAATTTGTTTAAACAATTAACACTATTCAAAATTAATTTTGTGTATAGCATTTTTTGATTTTCTGGTCTCACTTACAGTAAACTCTTAGAAACATAGAAGTTACACAAAAAGAATCAAACAAAATGATGGTTAACAAAGGAATACTTATGACACCAAAATTTCTAATGTTTTTGTTGTTCTTTAATCCACAATAAATTGTTTGATTGACCAATGATGATCTTCCTCTAAGTATCTTCACACTGATTAAAATGCAAAATTGTATTATCTAGCCATTTTTTAACATCTGTATCCAAAGAAATATATTCTTTCCTAACAGGGAGCATCAGACAAGAATCAGCAGTAGGTGGCCCAGGTTGTAAAATAAATGAAAAATGAAACAGAGCTCATATGATAGAGGAGCTCCAGTGGGTACATTTCCAAATGAAGTTGTTACTGTACTGTTATTGTCTGCAGCCAGTAGGTACCTTGCTGGAATTATGGTGTTTTTCCCTAGCTAATCTTCTATTACTCATGTCAACTGGGTCTTAGAATCGTAAAGCATCACTGAGTGTTGATGGGAGTATTTTGATGAATGAAAACAGTTCTTTACAAGAGGATGAAAAACCTGTGCATGAATAATTTCTTTCCTGAATTCATTGCTTTTATACTTGCTACAAAGAAGTAGTGTGTTCTTTAGTTCTCTTGTAATGGAATATTATCATTCCTTCATAAGTACTTTGTCAACAGAGGTAAAAGTTACTTAATTTTTAAATTACATGATAAATACAGTTAAATAGATAAACTATACTATAAAGATAATTTGCCAGGGAATATTAATACAAAAGAAATATGAAAAGTAATCATCTTATTTGTTTATCAAATAAAGGTATTGTATTATATATTTGTAGATTGCAATGCTGAGAAAGAGGCCAGGGGTTATACCAGTGATGTCACTTTTGAGTGTTTGGGAGTACATCGGAAAGGTCTTTTTGCAGCTGGCAGGGTTAGTATACTGTTCAACATTTTGAGGTACTGTAGAACAGCAACATGTAAACTTCTAAATATCGGGATCTGAACTCTACACTGGCTTACATAGATGCCTTGTAAACTTATCTCGAATAGGCAGGTTCCCAGCCACTAGCAGCCTTCTTAGTTTTGAAGGCTGAGTAAAGCTAATGATCTGGTAGCTACAAAAGATAATTTACCCTGCATGACCAACTGATGAAGAAACTATGCCAAGGAAAGTGCACCAGACTGAGCTGGTTCTCACTGGGAATTGAATTTGGGCACACAGTCCTTAGCAGCCTGGTGATCTGGCCATTAAGCCAATGGCCATCCTGAACAATGCTGGGGTAAAAGCAGCTTTTGTCTTGTCATGCTTGGTTAGCATCAGCATAACTTGCATCTTTTATTCTATAGTAGTCAACAAGGTTTGAAAGGTAACACTTCTTTTAAAAGTACTTTAAAAAAGATTTTTCAAACTTTGATTAATATCTTTTTTTTTATAATTGTTAGATGATTTATCTATAACTGCAAATCCATAGTTTGGCTCCCAACATTTGTCTGTACGATATTTGAATTCATCAAAGCTCATATCTTTACTAACCAAGTCATTCCATATATGTTGGGGATTAATTTCAGATGGTGGAAGAGAATGAAGAAGTTTAAATTACTTCTGCTGAATTAAATCTGCAATAGTTCTTGAGAAATATAAAAAGTGTCATATGTTATTGTGTCTAACTCTATATAAAATTATCTAGGATTTGTTTGAATTTTATTGCACATAAACGTAAAAAAGCTAATACATTTGTAAAATCGGAATTAACTTTTGGATCAAGATTTTCAGTAATAAATAGTGTGTAATCTGTCCTGAAGAGGAATATGGTCCTTCAACTGGGAGGGCAAACTAAGTCTATTGAGTGTTGAAAATTGAACTTTAAGTTCCATGAAAGACTACTATAATCAGAGCGAGTGGAGGGAGTTATGAAGTGAATACTTGTTTTACAACATCGTGTTCAGATAAAGTTTTGCAAAATCTTTGAACACATCATTTAAAATGAAAGATGGTTGAAAATCATTCTTTTGTAATACTTCAGTAATAAAGGAAACTTGTTTGTGAAAATTAAGAATACTTGAACAGATTTTGTAAGCTCAACAGAGCAAGATGCAAACAAGAAGATTTTGTCAGCTTGGTGTTTTGGAAGATATACTAACTGGAAGGTTTTCTCTGTGACCACTGAGGGTCTCAAAGACAGACAATTTTCCATTATACTCCACTTCCAGAGTAAACTGAAAACTGACATAGTGAGCATTCAGCCATGGTAACAAAGTATCAGCAGCAGACTTGCAGTAGAAATGAGGATGTTGACCAGTAGACTGCGAAAATTGACCTTTTATATAAAACATGAAAATACTGGATAAGGTAAGAACAGGGGATGTTCTACACTAAGATCAGTTTTAATATGTTAAAAGAGAAACATTAAAGCAGTCAAAACTAACAACTTATGCACAACTGATGCAAGAACAGCAGCAGCTATGGTATGATGCTACAATATGTTAATATATCAGTGAGGTAGTCAAGAGGAGAATTTGTAAATAATGAGACAGCATTAATACTGCACCTTATAATAAAATTAAAGGAATCTCTAACAGTGCAATTGTTTATGATTTAATCAGATAAAAAAGGTTATAATTATGAGAACCAAGGCTGGCAAAATAGGCAGCATAGGAGATTTGTGTTTGTGAATTTTAGAGTCCATAAAGAACATCCTGTTGTAACTCCATTGGCCATGAAAGTTGATCATCAGATTTAGAAATGACAGTTACTTAGTAAAAGTTTGTTATTATCAACTCCTTGATGCTCAGGTCTTAGTTGACAATAACCAGCCCTTTTCATTAATGAGAGTGACAAAGAGAGGCCGTATAGGACTCTCTAATTGATTTTTTTGGCCCTTATTTTCAGGTAAAACAATACAAAAAGTAACGCATTGGTTAAAATCATACTGACTTGTTAAAGCTTGTGATGGTACACTGCTTCTTTGGAGTTATTATCTTGTGTACATAAAGCTTTTAATGGCCCTAAGTCCATTGTGAACAGTTTGAGGAAAGGACTCTTGCTGTGCATGTGAACACGCAATGTGCTGTGCTTCCAGGAATTTTACAGAAGTACCAGAGGTGGAAGGGATTTATCATTGTCCTTTTCAGCTTTACCAGGTGCATAGTCAAAATAGTCACTTCCTGGATAAACTCTTCTTTATCCAGCTTACTAAAGGTTTTAGTTTATCAGTAGCTGAGACCAACTGCTCAAATTCAGAATCAAGCACGTTTGGTGATTGGGGGGAACATCACTAAGTGCATCAACTGAAGTTTTCTCAGCATCATGTGTGAGAGGAACCTGCAGCAGTTGGCATTTGTCTAGGACTTCACACATTGCTATGCTTCAGTGAGCATATACACTACATTTAGCAGGTTGATTGTTTTTTAAATATCTTGGACTTTGCTGATTTTATCATCATCAAGAGCAAAAATGTCCTGGTATTAAATTTGTAGCTGTAGTGGCTCTTGAGCTTCTTGATCATATTGTAATCCATGGGCTGGCTCAGTGAGGTAGTGTTTGAAGGGAGGAACTCAAGGGTGATGTTCATTAGGTTCATAAGCTGTGGGTTGGCTGGACAATTGTTCAACATCAGACAAATGTATCATTTCTGTAGATGGAGCTTCCTATCCCAGCATTGGAGACACTCAGTAAAATTGTCACTTTTCATCCAGGCTTTGGTAAATATTTATTTACCAGGAGTAATTTGTACAGATCCTTGGGAAAGCACTGAGAAAACTTTAATTTTTCTGACAATGGTTTATTTGTTTGTATTGTCCATTTTTCTCACCAGAAAGAGTTTTATACATCATAGTATGATGTCTGAATATTAAAAGCAAACAATTTTACCTATTGTTTCTAATGTGTGTTTCAAGTTGATTCTAATTAAATAAAATCAAGTATTTAAATTTAGATTTAATTTACAAACCTGCTTATTGTTTCTTTGATGAAGACAACACTTTCATTGCTATTGTTGATCCAGGGTATGTGACCATAGAATGACAGGAAACTTCTCAGCCTTCTCCCTGGTGGAACCATTTCTATTAGTTGGCTGCTTCTCACCATGATCCTTGAAAGCCACATTATGTTGATCCTTCCACCTAGTGAACTATCTATCAGATGTCTTGTCTTCTGTGTAAGCTGGATGGCTTTTTCTTTGAGGATCGGCCTGGAAACTCTGGCACCTCATAATTTTTGTTTGAACCATAGAAAAAAATGACCTTGAGATGTCACGTCTTCCTTGGTGCTTTTCTTCTGATTGGATTTATAGTCGAAGCTAACAAACTGCACTAAAATCTTTTTTTTTTCACAATTTTGTATATGTAGACTTGCTGACAGAGAACTGTGATGCAAAATCTACCTGTTAAACTCTTGTCTTTTCACATTCATTAATGATTTTAATTTCCACTTTGAGTAAGAAATCAGTGTGACTGTTTCTTTACCATTGTGATGTGGGCATTTGCAGATTTTCTTCTCATTCATATACAGTGTGTTCACTGTGGTCACACAATGCCAGAATAAGCCAATTGTGGCCATCAAGTTGTTTTTTTTAAATTGACTATTGTTTAAGCATTTTACCTTGTGAGACTGTGGCCACATTGTTATTGATGGAACTAATCAGCATTGCTATGTCACTGGTTGCTTATTAGCTATAAATAATGTACTGCACTGCTTTACCACATAGTTTTACTGATTGCCATTAGGCTGTGTGCAGTCTCTACATTGTTTTTGCTTTTGTTTTTAAAGTAAAGATTGCTAGAAATTCAGTTTAGTGTCAGACAGACAAACATTTCACTGGAGGGGAGGAACTTTGGCACAAATGGCAGGTGCTGATTGCCATTAGGCTGTGTGCAGTCTCTACATTGTTTTTGCTTTTGTTTTTAAAGTAAAGATTGCTAGAAATTCAGTTTAGTGTCAGACAGACAAACATTTCACTGGAGGGGAGGAACTTTGGCACAAATGGCAGGTGAAAACTGGGTGGGAGCAGGCAGTATGCCATGCTCTGATTGGTCAATACAACAGGTAGGTAGGTGGCTAACATTTGACAGCACAGAGGAAGGTGGTTAATATACAATGTATGTACATCCATTTCCATTCCCTAGTCTTGGTTGGCAGTACCAAAAGTTTCCTTTATCTGTGATGATAATAGAGAACTTTACTGTACTACAGTGTGCATGTAAAACTGGCAATTGTGATTCAGTTCTGCAGTGTACTGCATATAATAATATCAAATATTTTATTAATAATTTAATTCATAAATCGATATTTGTATTATTAAACTAGATCATCTGGAAGAGAATGTTTTCTAAAGTAGGATAATAATGGGAAATATATTTCCATCTGTCAAACTTTAGTGATACAAATGTGCTATGAGTAGCACATTAAAGTGGATTTTAACTTGTTTAAACCAATTCACTAATTACTCTCTTAAATGACACTTTGGTTCTGCAAACTTTAAATATGCTTTGCAGGTGTTGAATCCTTATAAAGTTACGAATTATTGGTTCTGCATAAATTCTAGAATAATTTCAGGTTTGAAGAATTTAAAGACTGCACTTAGGTTACAACTATCAAATCTATCCATTGTGGAATCAAGAAGTTTGGAAATTGGATAGTAACGCATTCTCTACATTAGTTAACAATGCTGGAATCTTCAGTACAGTACAGGATGATATTAGAAAAATTTTTTGGAGACAGAATTGCTAAAGCATGAAAATCTTTGAAAAACAAATTAATAAGAAGCATTTTAATTTACCAGGTTTCTTGTATACACCATGATAGCTTCCCATTTTTTAGTTGCAGCTAAACTAGCAAATGAAAAACTTTTCTAATACTAGATGTTTGTGGTGTAACTGTCAGAGTATCTAACTGTACACTAGTTCATTCTGTATATGCACCGACAAACACAGCTTTATACATAAATCCACATCTCCATTTCATTACATTATCAACCAGTGCATCCTCAATTATTGAATATTTAAAATTGTTTATTAGAATACTTTTTATTTTGCAGAATGGGAACTTGAATTTGGTCACTGTTTGCAAAGATAAAGTTACTATTACAAACCAAAAAAGAATTGGAAATTCAGTGAGTTCTTTGGCATTTTCTCCAAGCTACAAAAAGATTGTTCTTGGTTCACCACAGGTAAGATGAGTTTTTCATACATTTTGTCTAGAAATAGGTTTCTAAATGAAATGGTCTTTTTTGGGAAAAAAAATTTCTTAATTTACACTTCACAATTTATATAAGAATAATCCTGTGGTAGTTAAAGATTTCTAATTGTTATTTTCAGGATGGTAAATAATTCAGTTTAATCAAAACTTTATCTTGCGAGCCAACATTAGGGAAGACCAAGGTTACAGTATCAGTAATTCAAAGCGTATGTTTTTATAGTCTCATCTATGCATTGTTTTTCCATTCACCAGTCTCTACAAGGGAGACTACCTCATGATGGAGCATAGTGCTGCGGTTACCCACTACAGAACATTATCCTGAACCATGTACCCAGACCTCAGGGTAACTGCCCTGGCTAACCCTTCTTCCTCTCAGCCCTGCAAGCACACTTGGCATTACTGACTGCCGGTACACCTGTAGTTAAAAATTGGGAAATTTTAATAAAATATACTTTTTAATCATGATTGGTATGTTGAAATTAATGATATATTTAGTCTGTTCATTCACAGCTTTAGACTTTAAGCAACCCAAATTTTTTTTTCTCTCTCAGTAATACTTTGTGGTGGCTGGCACTAATTTCAGTTTTCCATGAGAAACATAGCCGTGGCCAAAATTTTCACATCACCCTAGAAATAACAGCAGCAAAATCTATTTTCAAATCTATATTTGACACTGTACCCCTGATCTCTTCTAAATATCTGCTGCTGAATACTTTTAATTGAGTTGAAACTGCCATCATGATTTATAAGGTCTTTACAGAAATCGTGTATTTGCATTTTTTGATTTCAAGCTGTCACATTTTTCAATTTTGGCCAGTTTACCATTAATTATAGGGAAAATTGCAAAGCACTATGCACTTATACCATACTATAACATTATTATGAAAATTAAGCAGGTTTTTTTTTTTTTTTTACTTTATCAAGGAAAATTAGGCAATTTTTAGGATGATACAAATTCTTGGCCATGGCTATACACACTAATTGTAGTTATCTTTTCCTATGCATATTGTACAATATTAAAAAGGCAGTATAATTTGAGTTATTTCTCCTAACCCTTTAAGGAGTGGAAGTGGATACTGATCCTGACAGAGGGGTTCTCTAAATATGTTTCTAAGGTTTTGTTGGCTGTATGGGATTGCTCTGTCAGGATCAGTACTCACTCCCCATAAGTATACTGGCATTCTCCTCAAAGGGTTAAAAAAAACACACACACAGCACTCATCAGAGTGTAATTATTATTTTTCATTTTGAATTATAGTTCACATTTTATTAGAAATTATCAGTTAAAAATGTAAAAATGTATTGTGGTTGAATGGATTTATCTTTTAAATGTAAACAAAATCTTAACTGTTCAATGTTGGTGCCTTTATTGGATTTGCCTTTTTAGATACATACTTTCTTGCTGGATATATCTGTCCAGCTTCCTCTGTTGAAGTAATTACTGTAATAGATTACTCTTATTGACAGTGCAAATTTATGCGCTACACCACTCTTAGCAGTAGAATGTTTAAAATTCTTAAGGATTTTATACACACAATTAATAGTAGTAACTCATATGTGCTCAGTCTTTCTTAGGCTGCCTCACTTGAAGTATTTGAGCTGAGCTGTGTAATTCTATTCAATTATCTAAATAAACAAGTAGACAATGGAAAGGTGAAAATTTTTAAAAGTATGTTTCTATTTGGGTCTCTTTTAAATTTTTACTTAGGAAAGATCTCAAAGGAACATTTCCTAATTTTATATTCATAGCCAAAAATGATTTATTTTTGGAAACCAGAAAAGACTGATGCATATATATCTGTTGTGAGAAGTTCAGTTGTTTTTTTAAATATTATTTCAAAATGGAGATAACACTATTTGTAGTTGGTATTTTGTGGTGTTAAAGTACCATTCATTACTACATCTAATCAAATATACACAGACGTAATGGTATGTTACATAAAAATGCTATAATTCACAAGTACATTAACATCTTTCCTGTTTCTGTATAGTATAATGTACATTGACATTTTTTCTGATAAATTTCAATAAAAAAAGAAATTCAGTCTCCATGTTGCAACCAACATGAAACATCAAGAAAGAAAATTAGGAGCCAGGTCTGACAGAAGCAATTTAGTATAGTACGTATTTTTAATAGTTTGGTTAACGCATCATTTATCATTAGACTGTCCCCTGAGAACATCTAAAGCCAAACTATTAATTGAAATTACATAAAACTGCTTTGAATATCACCAATGGTCTATAAAATTTCTTAAAAAACCAGCAGTGAAATGTTTTCTGATCTGCTCTAAAAAGTGAATCTCATTTAAACAAAATACCAGTGCTCAGAAGTAATTACAAAGTAAAAGAAAAAAAAGTACTTGGTAATTGTTCTTTATATGAGTATGAATGGTTAAAATAACAGTAGTAAACAACTTTCATGTCTTTATAAATTACTGAAAGCTAATTATAATACTATATTATTCAAACTTGAATCACCATGTATTTTGCAAAACAATACATTTTGTCAGCTACTGTTCTTTAGATTTTGACCAAATTGAAATAATTTGGCTGATCTGTTTGTTTTTAAAGGGCATCATTCAGTTGT
The DNA here is from genome assembly GCA_018389105.1 of Nautilus pompilius. Classification (NCBI taxonomy): domain Eukaryota; kingdom Metazoa; phylum Mollusca; class Cephalopoda; order Nautilida; family Nautilidae; genus Nautilus; species Nautilus pompilius. The sequence goes on from JACATO010002161.1 coordinate 96,310, forward strand.
TTGACACGCAGAACACTGACAGAGACCTGTCCATTGTAGTGAACCATCATAATGGGGATTTTGTCGGTATTGGTTGTCTGTGTCCTGGAACTTCTCATGCTGTAGTGAGTGAAATTTTAATACTAGAAACTCTGAATAAAAGACATTTGCTATGTTGGAAATGTTTTAATTTTTATATGCTCTTGACATATGTGAAGTGTAATCACTACCATGGAAAGTGAAGAAAACTAGCTTGAGTAATTTTCATAACAGGATAAGAGATTTTTGGTAACAATTCCATTGTGGCAACTAAATGAAACTAGGTACTTTTCAGAATGGATTTCAGTTATTTTGAATTCTGTCAAGTTGAAAAATATTTTGATTATTTCATTTTGAATATAAGCAGCATAATTATTTAAAACAACATAATGAGTGAAAACAGCAACAAGAACTTATAGAAAAAAGTTATTTATTGAGAAATACATTGCCACATTTTATATAGATTTCAGAAAGGTAAGCCAAACCTATTTGTTTATGTGGGCCATTTTGTGATGAGTGTTACTACCAAGCAGAAATGACAAATTCTCCTCACTGCTAAAATTTTCCATTTTGTAACTAACACTCATAGTTTGATATATGATGGTGATGTTTTTGAAGTTTGCATAAATTGCATTTTTGTTTGTTGTATTCTTCACTAAGACACCCATTTAGTATAAATCTATCAATTTAAAACTAGTATTCTTACAAACTAATGATTATACTTATTTATAAATTGCCAATCATTTTCAAATAAGTAAAAGATCACAGGAACTAGGTAAATTTTCGAAATAATAAAATGTGATACCAGTTGACTTTTTTACTTCATGTGGGAAAGAAATTTAAGGAAATGGAACAAAAGAAATAAACATACAAAGATCTAGCAAGAAAACTAAAATAAAACCAGACAAGGAGGAATACTTAATAACTTCTTGAGTTGAGTAACTCACTATATCTCATGTTATAAAGTGTTTTTTCTGATGTTTTAAGTTGAAACTATCCTTTTCAGTTTTTCACACTGTTAAAAGTACATATCAAAAAAATATTTGTTGATATTAATGCAATTAGCTTATTTTTATATACTATGGACATTCAAATGAAACCTGGCTGAATACCATTATGGTGATGTTATTTCGACCTTGTTTACTTTGAATTATCTCTATTATAGTGAACCCTCTATTAACCAAAATATTCCAGGGATTTGGTCAATAAATCAGGAAAATGAAAAAGCCAGCATTTTTCAGGTAGTAAAACTAGATTACCAAAAATCCCAGTTGGATAATCCAATTCCTGAAGAATTTTACCTAATAGAACAGGTTTTTTGTGACTGGCAATGTTTTTACATGTTTCACATGGTGTAAAAGTGATGCGATTGTGGGTAGAGATGCTGTACCACCATTGGCTGATCTAGGTCACATGGCCACCAGGTGGTCAGACCACCATATTATAATTAAATATTTTATATTAAGAGTAATATAGAAAATTTGTTCACTTTATTTCAAGTATATGGCCATAAAATTACAAATGCTTTTGCAATTTAATCAACAAAAATGCATTTAATGTAAGTAATATCAAATCATGTCTGCAAGGAGATGTTTATTTCCACTTTTTCTTTAGCCAAGCTTCTTTGAACATTCTTATCTGTTTGATTTTGTATTTTGTGGCTGAAATATCTTCCTTTGGATGTAATTTTGTATTTCATGAGTGAAATGCGTTTTTCAAGATAAAAGTGAAAGAAAGGATTTGTAATTTTTACAGATAAAAATAGCATTTATAATTTTGTAGAGAATTCATATTTTATAAATAAACTTAATTTTGTGGTCTTGAAAATGTAAATAAATGAGAAAATTCATGTTACAATAGGTACCGTAAATTTGAGTTATATTCTAATTTTCAGACAGTAAGAGAGGATGGATTTGTACAGGTTTGGAAACTGAAAACAGGCTTCCTAATTGGTTCATTGAAAACTGGAAAGAATGTAAGTTTTTAACTTATATTAATAAAAATACTCATTTAGCAGCAAAAACTAATTAATTTTAAAATAAGTTATATTTGAAGATTATTTTTATACTTACAAGTGTGACAGAATAGTTTTAAATATAAAATGCCAGTTTTTTCACTTAACATAAGTGAAATAGATAGTGAATATGAAACTAAAAAATATATATTTGCAGAGGCATGTACAGAAATCAGTGACATACACATAAGCAAGAATATTACTCTAGAATTATTATGGAGATAATTTAAAAGAAAACCAAATGAAAAAATCCATGTTGAAGTTACTTCATATGTACTCACTCATCAGTTATGAAAACTGTAATATTAACAAAGGTTTTTTCCTCAAATTTGAGTTACGCACTCAAAGCATGATGTGAATTATTGTAAGAGAAATAAATAAATAAAATGGTGCTAGTCTGCCAGTGTAAATAACAGATTACATTGTGTATAGAGATTTAAATTTTATTTGATAATTAATATGAGTAATGAGGTGATAGCCTAATTAGCTCATGGTTTTTATTGTTTGTAGGCATGCAGTTTGGCCTGTAGCCCCACCAGTGAAACAGTTGCGGTTGGAACTGAATCTGGGTTCCTCTTCATTCTTGATCTGACTGACAAAACAAAACCAAGAATCATCCATTGCATACATCTGTGCAGTGACAAACTCTCACATCTTGTGTATGTAAATTTTGTTATAGATGTATCCAATATTACTTTGTCTGCTTCACTTTCAGTAAACGTTAGTTTAAATTTTGGTAAAATTTGTGTACAGAACAATTGAGCATTTTTCTTTTTTTTTTTACTTAACACGACATACTATAAGTAATTACTGACATTACATCTGTGCAGTATCTGTATAACTGGTCTAAGCATAGTCATTTTGGTTTTGTTGGCTTAAAAGTAATTTATTAGTTTACTGACAGATTTTGCAGTTTGTTTTAAATAGCTACTTGTACAACAAACTTCAGTATCTTGGGTCCCAAAAGAAAGAAAATTATTCTAAGTGTTCTTCTCTTACCTATTATTCTACCTCTTCATTACCATCTACATGATCTACATACCATTTGTCAGTGCTGCTGTACTGTAATGTCTGTATGATTCACAGCTAAAGTTGGATCATTTAATATATTTTCTTTAAAAAAACTGAGGCTCTCCAAAGAAATTAAATATGTTGTTTTACAGCAGGAAGCTTTCATTGCTCCAAATGTATGCATCTACCTTCAGTGGTTTTGTCAATTCCATCACTGTTCTGTTTTGATAGAATCAGTTATAGTAAGGGTGGATCCAGAGTCTGGAGGGGGGGGGGGGCAAAGCCAGCTCAACTTTCAGCAAATCAGCCTTTCTCTCCTTTGAGTAACAATTTCTATCTTTCATGTAGACAACAGCTAGTGGAATTTAAAAAGTAAACTGAGTAATTTATGCATTTTACTAAATTTAATTAATTTTTCTGGAGTTGCAGAAACAAGAATATCGCTTTTATTTTGAATAACATTTTCCAAATAGTTTTTTGGGTGCCTGGTACCCTACAAAAGTGCCACTTGACTGGATGGATAAGCTAATTCGTAAACAGTCTGAATTTGGCTGGATGGATGACTTTTTAAAATGCCCATGTTTACATCAGCAATGGGACACTAAGGTGAAACTGATCTGTGACTCTCTGCTGGATCCACTACTGTATTAGGTTAATACACTTTATTCACACATCTTGTTTTAGACATTGGTCCCCTTTTTTAAAAAAAAAATATTTGTGTTAATCTGATTTATTGTGTGTGTGTGTGTGTATGCTACATATTTTACAAACCCAAGTTTTTGTTGTGGCATATTTTATGTTTAAAAAAATAAAATTTTTTGTAGATATGACATGATTTTAAACGACTGCTTCTCTGAGAGCTATATAAATCTGATATTTTGTCTTTTGAAATATTTTCCCCATAGGTATGAAGATTCTGGACTTTATTTGTTTTCTGCATCAAGAAGTGGTTACGTGTTTGTTATAAGTGGAAAAACTGCTCAGAACTTTTCTGTACTAGGCTACACAGGTAACTTTAACTTGCTCTGCTATAGTTTCACCTGACACTCTTTATTTATCTGACATAGATCAAGCAACTCACTGTATTTGATGGTGGTTAAATATTTTCTTATTAATGAAAATACTGAATATTAACGATGAAAGTAGCTTAGAAATTGCAACAATTAAAAATGCAAATTAATATGCAAAGCACAGTTTTCTTCTTAACTCTACAGAACAATTTTGTTTTTCATGCAGCTATCAGTTGTCCATCGCAAATTTCTGTCTCTACAATGAATGAGCAACTGAATAGGAATGAGAAAACATTGGCAGTCTAAAAAATTTAAAAAGAATGAATTTGAAACCAGTAAATACATTATAACATTTTTGTTGAAACTTGTTTTATGTTGGTCACAGGTTTTCTATAACAAACTTACTGGCACTGATTAAAAATGTGTAAGCTTATAAAATAACGTCCAAGACTTTGTACAAAGTACAGAGGCAAGTGTGACACGTGTTAAACAGTTACTAGATACAATAACAGGGTGTGGTTAGGTGCCTGGAGAGCTGTTATCTGCTAGTCATTAAGAAAATATTGTTTCTGATATGTAACACTAAAATTCTTTGCACATTTATACATTTTGTAATTTTCAGAAATTTTCTTTTTACAAATCTGAATTAGAGCATAGAGTAAACATGGAATAACATAAATGCATTCGGGTTGTAAGATCAGAAAAAATAAAGCTGCTATGATTTTGTGCATAATGTTTTTGCAAGTCTTGTAATGGTCGGTCACCTAATACTATACTTCAGTGTTGTTTCAAAAGCTCTAGATACTACACAGCTATAGTAAACTATATACAGTTGCTATTACATAAGATGGTTAAGTTACTAATCAATAGTTTGGCTTATCTCCTAGTAAAATAGAAGCTTTTTCTCACGTTGAAGTCCATGGCTCTAGTGTATATTTTGCATTGTAAACTTAAGTTATTTATATCATTAATTTAATTTAATTTTTGAGGTCATCAATTGAACTAATGATAATATTAAATTAAATACAAAACAGTTAGCCATGTTTCTTATGCTTCACTTAATTTTTTCTCCAAGTGCTGACTTTACAAAAAGGCAATTTGTTTTCTGTGTAACCAAGTATTTCTTTACTTCTAGTGGCACAGCCTGTTTTGTTTATTAACGCTAGTGTGTTATTGACTGATACCAACAGAAAACGAAAAAGAGAAGCCTGCCAGTGTTTAACCCATATGATGTGATGTAGATCACTTCGTTGTAACAGAATTTTGAGTATGAAATCATAAGGTGGAGTAGTTCTGAAAATAATGATTGATAAATAGCTCGATTCTGTTGCACTCACAAGTTACACCGATGCCCGTTAAAAACTAAGTGGGCTGAAATTCAGAGAATAGTGGTGAAGACAGAAAGCGCTTCTCACTAGTGGCAGTAAAACAATTCAGTGGCATCATGTGTTTTGTTGTTGCTGTTTTTCCTTAATGTGATTTTGATATGTTTATTAGGTTGAATGCTGCTGTGCCAACAAAGGCAAGTGTTAAAAAAATTAGTGGTGTCACCATGCAGTATTCTTGTAGAAGCACGAGTACCATCTGCCTGCTATACATATTGATGAACTATTTCATACTTCCCTTTTGTGCTCTTCTGCTGGTATGTATTGCATGGCTAATGAGCATTGTCACAAGAGTGAGTTTTCTGAAATGTGGCTCTTGACATTGGAACACTAAGCAGATAATTCTACCAAAGTGTATCAAATCCAGTACAAGTTTTTCCTGACATTTCTACAGAAAAATAAAATGTTAGTGCTGGTTAAGTTGGCAGGCAGTCTGTATACAGTGGGAATAGCTAAAGAAATTAATAAATACTAATCTGATTCACTTTTTTTCTGAATATTAGTTAATTGTTGACAGAAAATCCTGTCACAAACTTTCTTTTTTGCACAGATGGAGTATTTTTATCAAAGTTAAAACAAACAATTTTTACAAATTTTTGTTTTTGTTTTAGTTTTTATAATATTTTAAATAAAATGGAATTAAAAATAATTCAATAGTGAGCAGAATTCTTGCAATAGGAAACCTAACCTTTCAAAATGCATGTCTACTACTGTCAACTAATGTGAATATTTTGAGTTGTTGTTTCAGTAGATGGATTAATTCTCTTGCTAGCTTTTTCGGTAGATTGAATATGGATTAATGTTTTCAGTATCTGTGGTTAATATTCTTTTCACTCACTTTATTAACAAAAAAAAAACCAAACTTTCAAATAGAAGAAAGAAAGAAAAAATAGGGATAGTGAAGTTTATTAAAAGCGATGGTGGAAAATACTCTATATGCTGTGTGATGTGTTAATTTAAACATGGCCTACTGGAACTTCAGAACTGTAATGTGTATTGGAAAGAGGGAGTGGAGAAATTTGAAGAATCAGTTAGTTACTACTGTTTGTAATTTTTCATCAGGTATCCTTCAATTAAAAGTCAGCTAATTTTCATTTTCTTTCTTTTAGTGGTTTTAGAATAATTGGCTAGATTTCTTTTTCCTTTTTTAATATTAGTTGGTCTTGTGTGTATATTGCAATGACAAGCTGGTAAATATAACATTTGAAGGTCCTAATAAATTAACAACTCAACAGAATGTTTACTCTGGTTTAATTGAATATGTTGTGAAGTGATGTGTTATAGATTTTATAGAAATCTAAGTAAACATGATTTATTTTTTTTAGCGATGGCTTGATTGTGGTAGTCACAAGTGTAAGGTATTTTAGTTGATATCTTGTATGATGGCCATATTTTACTTGCATTACAGTGACTAAGGGACCAGTGATTGCTATGGCAACATCGACTGTAAACAATAAAGTGCATGTGTTGGTTAGTGTGAAAATCACTGTAGATGAGAAGAAAGTAGCTTCAAAAATTATTTTCTTTCACATTGACACTGATTTCAAAAATGGTAAGTCTGCCATGGTTTTTTTGTTTTTTTTTGAAAAAATATAATGTATGTAATATTTCCACTCAGCAGTGTGACAATAATAGAATGTCCTCTTCTATCAGTTGTCAGATAAGAGTTCAAAGTTTTGTTACAAGGACACAGAAAGTCATTAATATAAATGAAAAGGATCATCTTTAACTGCTCACTTTCTGTTATTCACAATTAACAGCAGTTTTTTATTCATTTACAATTTTATAATTGAAAACAATTTTCCAATATTAATCCATGCTTAAAATTTAGCTAGTATCTGTACCTATAGATTACCTAAAGAATATGTTACTGTCTGTATGCTCAAAATCCCTTATTTTGAAAACATTTACCATATCTTTTTAGATCTTCAAATTCCATACTGAGTGAATTTAATAGTTTTAATCTTCCTTCATAATCTGAATTTGCTTGAAACATTTAAGATCTCATTAAAAATACCATTTTACGACTGACTACAAACTGCATGTCATTTTATCGTCATTGCACACTCATTTATATAAAAACAACTGTTAAAGATAACTCTGGCATTATTCAGTTACCTAACTTTACAAAAAGAGCCCAATTGTTAATATGGAATAATATTTGGCTTTCCAAAAATCTTTTTTCAGTTATCTATAAGAGTTTGAAGCTTGACTTTGATGATGATTCCATAGAAAAATATGAAGCAGGGAAGCTGTCTATTTTACATGGCCTGGCAGTGAAAGGCAGATATATATACACCATATCTGATGCATCACTCAAACTCTTGAAGCTTTTCTGTAATGATAAAAGAAGAAAACAGGTACAGTACTGCCGGATTTTAATTTCAGCAGGTTATCTAATGCCATATGATATTTATCTCTCTAATTAATGCTAGTAATAAATTTAGCATCGTTATTCCACAAATCTGTAACAAAAACGATTGTTTGTTTTAATTTTCATAGGGACATCATTATTAGGTAACAGTTGTCTCGTAATCAACATTGACATAAAAGGGGATTAAAAAAACATTCTCAGCACTGCCTGCTGGATCCATTGTTTGTTTGTTGAAAGCTGCAGATTCACCTTCTGGATATCAGTGTTTGCTAGATGAAAACTGTTGAGCAGAAAAAAACAGTATCCTAGCTCCCTCCCTTCCCCAGCAGTCTTGCAAAAGGACAAGACAAAAATGTTCACAGGGTATTTACCAGGTCAGTGCCAAATACACCCACAGAAAGTTGGCAGGGACCAGTTACCAAAACCCTCTAGTTTTTCTCTAATCCAGAATTGTGTGCAGTTTCAGAAATTATTTTGTTTAGGATACTTTCGAATTTAATTAATTCTCCCTGAATTTCTTATGGAAAAAAAAGCAACAACAGATAAGCCACAAACCAGGAAAAGTAATAAACAAAAGGATGAAGGTAGCACCAGGCATAGATTCCAAATTGCACTAAAACAGGCCACTCAAATTGGGACAATTGGTCTGACATTTTTTTAAGATTCACTAATGTGCACAAGATAAGCATTCTTGAAAAGGAAAAAAAAAGAATGATTCTCTCTCCGTTTCCTGCAATTCTGTCATCACGTGAAACTGGTCACTGGTCTAATGCTATTTTTATACATAAACTTTTCATTAAATTTTTGATATTCAAATCCAGCAGGGAGGATGGAAGTACACACTCAGTAAAGTATGTAACACTGGCTATTGCAATGAGTCTCTTAATTGTTCTTGATTGGGAAGGGTGAAGCAAGGGACTTGCAGAATTGTTTTAGTGAATGAAAATGTAAAAAAAAAAAAGAAAGTTACAATAATTAATGTTATTTATTCTACAGAAAGACACTTATAGTCAAACTAAATTTTAAAAAGTACTAGACAGGTATAAATAGTCTTATATGATGTAGGAAATGTGGACTTCAAGTAGGTTCTGAAATTGTCACACATATACTAAGTCAGTAATTAAACCTTTTATTATTTTTAAAAAAAATATTTTCATTTAATTTGAAATAATATGGTTACATTTTTAAAATTGCATTGTAAGCTTTTTTTAAAATTATATTCTTATTAATTTATTTCTAATTTAGCCCAGAGAGGAACTCTCACTTTTGATAACACAGAAAGATTATCCAGCTCACAGTTTAGCTGGTGGAGATGTATTGCTCAGTCCTGGAGGTCACTGGCTTGTCACTTGTGGTGGAGATGGTTCTGTACATCTTTACCTATTTAGTATGCTGGTAAGTGCAACGTTCTGTTCAGCACCCCTCTGCAAATTTACGTTACCCATTCACCATCATCATTATTCGTAAACAATGCTATTATTCAAAGGAGATCACACAGGTATGTTGTATATATTATTTTTATTTTGAAAATTCTCTATTCTATATTTCCCCTCTTCAGAAGCTAGGCCATTAAGGTATGTAAAAGACCTTTTCCTCTGACATTACAGAAATTAGTTTTATCAAAATAAATCAGAATTATTTATTTATTTTAAGGGCTAACAAATGCAATTACTTATTTTTTCATGGGAGGGGAGAAGCAGAGCCCAGTTAGAAAACAGACCAGGTGAGATTATTGCAAAGGTTATATTTTGTTAGAAAGTTCCTAGTGCCAGTGTTAAAAGAAAGTGTGTGAATGGATTGGTTGCACACCTGGAAATTAATTATAGTGTATACAGATGAGGCAGTGAATGAGTTTGATACCTGAGAATTTTAGTGTTGAGGTGCAATAGTTCTCCAGATATCTAACTATTTTCCAAAGGTAAGAGGGGTAAAATTTACCTGAGCTTTTGCTCAGGTAGGGGTACAAAACTGATAATTTGCCGTCTTCAGGATCCTTGTGGTAAATCAGTAAATAAAAACATTGGTTTCCATTCATGTAACTGGGTTGTTCTTTATAAAAAGGCCTGTCAGAAAGGAGAACCTATTCTGCTCTGACAATTAAATCAGAGTAAATGAATTCTGTGAAAAGAAATATAATGATTAGTTTGATCAACTTGTAAGTGGGTGATGCTACTGTGAGGTTTCATGCATTATTAATCTTCTTTGTCTGTCTAGGTGGCCAAGAACATTATTCATTAATCATTGGTTCAAAATGGTATCTCAGTTAATACCATTGGGACTACTATTATAAAGAAAAATTGTATTTTTTTCCCAAAGACTGGTTCATTATAACTGTTATGGGTATGGATCCTACTGAAAATAACTTTTTGGGCCAAGAATATCAGGAAGAATAGTAGAAAATGTGTTTTTTTTTCTCTCTTTTTTTGATACAAAGTTGAAATGCACCAGCCAGTTGGAATACATTTTTTTAAATTTAGAAAATGTTGTTAATTAATGTTTTTGCATTCATTAATAAAATTTGTTAAAATGATTACATGTTTTTATTATAAAATATGAAGATAATTTTTCTTTAAATTCAAATGCATTGGTGAAAATTTGTCAATACTTGCACATTTATTAGAATTTGATGACATAAAATTAATGGTTACTGACATTCACAAATAAGTTAGGTAACACTGGTCAACAAGTATTTTTCATCAAGCATATGTCAAGGTGTACTTAGTGTAGTTTTTAATGCTGATTTCAAATATACAATTAGTTTTTTGACATCACGTACAGTTTTCAAGATGAGAAAGTTTTTTGGTTTTAGCTCATGCATTATATAGAAATTCCAATTAATGACATGTATGCATGTATTTCATTTACATCATGGAAACATACCTTTAAAATAAACTGCATTATTCATTGCTGCATAGTTCAGATGCAATATTTCACCATCTTAAATTAACCAATCAAGTTTTGTCTGATGAAATAGGTATTTCAACATCTCAAATTGTCCAGTCATAATTGGTCTGATGAAATATTTCATCATCTCAAATTCAATATAAGTATAACCGTTTGTATCTATTTCCTTACTTGTTTTACGGTGTTAACAATGTCAAGACAGTGTAGAAATCTTCCTGATGTGTTTTGTTATGTCTGTGGACAATTTATTGTGAAAGCTCAAAAACGTATAATAACACCAGAGATCAAGAAGATTTATAAGCTATACTTTGACTGTCCTCTTGGAGATCAGGACAAGTTATGGGCACCACCTTGTATCTGCTCAGCTTGCTCAAATGGCTTACGTGACTGGTTCAATAAGATGAGAATATGGAACTTTTACTTCATGCCATTGCCTATGAAAGATACTCATGGAAAATATGTGGAGATTTAAAAGTCATTGGAATGTTAATGGGAATGCAGTCAGGTTTCACAAAATACTGTTGTTTCTTGTGTCGGTGAGATAGTTGGGCAACTGACAGACATTATTCGGAATCAAACTGGCAGACAAGAACATCATACCAGCCAGGACTGTCTAGCGTAAAGAATACACCTCTTGTAGATTCATGTAATGTCCTATTGCCTCCTTTGCACATAAATCTTGAACTGATGAAACAGTTTGTAAAGACACTAGGGAAGAGAAATGCCAGAGAGTTTGAGTATATTGTAGAAAAGTTTCCCAAAATCACACAGGCGAAGTTGAAAGAGGGTATCTTTGTCGGACCCCAAATTAGAGAAGTACTCAAAGATGTCAACTTCAAGACAACACTGGACGAACTGGAACTGCCTGCTTGGAATGCTTTCAATTGGATCTGTGAGAATTTCTTGGGCAACAAGAAGGCAATGGACTACAAGGATGGCATCAAGAATCTTCTGAAACGTGACTCAGCAATTGGTTGTCGCATGTCACTGAAAGTTCACTTCATGGACTCCCATCTGGATTTCTTTGTAGATAACCTTGGAGCAGTGTCTGATGAACATGGTGAAAGATTTCACCAGGATATTAGTGCTATGGAGAAACGGTACCAAGGCTTCTGGAATGACAGTATGCTGCTGGCTGACTACTGCTGGACACTTTACCGTGATCAACCAGATCAGGAACACCGCAGGAAATCCAAATCACAATGTTTCTAACTCTGTTGTTCTAACTTTGTCTGTTTTGTCTGACCCATTTTTTGTGTATTCACTCTTTGTAGAATGATAGTGATGATTTTTAACTCAATAAACTCATTTACTTTCTAAAAATAATATGTCCTTATTTATTACGTTAATGATTTCATATATACAAATATGTAAATATTTGCATGTATCTACTGAAAAACTGATATGTGCTGCATACAAATGGAATGAAATTTTTAAATCAGCACGAAAAATTAGTCTAAAAAAGTTGGTTTGCATTCATAATGAGTATAATACATTTAATTTTGTTGACCAGTGTAATTTTTAAAGTTAGTTATGACGAAATCATGTATTTTTTAATATGAAATTACCAGACACTGGTATAATCAGACATGAATGACTTGGTTAAAAAATGTAAGACACTTGTTAAAAAATAATTTGTAAAACTAATGAGTATTCAGCAACATTTTTTGCACTTAAATGAAAAACTTGTTCTTTAAAATTGAAAAAAAGATGATTTTAAATATTTTACATATATGAGGAGAAGTAAAGACTGTTTAATTCATGTTCAAACAGTTACATGAATATTGCATTATAAATTTAGATGCTAAGACTTACTAGTGTTTTCACGAGGATACAGGAAAACTTTTGTACAGGGATTCCAGGCTATTAATATAATTTCTAAATTGAATTGCACTATCACCAAAGACAACCAGTGCTGGCTATTCTATTTGTTTGCTTAATGTTGAAAAAAAAAATATTAGATTTTCTTTTTACTATTTGAATTCCTTTTTTATGTATATCTTAGGAACATCTTCCAATAAAAGCAGCATGCCACAGTTATCGTAATGGAGTGCGTAATATTGCTATGTCTACAAATCATGAGTACATCCTGGCAACAGGTTATGACGGTACCTTATGTTGTCTTGCTGTTGAGTAAGTTTAATTGAATGTATAAACTAAAATTTTGGATTAAAAGTTCTGGACTCTGTTATAGTTGTGGTTTTAGTACATTTGTGAAACTCCAGAATTTTGGCAAAGTTATGGCACTGATTTTATAGAAGGTAATGACTGACTTTTTAAAAAAGAACTGTTGATACAATTGCTGCCCTGAAGTTAAAAAATTTATTTTTGACCAAATTACTAGTGAGTCAGAAAGTAACCTAGTATAAGACTGATTTTTCTTCTTTTTTTATGCATAGCATAAAGTTGTAAGTTGTTTTATTTTGTTGATCTCTCCACCTTTAAACAATATCTGTTACTTCTGACCCTTCTTCCAAAAGTATGTTTATGAAAATGTTTATTATTCTGTCTGGTTGGAAACATTGTTTTTAGTTTTGTTTGTTAGCAACTATAATTGTTATTTAATTGGAAAATATAAATAAAAGTGAGTTTACTAATTCTTAAATTATAATATGCACAAACTCCACGAAAAAAAAAGTAATGAAGGAGTTGATAATATATTATATGATTTTAAATTTACTCCCTCACCAGAAGAAAATCTCTTAATGAAATCTTAATTTTTTTATTAAATGCCACTTTTTAATGTTTTAACAGATTTAATGGAGAGAATCCTGCGGTTGCAACAAACATGCTTGACGACTTAGAATGGAATGAGTCAAATGAAATTAAAGTGCAAGTTTGCATGGAACTAGAAAGGGAACATTTAGCAGATGTTCCTGATTGGCCGACTGTTTCTGATGGTACAAAAAAAATGGTACTTTAATTTAATTTTTTCTAATTAATAGAAAATACATATGATTTTATTTTATAATTTTTAAATGTCATTCAAAATTGTTTTGTATGGCAACTATAATAGATTTGAAGACCAATGTCACATAAAATTTGAGAAGTAGTTACTTACAATAATAGGAATAATAAGAACACTGGAATAAAAGTAAAAGTCTCTTGATTCTGAAAGAATCTCTACATTAATTTCTGATTAATTAATTAGAAAGTCATGATGCATATTATTGTAGTAAAATAGCACAATTTCCAGAAACTATAGCATAGAAATATCAGCAAAACACAACAGATATATCAATTGTCATTTAACATTAATGTCATTATGTAACAGGCTTGGCTAATCACTTGCTGAGACTAGGTTTCTCAACATTACAGTGAAGTCTATCTCAGTGAAAAATAAAAATTTGTATCGACATATTGTAACAGACAAACGCCATAGTAATTGTTTGCAGTCTATTATTAATTTTTATGAAGATTGGTTTCTAATTTCATTTGTTTAGTTTTTGCTATCCATTTTCACTTGATTTTTTTTGACTGCACAATATTTGTTCTTTTTTGAAGGAAGAGGATAAGTTAAGCAAAGAATATCTAGATGCACATACATCTGGTCACATGGCTACCTTTGGTTCTGATGTCACTTGGTTGGAAAGCAAAGAAATAGAGGTATTTTAATGTAAACCTGCATGCATCATTTTATCAGTAGATAATATACTACATATATCTCGAAGTATTTTTTGTTTTTTAAGTGTATTTGTTATAGGGCTTCAAGTTTAATGTCAATTACATGATTTTCTTTCATCTAACATTGAGAGAAGATAAAAGAATTTGGAACTCAGTGATGATCTTTGTAATTTTGTTTACAGCATGTCTTTTTACAAACAAAATGCATTTTCATGCATGAAATGAATGGCTTTTGTAATACCAGGGATGAAAGTGTGTAGTTGTAATTTTGAGGACACAAGAACACACATAAATCCTGAAACTGACATGTTGCACTTAGCAAACTGTAATTTATGGCATCGAAATATTTAATGACAATACTGCAAACTTTCTGTTTTTTTTAAAATGGAATAGAATTAAAGAAGCAAAACAACCACAATTACCGCATGTTGAGTTAAGAAAAGTTTTTGAACATTATTCAAAAGTATTTTGAATACCATCTCAAAAGACAATTATTTTGGTTTTCATTTAACCCTGAAGAATAGTAGCCATTCCATGTTTTAACCTGGTCAAGTAGAGCGGTTCATGTATGATTATTTTTACCAATGGTACAATTACTGGCTACCAGTTATCGGTTATGTCTGGCATGGAGAAATCATCAGCCCAGCTACATTTGCATTTCTAATGTATTTTAAATATATGTTTGATATCTGAAAGCTAATTAATGGTTTAAAGACCACAACAAATCTATAGAACACTACTGTTTTTCAGTCAAATTAATGCTGTGTAGTCATTTTCTCCACAAATCTTGATGCTTCTAATTTTAAAGGCTTTGAGGGAAGAAGACAAAAAGTATGCTCATATAAAGGAGGAGATAACCACGAACCTGCAAGAGATGAAGTGCACAGTAAGTACACTGACTGGATGGTACAATAGAAATGACATTTTAATAAAATAATGCTGCTTCAGTAAAATATAAAATTCTTTTATGTAAATAGTAGCTTCAAAGTTAATCAGATGAAAAATTTAAATAAAATACATGAAGTAAAAAATACTATATTTTTGTGTTGATGCCTATTTTAAATATAAGAAAATATACTCTATTTCAGAACTAAGGTACATAAATGATTATTGAAATTTCTTTTTGTATATAGTTTATATTTTTTGTTGAGATTTTAATTGTTTTCTCTAAAGTTCTTTTTTTGTTAGTTACACTGTGAAACCAAAATCTGAATTCTTGTACCATTTTTAGACTGTAAAGGGCCACATTTTCAATATGCTTAATAGTCACAAGATCCATGTTTCTAAGGGGCATAAGTTTATCAAGTGTGTAGGTAATTGGCTACTTCAGTTTGATATTGAAACATTTAAAACATAGAGGCTTTCATTGAAAAACTCTTTTTTGTTTAAAAGCTAAGAAAAGTGCTACTGTATATTTGAGATAAAGGATTTCATCTTAACATGGCTAATGGCATGTGTTGATTTTTAAATGGTTAGCACAATTATCAAAATGGCAGCCAGTTTGAGCAATTGCATGAAGCATATAAACAGTTGAAATCCTTAGTCTTGTATATACTTTAATGGATTCTCACTCCTTTCTATTTACTCTGATGCTTTGTTTGTTGCATTCTTTTAATTGTCATAATATGTTGCTAGTAGTTTGAAAAAAAAAATGATGATTATATTGTTTACCAAAACTGTTTTATACTTAAGTTTTCCTTTGAAAAAAATCTAATAATTTGAAAGATTTTCTACTTTGTTGTTGGACGTTCAGTACATTTCTTGTTAAATTAGGCAATCAGATTAATGCTTCTGCCAGTAAACAGTTTTAAAATCGATGGCTGAAGTAATTAACTTGGTTATCAATATATAAATTGAATTGAATCAGCTGTAATTTTTTCTGTTTAATTAAATTAACTACCCATATCAATTTTTCAAAATGTGGCAAAACAATTTACAGGCCAATGTAGCGGCTGTATTAAAAATATAATTTGAGTTTTCTGGAAATAATTTTGAAGTTATTTTTACTTATCATTTGAATTATATTATACATACCTACAAACAGTGTCCACAAATTTAGAATTTACACTAATTCTAACAGATTTCTTCCATTTGGATAATTTAAAATTGGTTAGTGTTCTATCAATTATTTTAATAGCTATATGAATAATAAGTTTACTTGTATGCTTAGACAGTGAGAATAAATGTGAAATTGCAATAACTCTGGAATTTATTGCACTAGATAAGTCACAGATAAACAGTTCAGTAATATATATATATTAGTGAATTTGGCTGTTGCAGCTTCTAGCTCAGATCAGCACATACCTTTTACCATCAATTTTGGATTATAAGATGACCCTGAATATAAGCCAAAGACCACCTTTTTATCCAAAAATCAAACCTTCATTCATGTATAAGCTGCACTGGAATATGTCAACTTTTTAGAAATCCTTTATTTATGATCAGTGACATTCAATACAATAAGGTCTGTCAGGTTGTGTACTGCAATGTATACTGGTAAGCCTTTGACATTAAAATTTACTTTTACCTTTTGCAACTGTACCATAAGCAATAAATGTAACATAATAAATAGTAACACAATCTTCTCATCAATAATTATTTTAAGTACCAGCATAATATTCATATAAGCTTCCTGCATCATAATAAATCATCATAAATTATCAGGTTACACAAATCATATTTTGTTTTTGAAATTAACTGTTACTATTTGCATTTACTGTCATGTTATCATGAGATTGTAAAATAAGTCATATATTTTAATTTCAAAAGGTTCATTAAATATATTTTAAAAAGGTTGTATATTTTTTAAAAAGGTGCTAAATTTAAATATTCACTGTCCTGAATGTCACAAATTTCCCTCCATAAATCCATCAAACGCATCAACCTCTGTGTCAGAATTGAAGAAGGCAGTGATCGTAAGTGGCATGGCACAGTCTGACTCACAATCTGTGACTATCACTACCCAGGCCAATCTCATATGGCTTATTGGTCTTCACCTGAATCCATTGATGATGCAGGTGGTTGGTATATCCTTCTAAGACTCAAGCACATGCTCAGTTATGTCAGTAAGCTTTGCCCAGTCTTGGTTAAACTATGGTCTTCTGAGGTTATCCAAGTTCCCATAGCTATTGTGTTTGGCCTTAAATGTCTTGTTGACTGAAATGTTGAGGGGCTGAAGAATTTTGGAAAGGCCGCCTGCAGTGATATAGGGAATGGAGTTCTCTGCTTTGACCTCTTTCATGTCATCTGTAAGGTGAGCCTACATAGAATCCATAACCAAGATGGCCTTCTTGGTATTGAAGAAGCCATCGGGTCTCTCTCTATAGCAGTTGCTCAACCACACAATCATAATGCTCATCCATCCATCCCCTGGGATCGACTCTAATGTTTATACCATTTTGGAACTTGACTTTACGAAATGTCTTTCTCTTGAAAATCACCATGGGTGGAAGCTTGTTGCCAGCTGCAGAAACTGCCAAAAGTAAAGTGGCCTCGTGCCCTGTGGTTCAAATGTTGATTGTCTTTTGTCTAACCTGGTCGACCATACAAAACATAGGCATGTCAAATGTGAGTGGTACTTCATCCATGTTGATTATCTGTTGATCATGAATGTTATATTTGTTTCTAGTGTCTTTCATATACCGTCTAAAGCCATCTGTCTTCTTTTGGCTAACTGTCGCTCTTGTTCTGATGGACAGGTGCTTTCTGAGCATAAACTGAAAACACCAAGATGGGCTGCCTGGAACACGTCAACTTTTATCTCTTTGGCTAGTTTCTTTGCTTTTAGATGAAGTTGTACTGTGCTGACACTTATGCATTGTGCCCTATGTTCTAACACCAAGCTCTTTATGTTATGTTCAAGTTCTGACCATTCTTGCATATTGACCTTTTTGCTTTTTTTGACTTCTTTGTCGGTTGCAGTGTGTTGCCTTTTTATACCAGTTGCAAACTTGCTTCTTTTTTACTCCCTACTGTCAGTCTGCAGCAATGTTGCCATGGTCTTTTACATATGTCACAACCTCTAGTTTGAATGCTACTGTATAGCCTTACCTTGATGGCATCTCCTCCTTCAAAAAGATTAGATTATTTATTGCAACCTTCAGTTAACTGAGATCAAGTAATTAGCTGTAACAACTCTAAATGATGTCTGTAAAAATTGTCACCTCGGGTCGACTGTCAGTTCTGTATATGGCAGCAGACCAAGCCTTATTTATCAGTGTCAGCCAATAAGAGTTTGCCTATTGTTTGTGGTGGAAGGTGAGTTATAGAGGGAGCAACTTTTACTGCCTGGAATGAGCAAGTGCAATAAAATGTCCATCTTTATGGAGAGCAAGCGTTTGTGTGAGATCGCCTTTTAGAAGGGTCAAGTGTCTGCTATGCTCAACTGCGGGAAGGCAGTTTGAGAAGTTTCATTGACACTTGACACTGCTCTGCTGTTGGCTGTTGAGGTCACAAAGATGTGGCAAAATTTGAATGATAAGATAGTGCACACATCATTATTGGAGTTTTTTTTGAGAGTCTGGGTCACAAAAACATCATACTTTTTTACTAAGAAAAAGTACCGGCAGACTGTGGAAACATCTGCAAAAAAAAACAATTACCTCACAACATATCAATAAATGAACTTTGCATATACTTTAAACATTAACTATACATATTTATCTCAATGGGATCATCACATTGACTCAACAGGCTTTCTAAATCAATCGTCATGTGGTGGATATCTTTTTAAAAAATTCCATTTATAGGCCATGCTGGTATGTAAGCTGTGGTCCAAAGAGATTTTGAAAAAAGTAGCAGCTCATAATTCTCCAAAATTTACACAAAGTATTTACTACTGTAACAGAAACTTACTTGTATTTACAGATTCAAGAAATGGTAAAATGTAATGAGATGCTTCCAGATATAGAAAAACTAGAAAGACATGAATTTGATCTTGATATCGAGAAGCAAGCTAAACTCCTTGCTGAAGGTGAAGCAGAAATACAGAGAGTAAGTTTTTATTCTTTCTATTTTGTCAACAAAAATTGCAGCTACTAGCTGTTTTGCATGTTGTATGGGTACCTCTTGCATCACTGACCTGTTTCTTTTATGATTTAAGGTTCGTGAAAACATAGAATTTGAAAATCTTGCCAGAAAATATCTGAGAAACCAAATAAAGATTGAATGTTGGGACAGTATGAAGGTAAAAGGTCGGTGTATTAAGGTAAATGAATATTGTCTTTGTTTATTATATTGTATGACTAACTAAAAATTTATGAAACAACAAGCAAGCCTGTTTTACTAATGAACTATTATATTAGTTAACTTTTTCTAGTTCTGCAAATACTAAGCTCTATAAATACCCAAAAGTTTTTATTATTCTAGAAGCAATGACATTTTTGTTCCTTATTAGAATTAAATATTACTGTTTAAGGTTGAGGGACCAGAGTTAAAATCCTGGTTGGGATCACTTGTTTGGCACAGCTCCACCAACCAGCCTTATTGGCTTCTTCTTACTTCTAAAAACGGAAAAGCTCTAGTGGAGACTTTTCGCAGTAGACCCGTGGCTAACCCCCCAGTCCCTGTTCTCCTCCATTTGGTTTAAGTAGGGTTGGTGCCTTGGGCTGGCTTTGGCCTCTAGGTCTGAAGATGTTTATTAGCAACTGGTAATGAGAATTGGTTCAGTAACTGCTAGTAAGGTGATGAGGAATGTACTTTCTCTAACTAGCATGCGACCAATAACTTTCCATTCTTGTTAGTGATAATACATATTAATTTGATGAATATCATCATTACATCTAATTTTAAAGTGACAAATATTTTTTAAAAACTTTTATATGTAAAAAAAAAAAAAGTGTGATGTAAGAAAAACTCATTTACTACCTTGAATACTTTGATAATTTCCACTTATTTTTTAAAACTATGTAAATTTTGTTTATTTTTAGGAAATAATGAGCAATTCTGAAATTGCACTACTTCCTTTCTCCTGTTAATTCCTTTTTTGTCTTTTTTTTTTAGAAAATCCTTTGATTTCTCCAGGAGGCAGTTTCACGGTTACATCAGACTGGTGGTTCTTGAGATATTATAAGATTACTGCCATGGTCAAGATATTTAGAAAACTTCCTAAGTCAAACTACAATACCAGATAGTTTATATATGAAAAAGAGACTATTTTAGTCAAATCTAGATTTCTTTTTATCTTGGAAGCCACTTGAGACTAAAATGCCTCTCCCATTTAATTCCCCTCACTATTGTTTCTTTTCAAATGTTGAGTACTGCAAACTGGAAGGTGATATTTGCCTTACTATGGTTTTATTTGCCCATCTTGGTTTAATGGTGTCTCTCCTGAAAAGTTCAGTTTGCCTGTCTGGGTTATTAACTAGTGTCTGTTAGTTTGATAGTTTTTTTCAAATGCACAAAAACTGGGCATCTGGAAAAGGACTGAGACTGCTCAGCTGATGCTGCACAGAGCAGTTATTTCATTAGCAGGATTCACTCTGATGAGAAAGCACTGCGTATCTGAAATGAAAAAATGCCAACACTCTAAGAAAAAAAAATCCACAGAGGCCTGCAGTAACAAAACAGTCCGATATCACTAATCTTACCTGATGTAGTAACATAACAGTTTCATTTAATTATACAGGATGTCTGAAAGCCGTTATTATTTATGCAGAGTTTCCAGCAGTGAAGAAATGGCAATGTTAACAATTCATGCTTGAAATTTTATTTATACTGTTAGCAGAGAAATATTTTTTTGATACCAGGTTTTGCAGATATTTAGCTTGTTTGTAAATATGTCCCCCATGACATGTAATTGTCAACCGACATTTATTGGGCATGAATTCAAAATAACAACAGATAGTACTCTGGTTCTAAGCACAGTGAACTAGTATCCATAGTGCTCACTGCACTACCTCACTTGTTTTCACTAGTTTAGTGTTTTTTTTTTTTTTCTGTAAGCAGTAGCAGTTTCTTTTTAATATTATACTTCTCAATTTTTAGATAAATAGTTACCCTAATTTAATTCAGGCTAAGTGAATGAATACAGTTATTTGTGGTTTGTTCTCCTCTTCTGCTTTTAATCTTTATTCATTTCACTAAGTTATTCTAAAAAACCTGCTCTCTTTTTTTTTTTACCATTCTTAAAGTGATCAGTAGCAATTTGTTGTTTGGCTAAGATGCTCCATTTATATATACCAGGCATTCAACTCATCATTGGAGGTACACAACTTTCCACTCAAGGAAAGACCTCCATCTACAGCAGGACTACTAGAAAAGATAGCCAAGAGGCGGAGGATAGAAATGGAAGAAGAAATTGTATGTTTTGCTTCACTTTCTTTAGTCTTGGAACAGATTTACATTTTGTAGTGGAATTATATTTTTAAAAAATGGCTTTGTTAGCATAATGTTTTATTATTGATATTTTGCATCACAATTTTGTCGACTTGCATGTTCTCCTTTTGTTCACTGTACGACAAAGCAATTTAATTAGATGAAAATTCAGTCGAATGTGGCCACTTCTTAGTGGTGTTGGAAACTTTACTACCACCATACATCAATCCCAGACACTATTGGTTAGCATCTACCAGCTGTTATATCAGTGAGGCCAGTATATGCTAAATGTTTATCTTGTGTTTCTAGATTCGGAAGCGAGTAATGGAAATCCTGAAGAAACCAATAGCACAAAGTTTGGTAAGTTCACTTTGTTTTAGTAAATAATTTGGGTGGTAGGGACCAGTTTTACTATCAGTGATGTAACATACAACTGTATAAGCAAGTGATTCTGTATCTTACGCATTATCTTACTATACTAACACTTGAAGTGAAATTGCTATTTAAATACTGGCCATTATTTGATTTTTCTCCTCTTTAATCAGAAGAGGCCTAAGGCAAACAGAGTACTACAAGTTTAGTCCCCCTCCCCATGGCAGAACATTTGAAAACTATTATTAGGTCTAAGGTGAATATTCTAAATCTAAGCATTGTAAAAGTGTGATTACTCAAACATAAATATTGATATTCTGTACACCTAAACAACTAGTTGGATATTTAGTCTTTTCCTATATTTATTTTGTGAAAACATCACTGACATACTAGAGCATCCAGCTTTGAATGAAAAAAGCCAGATTTACTTTAGGATGGTTACTGGAACTGATTCTCTGTAAAATAAATGATAAATCAGAAACAAAACACGAGGTAAAATATTGTAATAGTCAGGGTATAATTATTTTTCTGATTTTGGTTGCCAGCATACATATATACATATATATATAAGCAACAAAATTACAAACTATGAGAGGACACTTTGTTAAAGTTAAAAAAAAAAGAAAAAGACTAAATTCATTTGTCAACAGAAAAATAAAAAGATGAAGAAAAGATTCAGACTGACCAGCAGGTGTTTGAGAGACTACCAGTGCACTTAGCATTAAATGACATTAAATTGAGTTCTTTTTTTTACAGCTTAGCTGCATTCAATGTGTAATTCTACATATTAGATTTACACAAGCTTTTTTGGCATTTTTTAAAATGTATGTATATAAAGATTAACTTCTTTTCTAATCATTTAAATTGTCTTTCAAGGAAAAATTATATTTTTGATTCACTACATTTTATAAAAATAACAAAGAAAAAGGCTTTTTTTTTTGTTTTTTAATGTAATCACTGTTTCACAGCACTAGTATTTATTATGAACACCCTTAACTTTACTATCAGTTTTCAAAACGTTCTGCCATGGAGGAAGCTAATCTTCTAGAATATTCAGTAGAGACTGACTCTACAGCTGTTCCTATTGGATTTAGGTCTGTAGATTGTGCAGCCCACTCTGGCATCTTTACCTTTTTCTTTTGAAAATGTTCTTCGCATAATTGGAGTCTTTTCCTGGAAACATTGTCCTGCTGGAAATAAAGTTTTGTTGCAACACTTTGCTTGTTGATGGTAACATTTTTATTTTTAAATACATTCAGTGCCCTGTCATAATAATTTGATCAGTGTTGTTATTACAATTTATTAGTTTTGGAAAGCAGAAAATAAAGGCAAACAATAAATTCTTTTTTGCTAGTACTTGGTCAAGCCAATTTGGCAGAATGAAGATTTATCGTGGTTTCAGATCTCCCCACTTATCTGTGTGAGACCTTTCTTTAATTTCATCATATTGGCAGGACAGGGGGAAAGGTGCTCTTAGCTGGATAATCCAGATGTTCCACATGTATCCAGTTGAATTCATATCAGGACTTTGGGGTACCTGAGGAAGAATTGGAGATCTTGATTCTTCTTCCAGACTAGCACCATCCTTTTGAAAAATATGGGCATTGAATTTAGCAAGCATGGTTATTAAAATGTTAGGAGGCGTATCTTTAAAAAGGAAATATACCTGACAGAATTTAAGGTCTTTTACAAACACCATTTCTGCCTTTCCACCATTCCTACCAGGACACTCATTTTCATACTTAGCTGTGGATTGAAGAGATTGGGTTTAAAGGTCGTCTTTAGGTCATCTTCAAGAGTAACCCCAGACATGAATTGCTGAATCATAGACTCATGGAAGAGTACAAATTGCCAATACACAAAGGTCTTTGACAGACATGTTCAGTGATCAAATATTTCAAGGCATTTTATTCTTATTGAAAAGAAGATGGCTTCCTGTATGCTACACACCCTCTGTAGTGATACTGATGCAGATGATGTTGGACTATTTTTCTGGTCAATTTTTGTTGCATTGCAGATGTTAGCAAAAAAATCTTTAAAGCATTTTTCTTCACATCTGCACCCATTCTTGTCACGTATCGATATTGAAAGTTTTCTATGTAACTGTGGTGAATGTCATGTTAATAATGACCACAGGTCTTCAAGAAATGTCAGGATCTTTAGCAGTCTATCATTAACCCCATTTGCACTTTGAATGACCTATAACATGAACTTGGATAACAGTAATATCTTTGGATCTGCTTGTTTTTGTCATGTTGATAGTACTTACTGGTTACCTGTCCATCTAGATGTCCAAAATATATAGATAATCATATATGAAATATGTAAATTACAGTCAGATTTTTTTATGGAGTTGCCAAAAAAATGTGGTAGGGTATTACATTGGTGTGCAAAAGTCTTGCATAAAAATAATTTTTCCTGTAAATTAGCTCACATTTTGTCGAAAGCAGTTGTTATCAAATCTTGTTCATTAAAGTATTTCTATATTGTGCATCTATTCCAATAATATCATGCATATTGTTTCATTGTAAGAAAAGTTATAATTTTTAGAAAATCATTTGCATCAAATCAACGTGTGCAAAAGTATTGCATAAAATCTACACAGCTATCTAATCAATTCAGATTCAATTCCAATTATGCAGAAAGTGATCAGATCTATCAATAATAAGTAGACTATCCGAAATTCTTGATAACTTGTTCACAATGACAAGGCCTGCTGCCTACCAAACGCTGACAATTGTCACTACTGAACTCTGACCAGTCTTCCTTGATTTTCCATTTCAAATCTGTTTTATTTTTCGGTTTTTTGGCACTAACACTGAGTTTAATCGAGTGCCAAATGTTTTCAATGGAATTGAGATCCAGGCTTTGAGCCAGCCAGTCGAGGAGGGGGATTCGCAACTCTGCCATCAAGGCCTTGACACTCCTAGCTGTGTGGATGGGGGCATTGTCCTGCTGATGGATGGCTGTCAGGGGCATGTGGTCACACACATACAGTTTGACAATGTCCAAAGTGATCCTAGCATAGTCATAAGCATTCATTCAACCCTCCACATGATGCAACGGACCGACACCAGATGATTGAAAACAGCCCCAAACCATGGCTGAATCTCCCCCTGCTTGCAGAGTCGGTCGAGTGCAACTAGGATGGTATTTCTTGGACACTGATTGCCGAACGTACACCCGACCTGCCAAGTGGATCCTCACGAATTTGCTTTTGTCGGAAAACAACACTTGGAACCACTGGGCCACGGTCCAGTGGAGATGGTCGCGAGCCCACTGCAGTTGCTTTTGACGATTGTCCAGACTGATGAACGGCTTCTTCTGTGCCAACTTCCTGAACAGTCCCATGTGGATCAAATGCCATCTGATGGTGCACGAGGCCAACTGGATCCCATGGTGCCTTGACAAGGCAGTCTGGATATCGGTGGAAGTGTGGAATTGGTCTGAGTTTGACATGCAGGCGATCAGAAGATCCTGTTGAGCTGTCGTTTGTCATGGTCTGCCGGCTCTGCGTTTCAAAATTAGGCTCCCATCGGCTTTCAAACGTTTCAGGGTGAAGGATATCATTGACTGATTGCAACCGATATGATTCGCAATGACCCACTCAGTTTCACCATCTTCTTTCATGCGAATGATTGTGGCCCACTGTTCGGGGGTCAAATATCGAGCTCTCGGCATCACTATGTTGAACAAAAATGAATCAGAATAGTAGAAAATGAGTTTTTTTTCATATTTATATTCTACTATCCTAAACTATTATAGCACAATATATATATACTAATTTTATGTAGTTTATGCAACACTTTTGCACACGCCAATTTCATGCAAATTATTTTATTAATATCACTGGTCAACAAGTATTTTTCGTCAAGCATATGTCAAGGTGTACTTAGTGTAGTTTTTAATGCTGATTTCAAATATACAATTAGTTTTTTGACATCACGTACAGTTTTCAAGATGAGAAAGTTTTTTGGTTTTAGCTCATGCATTATATAGAAATTCCAATTAATGACGTGTATGCATGTATTTCATTTACATCATGGAAACATACCTTTAAAATAAACTACATTATTCATTGTTGCATAGTTCAGATGCAATATTTCATCATCTCTAAATTAACCAATCAAGTTTTGTCTGATGAAATAGGTATTTCAACATCTCAATTGTCCAGTCATAATTGGTCTGATGAAATATCTCATCATCTCAAATTCAATATAAGTATAACCGTTTGTATCTATTTCCTTACTTGTTTTACAGTGTTAACAATGTCAAGACAGTGTAGAAATCTTCCTGATGTGTTTTGTTATGTCTGTGGACAATTTATTGTGAAAGCTCAAAAACGTATAATAACACCAGAGATCAAGAAGATTTATAAGCTATACTTTGACTGTCCTCTTGGAGATCAGGACAAGTTATGGGCACCACCTTGTATCTGCTCAGCTTGCTCAAATGGCTTACGTGACTGGTTCAATAAGATGAGAATATGGAACTTTTACTTCATGCCATTGCCTATGAAAGATACTCATGGAAAATATGTGGAGATTTAAAAGTCATTGGAATGTTAATGGGAATGCAGTCAGGTTTCACAAAATACTGTTGTTTCTTGTGTCTATGGGATTATGGGATAGTTGGGCAACTGACAGACATTATTCGGAATCAAACTGGCAGACAAGAACATCATACCAGCCAGGACTGTCTAGCGTCAAGAATACACCTCTTGTAGATTCATGTAATGTCCTATTGCCTCCTTTGCACACAAATGTTGAACTGATGAAACAGTTTGTAAAGACACTAGGGAAGAGAAATGCCAGAGAGTTTGAGTATATTGTAGAAAAGTTTCCCAAAATCACACAGGCGAAGTTGAAAGAGGGTATCTTTGTCGGACCCCAAATTAGAGAAGTACTCAAAGATGTCAACTTCAAGACAACACTGGACGAACTGGAACTGCCTGCTTGGAATGCTTTCAATTGGATCTGTGAGAATTTCTTGGGCAACAAGAAGGCAATGGACTACAAAGATGGCATCAAGAATCTTCTGAAACGTTACTCAGCAATTGGTTGTCGCATGTCACTGAAAGTTCACTTCTTGGACTCCCATCTGGATTTCTTTGCAGATAACCTTGGACCTTGGAGCAGTGTCTGATGAACATGGTGAAAGATTTCACCAGGACATTAGTGCTATGGAGAAACGGTACCAAGGCTTCTGGAATGACAGTATGCTGGCTGACTACTGCTGGACACTTTACCGTGATCAACCAGATCAGGAACACCGCAGGAAATCCAAATCACAATGTTTCTAACTCTGTTGTTCTAACTTTGTCTGTTTTGTCTGACCCATTTTTTGTGTATTCACTCTTTGTAGAATGATAGTGATGATTTTTAACTCAATAAACTCATTTACTTTCTAAAAATAATATGTCCTTATTTATTACGTTAATGATTTCATATATACAAATATGTAAATATTTGCATGTATCTACTGAAAAACTGATATGTGCTGCATACAAATGGAGTGAAATTTTGAAATCAGCATGAAAAATTAGTCTAAAAAAGTTGATTTGCTTTCATAATGAGTATAATACATTTAATTTTGTTGACTTAAAATTTTTAATATGAAATTACAAAATGGATCTTAGTGTTGTAAATCGTTTAAAGACACCGGTACCTTTCAATTAAAACAGAAAATATTCAGTAGTTATTAATTTCTACAAAATAAGAATCCATTTTCTAAGTCTAGTCATTTTAATGCAAGACTTTTACACACCACTGTATATCCATTGATACCTTCTATTGATCCCAATTAACTAACAATTCTTAGAGATCTTATTACCCTAAAACAGAGTCTTTTGACTAAACTCTTAAAAGTGGACATTACACACACCACTTCAAAAACTCTTCTCCAGGTTACTTGCAGACAAATATTATACTATCTGATGAATAGAGAAAGTTTAATTTACTTTCATTACTCCATAAAAACTTTATACCAAATTCTGGATGCTTTGTTAAATACTCTTTTGCAAACTAGTTATTTTACTCTATTATTCTTACTACTCTCATATAATATATGGGCACCACTAATGAAAGCTCTTTGGCAAACTAATCTTCTTTAAGCATTCTCACTTAGACAGGAAGGTGTTCTTGTCTACATTTCCTGGCTTATTAATCATACTTTTTAGTAGTACTACATTTATAATGATACTGTTGACTTGGACAATTCCAATGTTGCACTCACTTTCACTTTGAAAATCCTCTGTTCTTCACAGCTGTTGCTTGCTCTCTCAGATCAGTGCTGTGCTACAATCAGTTTCTCATAGTTGTTTTACAATATAAATTATTCACACATTTTTTAATTAAAGTATTTAAATTTAAGAAAATTTCTAAATTTGTTTGACTTTTTGCTTTGTAGAGATTTTTATGGTGCAATATGCAATACATAATCACCATATGAAAATGGTGATGTTCAGCTTTTTTCCTTGTTTTTTATATGTGAAAAGGTCAAGTGATGTCCACGTCACAGATGTGTGAGTGCATTTCAGCAGCAACCAACTTGGTACGGAAGATTGGTTACTTAGAGATAATTAAATACTTTTTTGATCCATTGTACTTCTTTTGTTAGAATAATTTTCTTCACTCAAAACGTTATTGAGCATTTGTTGAAGTTAGCTGTTTGTTGCTTTATACTTGCATCTCCACTAAAAGGCTACTATGTTGAGGATGGTTGTTAGTACAAAGAAAGGTCCCTTGAATATTAAAACGACGTTTAAAATGCATTTCTAAGCACAGAAAGTTGATGTTTGAATGCTAGCTTCACTTATTGTAACAGTTTTCTCATTTAGCTCGACAGTTAAAAAGAACCAAAAAATGAGCTAAATTAAAGAATCTAATCTCATTTATCTATATAATAACATTATTAGCACAGATGGGAGCCCTAGAATCGACACTGCTTGTATTTTTTTAAACAGAATAAAAATTTTTTATTCAATTTATAACAAACTTAAACAGAGCTGAAAACGTTTTTTGCATTCCCTTTTTCATCATGTGTTGATTTGTAATATTATATGGAAAAAAAATCTTTCCATTGTAAACAAAAGGATCAAAACTCTTGTTGATGGATATTATATACTGTAGCTGTACTTTCAAATACATTTTTTTTTATGTGTTGATGCAAGTAATAAAAAGGTTGTTAATCTTTCTTTCTAGCTTGACAAAAAAAAATTGTAAAATTGTTGTCTTTTTTATAACACAACTAGTAACATACCTGTTTTACATGATGATAATATCCAGACTTACTACTGTTGTTTTTGTATTCTTATATACAAACAAACCTGTGTGATGTCGCTCAGGGGCCACCCCCCTGCTGGACAGAACCTACTATGTACTGCAGCAGCAGATAACTCACATATTTATCAGGTACTCTGTCTAGGTTTTGAAATCATTTCTTATAAAAAAAATTTTTGCAAGGGGAAAGGGGAGGATCAGCAATGGAAAAGTGATCCATGCAAGCATTTTCCTCCTCCTTTTTTGTAGTGATTATGTAGATTTTAAAAAACCCTCTGCATTATCACAATTAGCACTTTTGTTTATGTACACAGGCTGAAGAATCAGACTCAGATTCAGGTGATTCTGAAGTAGGTACAGTAACTGTTGGTTTTTCATGAGAAATTCACAATGCTTTATTGTTTCTTAATATTTATCAATTAAAAAAGAAGAAATCAGACTGATGATATAAATCTAATTTTAAAGTATTTTAATTTTTACTGGGAACTAATTTCTTGGTTTGAAAAAAATTTAAAAAAAACAAAATCTCGAATCTTATTTATATGCAAAAAAGTGCTTCCCAAAGTTTTTTTTTTAATTTTTAAGATAAAACAGCATTTGAGAATTTTTAAACCTGTATTTTGTTCAGATTTATTTTAATACACATATACATAATCCTGCTATATATCATAAGATATCCTTTAGGTGATGCCAAATTAAATGAACTAGGATTGAGAGCTCATCCTATGAATAAGGTTCTTAACTTTAACTGAATTATATTGGTGAAGCTGAATTCTTATTTTAGGAGAGTTATATCCTGCAATGTACACATTTTCTTGGTTTTCTGGTCAGCATTCAGAAAGTTGTTACACCCCAGTTTTAGGGGGCAGGGAGCCAAATTGTGGATCATCCTAGTTTGAGATGTTGGAAATGCTCATTACATATGTAAAAACTGTTCAGATTTTGAGGGCACTGAACAGTGCCCCATCATATATATATAGTTGGATTGTGTATACATTGAAAGTTAATGATTTAACTGTAAGAGGAACCATGATTTAGGTTGTTTTTCATTTTCTTTCAACCAAAGATACAAAATTGTGAACCTTATTATTATTATTATTATTATTATTATTATTATTAATTATTATTATTATTATATAAACATTAGCATGCATCAGTCATAATGAAATTAAACTTAGCATCTTGAATTATTCATTTGATTATTTAAAACAAACTTGGCTAAAAAAATGGAATTCATAATTTTAAAATCATTTTTGGCAATGCTCGATATTTTAGATATTTTTCACAAAACTAATATTGAAATAATAACTCTTTCTTATTCATTTTCAAAACCGAGGGATATTAAATATCAGTGTGGTTATGGCTGATGCTATCTGCTATGTTTATATTCAAATTGTACATTTACCGTTTGGTTTGTTTGTTTTTACATTTTACTGTTTTATTTGGTCATAGTCACACAAGTTTCCCCATCTGTTTGTTTGTTTAATATGCTTGTTGTTGACTGGTGACAAAATTCATTTGAAGAACTTCAAGATAGAACCCAGAAACACAGTGGGAATGGAATAATTTAAATAATAGACAATTTATACAGATGGAATATTCTAGGTATTACTGCTGATTTTTTTTTTTTTTTAAAAAAAGTTGTTATCACTAGGAATTATGGAGTTGTAAATGAAATAAGAGAGAGAATTTTTTCCTTGATCTTCAGATTTAGCTTAACTATGATGGTTGTGTCTCAGGATCTTGAAGACTGATAACCAGATAATTAGAAATAGTGTCTGCATCTTTTAGAAGATTTTGTCTGGTTTTCTTTGTGGATGGGGATGCTAAATAATGTTTAATTTTCTAATGTATCTGTCTGCTCTCCCTAGGCCCAAAATTCCCCCGTAATTAAAAATCTCCCTTAATTTAGTTTTTTTTTCTCCTTTGGAGAGCTGACTCATCAAATCTGAGCCCTTGGCATGAAGATGTAATAATGTTTGCTTTAGATGATGACAGTGCCTCATGATACCACTAACACCTTTGTTTTATGGAAATGGGCAGCTAATTTCACTGTGTTATAATTTTTCTTTGAGCGTGTAGAATTTCATGAGATTTTTTAAAAAATGTTTATATTGTAGAGTACTGTTTTAAAGTTAATTTAACTATAAATATTTAGTGGCCAAAAATCCTGGTATTCATGCCAGTCCTGGAAAAAAAATTGCTTAGCCATTCTTAAAATATGATGTCTTCTGCAGAAAATTATATCTAAAAAAAAATACACTCCAACAGGAATTAATAAAATAATATTACAGAGTATGAAAAGTTAATGTTATTTTGATTTTGTAATAATTTTGTTTTTCTTTGATCTAGTTGTTTGATAGTGTACAGAGTATAATGGTAAAGGGTTATTTGTTTGGTGTTCACCTCATTTTCTAGTCTGAAGACAAGGAAAGTGGAGAAGCAGAAATCGCAGCAACTTCAGGAAGTTTAGGTTTGTTTTATTTGAATATTTTAATATATATATATATACACTGACAAGCAACATTCGTTCCTTGGATTTTTTTATTTTGTATTTATGCTTTTGACTGCTGAATTTCTAATCTTTCAGACCGACTTCCTGGTGTTGAATGTCTACTGCTACACAAGGATTAAAAAAACAAACTCTACTTGGGAAGAATTAAATTCAGTATATAAATGTAAAGCTTAACTTTATAAAAATTATAGTGGGAAAACAATAACAAACTTTTGCATATGTAGAAAATAATTCTATCTCAGTCAGAGCGTAGAGGGAGCTACTTTGGCTTATTCTTCTATTGTACATATGAACCTGAGGTTGGCTGGGTGTGTATCTGGATTTTGGTGTGATCTTTGAATTGATGTAGAAACTTAAAAAAAAAAACAATCAGTGCATAATAATGATGATAATATTTTCAACATGTGTACACACAGGTCTTATGGTTACCAGTATTTAAAATGAAATGAAATGAAGTTCTGTATACTTCCAGTTTCAGTTTTCAAAAAAAGGTACCATCTGAAATTCCAGACTTGGTGGTACTGTTCGAGATTTTGATCAGACTACTTTGCATTTCTGTGTGAACATTATTAATATATCAAAGTTTATGCAGCTAATCAAATTGTTTTTGAAACCAATCAGGTTTTATCATTGTGAGAGGAACCAGGTGTTACGTATAATGTATATATTCACATCTCAAAAAAAAAAAGAAGCTACATTTATGCATGTCTCAGAGGCACTTTGTATATGCCAAATTCATTTAACTAATTAACAGAAAAATAGAAGTCAGCTGTTTTACCAACTATAAAGGCAGTATCTCTGTTGTTATGTAGTCATCTTATCTCTTGGTTTATGTTATTTTATATCATCAAAAAACAAAACATGTAATGGCATATAGTATTGAGGACAGAGTACGTACAGTAGGTTGGGTTTATGATTATTTTTTCACAATTTTTGAAACTGAAAGAATAATTTATAGAGCCTTACAGATCATTTTGTTTAAAAAAAAGTGAATTATCGTTAAGTAGCTATTACTATTTACTATATATTATGTGTACCATATCTAGGTGCCTTTTATGGCGGGAAGTGTGATATTCTTTATAACCAGCTTGACTTACATACAAAAGATCAGAAGATAACGCAGATCATACTGTTAAAGGTAGGTGTCTATTTATTTTTCTATAATGTTTTACTTTGCATTGTTTTATGATCGTTTAGCTGAAGGTAGCTACTGTAGTGTAGTACTTCTTGATCCTCGGTCTTGGTACTTGGCTTATGGGTAGCTCTCAATCATTGACAAGAACATAGCCATTTTAGATATTATACTATACAAGATGTTTTGTATTTTTGGAGAAATTATTTCCCACATTTTTTTTTACTGTGTATATTATCATGAGAGAATTCTATCAAAATGGAATCTTTTGTTTCTTCACTGCTATATTATGGAGAAGTATCTGATATTTTAGAGTCTCTTGTGTGCCTCATGGTTAAGGGAAGTATGGTTTAAACTTAATCGTTTGGTCATCACATGAAAAATTCAAACTGTCTGGTGTCCAATTTCTGTCTAAAGGAATATTCCTTGATCCTCTTATAACATTCTAAGAAGGCCCGTGCTTTTCTGGTTTTGGACTGCACTCATTTTTGTGGCATCATGTTGAAGCAAATTGGTCTGCTACTTCATTTCTTGATATTTCTATTTACATGTCCAGGAATTTGTTGCAGTTATTTGTTGCTGTGCTTCACTTATCAGGAAGGTAAGGTTTTGGCAGATGTCTTCCATGATGCTAGTAGATATCTTGGCACTTGTTTCTTTAGAGTAAACAAGAGTGATTGTGAGCCAGTGAAAATGCTCACTTGGTTTCTCATTCTGTATGAAACGTGTTGATCAAGGTGTAGAGAGCTGTCCAAAGTGTCATTTATTCTGCTTGGAAGCTTGAGCAGGAGGATTTAGTCAGTTTGGATATCCATATGAAATTTGTATTGGGGATTTTGAAGTGGATTCCACTCCCACAAATTTTATTGCCTCATCTGCAATCTGCAGATCCATCTGAGTAATCAGAATTGTATCTTTTGGGTTATACTTATTGATTTTATTTATAGCTACCCTGGTTTGTTTGCAGCTCAGTGTTGAAAAGCCCATGATGGACTCAATAATGATCATATAGTAGTTCACAGGGACTGATGTTGACTGGATTCAGTTCTTTTTCCTAAAGTTGTTTGTTTTCATTCTGGATACTGACTGACACTGCACATTCTCTGGTATTCTACTTTCAGTTTCTCTCTCTTTCTCATATTTTTGTTTCTTGTTGTTTTTTTTTTCACAGCTGCCTCTTACTGTTGGTCTGCTGACATTCTTCATTCCAGTAGGTCCTGTATCTTTTGTCTCTCTATGGGATGGCAAGTTCTGCAGAGTCTAGTGTGGCTTTACAGATCCCACTGGTTACTGTATTGGTACCATTTTTTAAAATAAAGATCCCACTAATTTTGGAAGCAGTGAGTAGTGTGACCATCTCACTTTTTAAAATTCCACCTAGTTTTGGGCTCGTGTGGTTCAAGGTAATACACATCAAAAGATGATCACTCCCTACGCAGTTGCAAACTTTCCCTTTGGTAGAGTCCACTAGTGCTGGTGTGACAATGGATATATCTGGTCAAGATTTCTGATGTTTCTTGTGGGCTCCATTTTTCAGTAGGTGTTGTTATTGTAGTTTCAAGGAACTCTTAAGTCAGTGCTTTTTTCTTATCCAGTCTCACTTATCCTATTGCAGGCTGTGAGCAATTAAATCACTAGTAAGTATGGTATTTTTGGTAATTAATGCTTCTATTTTTTTGTCAGTGAGGATGTCCTAAGCTTCTCAACTTAATTCTTCCATTAAACGCATACTGTGTGGATTTTAATTTTGTATTGAAGGGTTCAGGTTTGCCTATACATGCTTGAAAATCTTTGTGCCAAGGAATAGCAACAGATTTCTCTTTGCATCCTCTGTCGGTGCTAAGACTTTAAAATCCAGGAACTTTGAAGTTTGGGTGTGGCTGTAGCTTGGCTTTCTGCTACTTGAGCCTTGTGTGTAGCTGAATCTTTTGCTAAACTTCAATTTCTTTGTTCATATCTCTGAGAATAAAACAACCTTATTTAGTTTATCGCGACCTCATTAATCTGGGTGTCATCCCAGCTGGTATGAGTTTTCTTTACATTTCACAAACATTTGGGGTTTCTTTGGCATCAAAAATGGGTAGGGGCAGGGTCACAGTAGCCAGAAACAGGCTAAAGGGTTTGATAAATACCTAGATACTTTTTTTTTTTTTTGGCTAGCTAGGAAAGATCTTGATTATTATTTGATGGTGAAAATGTGGGTTTTAGTATACTCACTAATTGGAAATCTTTCATATATTAAATTATGATAGAAGTATAGTATACTGCATATTACTATAAGCGTCTTGCAAAAAAATTTCAGATGAAATCAACCTCATGGATGTTGAAAATTCCACCAGAATCACTTTTACACTTTCCATAGAATACTATTTTTCTTTTAAATTTTACTTACAGGATATAATCTATCGAGTGAAGGAGAATTTTAACAAGGAGTTTGAAGAAGTTTACCTGAAGAAAGAGCAAGAGTTTGCAAAAATTAAAGAGAAAAATAAAAGGATCAAAATTATATATCAGGATCTGGATATAACTGATCCCATATATGAACCTACTATGTGTGTGTGTGAGAACCCGGACTTGCTACTGAAGGTTGACGACAGTGAGGTAAAAAGGACCCCTATTTAATCCTTTACAGTTGTAGACCGGTAAGCGGTCAAATGTGTATATATTTAATTAACAGAATCTCTACGTTCTAGTGTAATCTTTAAACGGGAACAAAATTCCATAAGTTTTGGAAGAATCTGAAATTTCGCTGTATTCCACTTTGTGATAGCAATACAACATAAATAGAATAAAAAATATTCAAAGAAAAGAGAGCAGCAGTTGACCAATGAGAGTGTTTTTTTTTTTTTGTTTGAAGATTATTACTATCCAGCAAGAAAAAAGTCTGAAGAACTTATGAACTTATGTATGATAATCCTGACTGTACTGTGTTAGTTGGGTTAGGGTTAAATGATGCGCATTCTTTTGATTATCTAAACTGACCATCTTATGAGGAAATATTTCCCAATTTAAAATAAACTACTAGAAGCCGTCCTTCAGCCTCATCTCATAAAGTACAGTTGGTCAGTTTGAACTTGTTTTTATCAAACACTCTTGATATGATGGTCATCTAATAATTTCAGGCAGCAGTAAATTATACTGTACCCATTTATAGAATATTTAGGGTTTTTAAAGCAGTAGCTGTTTCTTTCTTGCACCAGTGTTATTTTACCTACATATACAAACACTTTCTGAAAAGTATGCATGTGTGTTACTGCAGGTGACAGTGGAAAAGTATCTCACCCCAGAGCAATGGCAGAAAGTAGAGGAGGAAAAGAAGCTAGAAGAAGAGCGGAGATTACGCGAGAAAGCTGACAATGCCAGGGAGAGGGGACTTGATAAGATGATGGGAGGTGTTTTGGAAATCAGGAGAGAGGATGAGTTGAAAAAGGTTGGATTTATAGTCCTTTTTTAAAATTATTTGTTATAGAACATAATTTTACTGGTTGGTGTGATTAAGTGTATGTTGTTTTTAGCAGATTAAATAGTAGGAAACTGCTAGCAGGTAAAATAACGACAGGAAATATCCGTAGGACAAATCACAGGCGGAGGGCAAGTTGGCAAAATAACAACAAGTGCAGGGAATGTATCTAGTGATGAAACTAAACTAATGTCAAAAAATAAAAAGATACTGATTTGTTTTTTTTTTTTCTTATCAAAGGTATGTGATTTTAATCAACAGTTTCTTTTACCTAGAAATATTTGTTGTGATTTATTTAGAATCTTTTTAGAATTTAATAAATTTTTTTGATGTTAGTCTGCTATTTTTATTTTTTTGCTATTGTGCCACCCCATCGGAGTTCACAGTAACGAAACAAAAGAGCTGATGTTTACACCATCACCATCAGCTATCCAGTGGGAGGGTGCTCGTGTACCAAGCTTTGGTTTAAAGAGCCCTTTTAGTTTTGTGAACACTTGTTTTAAATGAGCTCTAAGAAACATAAGAATCCAGAGCAGTAAGAGATTCTTATGCTTTTTCAGGAGATTTAAAATTAGAATGCATCTATAGTGGATGTGACAAGATACAGTAAATATACAGTTTTTAAAATGCATGAAGTTTCATGATCTTATCTCTTTGAAAATGACATCAAAAGCATATTTTTGTTCTCGCCACACTACCAAAGCTGCATATTAATTTGTTAAACTTGGCTTTTCTTGATCAGATTCAATAATAACAACGATAACTTTTCACACAGTAAATATGGTCTTTAATGGTGAGATGAAAAGTGCTTTTACGTAGAGATAATACACCTTTTTCCAGGTATTTTTCTCTTATTTTCTTTTTTTAATATAAATTTGTGATCTTTATGTTCCTAGGATATTTCTGTACCAAGTTTCATACTGACAAAGGATGAAGAAGAATGGGATGAAGAAGAGGAGAAAATATTCAAAGAATATCAGAGAAAATGTAAAGATCTCAATGAAGAAAGAGAAAAATTTAGAAGGGTTAGTAAGCAGTCTTTGATAATAGACACTTTTTTTGTTGTATGGAGTCATAACATTAGCAAGGCAGTGGCCAAGAGCACAAATCACCTATTTAGTTTCAGCACTTGGTGAAGGAAACACAGACAGACAATAGGCGGGCATGACTGCTTGTAGAAATAAGAAACCAAGCAAAACAGTTATCTTTATTTCATTTTTCTAACTGAAATTGTATGGGTTGGTAGTGTCTGGAAATTTGTGTAGGTGAAACGTTTGTCAAGTAAATGCATGTGATATTTACTGCAGTATAGCACACCAGAAAGTAGTACAGTTTGTACCACATAAAACCCTGTGTGTGTGTGTGCGTGTGTGCATGCATCACAGTTTTAGTTAAGTGAATAACATAAATGTATACATTATTTACTGTCATCAGACTTTGGATATTGAACTGAAGAAAATACAGGCTCAGATATATGAAGGGATGTGTGCTTTTGATGAAGTCCTCAATCAACTTTTTCTGAAAAACATCAAAGTTTTGATGTGCATCAACCAGGTAAGATTTTAAAGCAATTATGTAGTCTTAAATTATATCAACATTTATTGTTGTCTCAGGGTAGTATGGTACGTAGCTTTGTGGTTGACATGAAGGGCCTACTACTTTCCAGGCATAATCCAATTGGCAATTTTTCCTAACTATTGTAAGGCTTGCACTAAGCTGCACTTCAGAATAGATGTGGATAACAGCTAAATCACTGCCCAGTTCTTGTCATCAGAGGGGTTTATAGGTTATGATAATGGTGATTATTAAAATGCTTAGGTTTAATTGAGTAATTTTCAGCATTTTGTTTATGAACCATTACAAACATAATCCACCGTAACAAAATAGTCTTTTATAAAGTATCTTAAAAATTTTAAACTAGAGAAAACTTGTGGAAAAAAAAAACAAAATTAGCTGTAAATCTGTTGTGTCAAAAAAAAAACTATTTTTTTTGCTACAGGAAGAATTAAAAATGCTAAGACTGAAGTACTCTTTACTAACAGAAGAAGAGTTAACAACTCAGCAGAGAGAGTTGATGAGGAAGTTGGTGCTTATAAAGCAATTTAAGGTAAAGTATAAACAGTACATATGTTGAAGAAGAATTGCGTGGAAGGTTCAGTGCCCATGCACGGCCGCCTCCTAAAAGCTGAGTAGGAACATGGGTACACCAATTATTACTTAATTTGAATACATGGTGTTTCTGTTTTGGAAATACATAGATTTAGAAGTGGAAACAGGACAGCAGTCGTTAGTTGTTCTAAACTCTATTGCCAAGTGGCAGTGAAGACCCACCAACATAGTGCCAAATAATCTAGTAGAATGGAAAATTCCATGCAGTTTTGCCCGTCAAACTATCCCACCTTTTTAAAAAACTCCAGTGGAATGTAAATTATTCGGATGATCCATGGGTTTTAAATTAACATTCACAAATGAAAGGAAAAAAAAAACATAGGATAAGTTGATAAATTCAAAGCAGATATGCTAGTTAATTTACAAAGCTTGGATCCATCCTCAAACTACTAGTATTTACTTTTAAAATTTTAAAGCTGTCCCTTTTTTGCCAATTAAATGGCTGATTTAAAGGTTGAATGGAAATTTTAAAAAGAACACATTCATGGTATTTTCATTCATGCAAATCTTATTTCATGAATAGTTAGTACAGTATTTTGTAATTTGACAAAATTAATTGAAATTTATCAAGTGAAAATAGCTAAGCACAGATATCTCATTGTATTGCATTCCAAGTTTGGTTTGTCTCATGTTGTATCTTAACTGATACCTGAGAAGTTCAGTGGGATTTTAATCAGAAAGATCTGGATCAAGAACAGTGATGTTGTGTTTAAGCATATGTCACTCACTTTGGCTGTGTATGCATGCATGTGTGAGCAGCACATTTTACTGCTGGAAAATAGTTCTTCTTGGTCCCTTGTGGTTCCTTATCGAGGAAAGCAGTTCATATCACATTCATGTTACTTTTCATGACCACAAGCTGGAGTTAATGGTAGCAGCTTACGCCATCATATTACTGCTGTCAAATGGATTTCTGAAGAACACAGTTCTGAGAACCCATCTTACATCTGGATTCTTAGAAAAAAAGACTATCCACATTTCTTTGACTCAAAGTCTATCAAAACCTTGCAGAGTGGCTGGTGATCCAGTGGTTAGACTTCTGGAATGCCAAGGCTAAGGGGCTAAGTTTGATTCCTAGTTGGTTTCGGCTTGGTTTTGAAGTTTGGTGTATCTCCCTGGCATAGTTTTTCTTACTATCTTTCTCTAACTAGTAATATGGAAGAAAACCCACATTTAAAAATTAATTTCTAATATATATCTACCTGCCAAAGTCAGAAGTGCTGGGCTCCTTATGGCACAGGGTAGGCAGTGCTCTCTAGTGGATAACTGTGGCACTACACCCTCCTCACCAAAGTTGTCTTCAGTGTAGAGAGGTTATCTCCATTGCAGAGACTGATGTATCAACAGTATGCTGATGAGCAAAATGTGCTTTAGTCATACCTGGGCATGATCAACATACACAGACCCTTTTGTACTTAAACATTCACAATAATTTTTGGCAGATATTAAATGGCTGGGCAATGTTTGCAGCATATAATTCATCAGTTGCAGAATCAAGTGTGTGATTAAATCATGTGGTGGTGCTTTTATAGCACTGGAATGTTGAGATGGATAAATATGAAACTGTGCTCTGTTCGTACAAATTGATACTATCAGAACAGAAGTCAGATTTCTACTGAATTCAGTAAAATAGTCAACATTTTCGTCAAAATTATTATTTTTTATTACAATTTTTTTAATGATAATTTTAAAAATTCACCAAATTTATACTGCATTTTAAATTGCCAATAAGTATAGGAAGAAAGTTTCTGAGTATATTTACTTATTTATAATTCTAAGGAGGAACCTACTTTAATTTTTTTAAAAAATATCTTGCATTAAAACAGGTATTTACTATTCAATTTATAAATTGTAGTTTTAACTGAACAAAATTCCTTGTGTTTATTTGGAAAGAATGAATGTCTTAGGTTAAACTGACTGCATTTAAAGGTAAATAGTGAACATGCAGTATCAGATGCAAAAGAAATGGTGACTGCATTTCGAAGTACCTATGACAACCTGGTTGCTGAGGACAGAGTGATGGACAAAGTATTTAAGAAAGAATTTACTGATGTGACAGCCCTGCAAGTAGATATGCTGTACAAGTTGTTCAGGAAGAGGCCTAAGTAAGTACAGTTACTAACAAAAGAATGAGAGATGATTGACAGTAACAAGTAACCTTAGTCTACAAGATACCATAGAATAGTTTCATAAGCATATATTGCATAAAAATGAGTTGTTGTCTAGCTACTGAAAATATTTATATTTGTAACCTTTACCCAAGGATGAAGGATTGTGTGTGTGTGCGCGCGTATATATCTAAACACTGTCAGATTGCAGCCATGGTTTGCAGTGTGTCGGTAGTTTGGAATTTCTTGTTAGTTTACACTTTCACCTGAAGTAAACATTTAGATGCAGTTCAGCATTAATTGACAGGAAAGAGATCCTAGTTATAATTTAAAAAAAGAAATAAAAAGAACTTTTGTGCAGGTAGAAAAGTGAAGAGTCTGTCATTCCATATTAAGACAAGTGTGTACTGAAGCAGACATGTTTTGCTTTAAAGCAGTATGGTAAGTTACTATGGTATACTGTTTACAAATGTTAGAAGTTTCTTG
The DNA here is from genome assembly GCA_018389105.1 of Nautilus pompilius. Classification (NCBI taxonomy): domain Eukaryota; kingdom Metazoa; phylum Mollusca; class Cephalopoda; order Nautilida; family Nautilidae; genus Nautilus; species Nautilus pompilius. The sequence continues at coordinate 137,486 of JACATO010002161.1, forward strand.
AACAAAGCCTGCCTTGATGATATACTTAATAATCTCTATCTCTGTCTGTAATCTTATTTTATGTATTGTTCATATTAGTCTTTTTTGTTTTATGCTTGATGATTTGGAATCGTGTCATGTTAATTGCTTACTTGATAAACACATACAGTAACATGGTGTTGTTTACAGAGTGCACAGGCTAAAGATTCCGCCAACATCTGTGGCTGTGGCAGATGGAGAATCCCCAAATCCTTTTGCTGAAAGACCATCAACATCCAGACAGAATGCTCAGGCCGTAGCAACAATGAATGCTGCTTTGGAGGAGCTGGACAAAAAATCCAACATGCTAGAAGGAATGGAAGCTCACATCTGGGAACGCTTTTGTAGAATAAGAAGAGAAAAAATTAAAAAAGAGCACACGGTTAGTTTTTTGTTGGGTTTTGTGTTCAAATTATGAAGTTATTGTAAGTTGGGTTTCTTTACAAATACAACTCAGAAAAACTAAAGATTTACAATAGAAAGTCAGATATTGAAAGAGCGGGGTTGCTTGGACATTTTATATCACCATTAGTTGTGACTAATGAACTTGGATTTTGATAATTTATCACTGTCAGCATTGTCAGTTTTCACTCTTCACAAGGATTTTTCTTTTTTTTTTGGTGTCCAGTGTTGACACTTCTGCAGTGTCCAAGTCACCCAAGATGGCTGCTGTTTGATGCCCACCAGCAAGGCAGCTGATAAGCTTCAAGCCACTTGACCAATTAAAAAATAAGACCCACTCCAAAAATCTTTTTCAGGATCCTGACTGTTACCTGTCACCAAGAGAACAGCAAAAAGTTAACATGTCGCCAGTAACTTTCCATTCTTATTATCTTTACATGCATACCTGTGTACTAGAATTGTTGCAGCAAGCTCTGTTAAATGTTCATTTGGTGGATAAAGGGTTATTGTGTTGGTGCAGTAATCTTTTTCCCCGGAGATTCTAGGTACTGTTTTTCTAGGTTTCTCTAGCAGAACATTTTGGTAACTGTATTTTACTAAACAAATTATATTTAAATAAAATGCCAACTCCATAAAGTTTTTGTTTCTTCTTATTCAGATCAAACAGCATGCTTTAACTCTGGCAGAGATGAATGCTTTTTTGCGAAATCGTCAGCAGGAAGATGATAAGCTGAAACAGGAAATCGAAGATATTTTCACTCAGCTTAAAAAGTCAGTGGTTTTCATACTTACTGGTTTAGAATATTTTTCTGTTATGTCAAGATTTTTTATCTTGGATCTCTATTGTTTTACCTAAAATGTAAACACACTGTAGATGTAGATTTTTAAGATTATAAACAAATTAGGAATATAAAACTGTAAGAGCATTTCACATAGTATCAGTTTGGAAAATATGATTTTCATGTTACTTTCTGATTACATATTCTTCATAAAGAGCACTTGACTATCAGCTGCCACCTGATTTCTGATAATTTACAGAATCTATTAAGTGCTATTACACTATGATTATAATAGGCAAAGTATTTCACATGAATTTCCTAAAAAGAATTTGTTTGGAAGGAGTTAATATCTCATGTTTAAGAGTACAACTAAAATATTTTTGTTTTAGTAGATGTCAATTTTACCTTTCAATTACATTGGTTTCAGATCAAAGGCTGAAGAGCAGCAGTTTATCAAGGACTTGGACATTCAGCTATTGTTAAAGCAAGGTCAAGTTGAAATTGAGTGTGGGAAATTTATTCCTGACTATTCTGGAAGTGTCCTAGTGCACATAAATGTTGTGGAGGAAGTAAACAAAGCTATAAATGTATGAAAATTTAATGTAACCACCTGTTATCTGCTAAACTATTCTTAATCCTCTGTTTACCACACCAGATTTTCTTATATTACCTAAAAGCACTAGTGTTTGTGTTGAACTGGTTTTCATATTTAATCAGCATACTCACAATAAAAAATGTGGGGTTGGAGCACTACAGATTTGAAATTACAAAGGGTTATATTAATGTGGAAGGCACTGTACGTCACAGCCTCTATGGCTCGGTGTGTATAATACAGATATAAAGGGTAGTAGTATTCAGAGGGTTAAAACAACAAATTTTGATTAACTGATAATATGAAACTCAAGTATGTTCACTAATATGATGACAACTTGTGTCTATGATAATCTGCTATTTACTGTTTCCCACCTCCCTTTTTAAATAAGAATTCTCTTCTCTATACTTAAATTTTTTTGCAAATAATTTTTTTTTTAATATGAAATATCTTAAATTTTACTAGCATTTTCTAAAAACTAGTAATGGGTATGATTGATATTTATTTTAATTTCTAAATAAAATTGAAAACTAAAGTGTTTCTTTGTACAGTACAGATCATTAATGCTTACCATGTGTGTGTAGTCATCATATCCAGTTTGAAAACAACTTCCCTTGAGCTCTTGCCAAAACGATTCAAGGCTGTCACTTAGTCTGAACAATGTAATAAGGGGGGCAACTCTGAACTGTTTACTCTAAGTGCCATACCAAATATCGGTATGCTATTTATGAGCTCTGCTCTACTATTGTTCATTTGTTGTCATTCCAGACACTTGGAGAAAGTAAAATAGCTAGCATGGTTGAAAGGAAAGACTTTAAGAAAGGCATCGTACAACTAGAATGGTAAGTATGCGGTGAAATGGTTAAATGTGCTGTGCTCACCCTGCTACATAATGATGCTGTTTTAAAGAGCAGAGTTGATTATTATTTGAATATTGATCCAAAACGAATTACATACAGTACAACTACAACAAAAACACAAAAAAAAGAGACTTGTTTAATTAGAGAAGTAAATCAATAGCGTTTTTGAATATTTTTTAATAAAACCAATAATATAAGTCTATTTTATGCATTTACTTTGAAAAGTGATATCCAGAAAATTGCAAACTGCTGACAGTGGATGATACGAAGACTTTTCATTGTTTTGTTTTCTGTATAACACTAATAGTATTTAATATTCACGTTTTATTTGTTGTTTTCTAACTTTATTAATTATGAATTTTCTGATCTAAAGTAGGAAACCAATTGCACAAAGAATTAAAATTGTATTACATAATTTAAAAAATTATTATTGCTTGTTTTAAATGCTTATTACTTAGTGAAATAGCTATAATAAGTTTTTTGGGGAGATTGAGTTGATGGTTAGTAAGTATATACACAAGCAAATCTTTGGAAATCACTCTACAAGATCCTAAGGTAAGAGTACTGTTAGAGTTTAATATGAGCTGTTATTATCAACTTATTAGTGGTAACTGAACTAGCTGGTTAATTGTAGTCAGCATTTTGGCCAAATGACAACCTCAGGACTGGCCCAAGGCACTCGCACATTGCTACGGCTAAAATCACAACCCTGTATACCAAAACAATCGTCACTCCTCAGCGGTGGCGGGGAATGATCGCCACAACTAAATGATGGCTGATCTTGATAACTGGTCAAAGAGATGCTGTATTGTTTATTTTTAAAACACTTGATCTGCATTGTATATGTGTTAACACTGTTTTTTGTAAAAACATTCTTTTGGGACTAGATGTTAAAGAAAATGAGATAAATAGTGTCTTTATATTTAGGATGAATAGAACTAGAAGTGTGTAGTTTGGACATGAATTCAGATTCAGTATTACAGGTAATTTAATGCACTGTGTATCCTAGTTATTATATTGATAATATAATTAGATTTGTAATCCCTCACTTTACAAAAAATAGTTTGTGCATTATGCTATGATAGAAAAGTGGCAAGTCTAACTCAGAATGAAATTGATTGTTGTTACTGTCCTGTAAGTCTCCATTTCTATTGTCTACAGAGCATTTCCATTGTAAAATAAGTATATACATTCGTCTCTTTATTTACCATATAGTAGGAAGATAAGTTTTATTTATGAATTATTTATATGTCACAGAAAAAGGAATTTGTAGCAATCTACTTTCTGAAACACAGATAGACTTTAATTTTTGAAAACTGCAGCATGCAGATAATAAATGTACAATCTAGAATCTTATCTCTGTTAATTCTTGGTCAAAGGGAACACAGAAAAAAGCTAATGGAGATAGATGACTTACAGAAAAGAATGAAGGAAATACAGTTTCAGAAGGTTACTCGTGAAATTCAGTTAGTAAGTATGGTGATGTTTTTCTTTTCTTTTCAGTTTACTTTGAATAGTATCTCTACTGTCCTTGTTTTGATTTTGTGAGATGTATTATTTATGAATGCAACATATACCTGCAAGCTGGTATTTTATTGTATGCTTTCAGTCATGCAATCTACTATCTTCCACTACAGTTAGAATCTGTTAAAAACTATAATGTTTGTGCGATGTTCTATAAAGATAACAGACTTTTGAAAAAAGCTTTTTTAACCCTATGCTGTCTGTTAATTTAACTCAAGAGTTGTGTTGTTATCATTTGTTACATTATACACTTAGAAACTGAATTCCCCATAAGATGATAATCCTAGTTGGAATACAGTATAATAACTGGATATTTTGTTTGTTTGTTTTTTTTTCCTTTTCTTAAATTATTCTTATTGGTGAACCTGTTCTGACAGCAGTGAGATAGAAGAGGAAGATGTGGGATACCAACCTTGGGGACACTTGAGCAGTGGTTAGGCCATTCAGGATAAACCAGAGAACCTCCATCTCCACCACATGTACCTGAAAACAATACTAAAACTCTTTATTTTTAGATGTGGGGCAAAACTGGAGAGCCCTACGGAAAGCGATGTCTGGCTGGGGAAGAGCCTGATTAGGATTTTAAATCTTGCTCTCAACCAGCCACCAATGCTTTATATTGTCCATATAAAATGATATTATGAATAGTTCCAATTAAACTCAATGTCACATTTTGATGTGATACAAAAGGCACTTTAACTGGGTGAAAACTGTTGGATGTAGCCTAAATGATTAAGCAGCACACTGCAGGTGTGGCATGAATCTTTTGAAAACAAAAGTACTGCAGGCAGGCTTTACTTATCGTTTGATATCTCATCCATAGTGTTTCATGCTGAGCTTTACTATTTAAGGTGCCATCTTATAGTACATTGCATTCTTCATATTGTAGTATCTGGCTGAAAGTGACTATGAAGCAAAGAGGAATGAAGACATTGGTATTCTGGAACAGAAAATTGACAGAGTGAAATACGTAAGTATTCTGATCCTTTGATGTTGGTACATCTGTGCATGTATGTGATGTATGCAAGGGCTTTAAACCAGTTTTCGTTTGTTTGTTGCCGTGTTTCACAAGTTCTAAGGACAAAGGTTGTATAAAATGCATATTTTGAGGAATTATTAAATGCTCACATGCTCCACCCTTTTTGATAGAAATAAACCAATTATTAAAATTTATTTTTACTATTACTTTAACTTAGTTTTCTAATGCAAAAAAATTGGTTCAAAATGCAGTACTTTAGACTGAGAAATGCTAATAGAATACCTTCCTGATATAGGAGAGCAGCAAACCGACAGCTTCTATGAAGACCATGTGAGAACAGTTGATAAAGGGGACCCAACTATTGCCTTATTTTCCTCTCATCTTAAATCTTTATTAGCAGAGAGAATGTTCTTAGTTTGTTATACAAAGCAACTTAATTTTTTTTTGATCATGTAATATTTTATCTCAAGAAGAATTATCTTCAGCTCGAAGTTTGTTATTGTTAAAACTACTTAAAGGCCATTGGTTTGAGTCTTGGCTATATTCCTGCTTTCTTCCTACCACTTAGTTTATTTTTATCCTGACCAAATATTCTGGTGCATGATGTGTTCTGAATAGAGAAGGTAAAGCAAATTTTTCCTCAACTAGATCAAGTTTTTATTTCTATTCCACTGCAGTTCCATGACAGAAATTCGAAGAAACAAAAATCTTCTCTGCAGAACCTCAAGCAAACTATCAAGATGAAGAATAATGAAAATGAAAACTTGAAAAAGGACATAAATGAGATAAATGTCGATGTTAATGAGAGACAGCGAATTGATGCTATTAATGGTAAGTGAAGATGAAAACCCAAGAAATTACTCTTCTTGCTTTGATGCTTTTTAATGAAATATATTTATTATCCACAGTTCAACAGTATGCTGTAAACATTAAAGCACAAATAAACTGTTCATAAACCAACAAATACATAAAATTATTAAATATTTTTTGTTAGTAACTGCTATGTAATGCACAGCAGATCCTAAAATTGCTTGGAAAAGTACTGAAGGAACATATGCTTAATTTAGTTTATTTAAATCAAATTGGAATTTAGATTCCTTAATTATCAAAATATAATTATTCTGATGCTTCTCAAAGTGAACCAGTGACTTCCAAATATGTTTCAAATTGTAAAAATACAGAGTTTGAAGAAAAAAAAAACAACTGAAGATGACTGCCCTATATTGAAACTCAGTTTTGTTTATTTAAAACTACCATAAATGCATTTATTTATTTTAAATTGCATAAATTTGGAGTTGCTAAGTAACCAATGGTTGGCATTCCCTAACAGAATAATATCAATTACTAATTGGCTTTTTTCTTGTTAGAACCATACAGTACATTTAAATGGCATCTATTCTTCTGCCCGATCGTCTGGTCGTTTTTTTGATGATATCACTTAAAAAAAGTTTGTAAATATCTTTAAACTTTAGAATCTGCTCTCAGGTCATTTTTAGAATCTTTTATTTCATTTTTGTTGGTTTTTATTTACATTAAAGCAGTACATAATTATAAGATATCTACCTTACCTGCATGCTTTAAAAAAAAAAAGTACAAGGACTACATGTTTAGAGTAAATTAATTCTTATATCTGATTTTTTCCCTATCTTTCTTGAATGTTTTTTTCAGTTTGCTTAAATGTCAGTCAATAAATACATTTTTGCTCAGAATACTTTTAGAACAAGTGAACTTCAATATATATATATAATCCTCAATCCACTAACTCACAGCCTGCCTTACATGTCCGTAGTTGTGTTTTCTTAACCCGAATTGTTCTAGTTCCCACTGCATATTTAATTATTAAAATTCTATATTTTAGTTGACATGCGATCTGATACAGCTGCCTTAAAACGATATAAGGATGTACTGCAGCGCTGCAAACTTGTTGATTTGGCCAAATCCCAAGCACAGGAAGTGGCTGTGCTGAGGGCAGAAGTAGAGAGATTGCGCATGAAAACTTTTCCAGCTCTTGTACAAATTGAGTGATGATAGCCACAATAAAGTGGTTTTCTAAGAACACTAGGTATTTATTGTGTGTGTGTGTGCGTGTGTTAGAAGTTACTACTAAACCAGACTAACACTGTTAGATAAAAAACTTAATTCTGCACGTTTTAACTTTTCTTTACCATTAGGTTTACTAAATATTTTTAAAACCTTGTTTAATTTATAATAAATAAGATATTTTCACCCAGGTATAGAAATAGAAAGTCTATATTTTAGCTTTGTATGAATTCGTCTTTACTTGCATAACTTTCTTTCCTTATCAGTTTGTATTTTAAATAACTTTTGTCCTGTACATTAATAAGTAGAGCGACACTCATAGAAATATTTTTTTTCCCTTTTTTTAGCTCTCTATCAGATATGCAAGCAGAAAACATTAATTGTTGCTCAAAATAACCTGGACGCTTAGTGACCCTGCCCAAGTTGACTAGTTTTTCAGTGAACTACAATGGAGTTATGTGAATTAAAGTGTTATGTTGAAGAATACCTTATTGACAGTACGTGCAGTAACTGTTAGTATTTTATATTTAAATGTTCTATTGCAGCATGTATAAAAGAATGTTGGTGGTGAAAGGTCTGTAAGTAGGAATCAGAGTTTTTTTGTTTGTATGTACAGCATTAGTTTTCACCAAAAGAAAAAAAAGACTAAAAAGCAAACAACACTATATACAATCCGATGGAGTATCCTTTTGGTTTAACGAATGTGCACCTCTCCACAGCTTCAAGTTTATAAATGCAAGTTTGAGTATATCATCAATGTGGCTCTTTAACATCGACTAATCAATTTTTAAAACTCAATGAATTGTAAAAAAAAAAGTATAATTATCTAGATAAGATTTTACATTGTTGTATTATCTAGAAATATTGTAAATAGAAGCTTTTATATCATAGTTTTAGAAGGCAAATATGCAAACCATATTTAAAGATTGCTTGAGATAGTTAGGTTGGCTGTCAAGAGAAAGTAATTCTTTGTAAAGTTTTGTTCAATCTGAAAGTTACTAGTTAACAAACTGGAGCCCTGCAGTATAATTTTCTGGTAGTTGATTCCCATTTTAAAACACACCAAAGAGTCCCTGTTGTTTTAATGAAACGTGTGAAATAAACTTTTATGGTAAATTAAAAAAAATTACTTACTTGGAAAAAAATGTGTTGTCATTGACTTTAAACTTCGGAGAAAAACCCATGGTTTGTTCCCCCTGTTCCTTGATGCATCTTTTCATTTGAGTCTTCTGTACACTAACCCATTAAAATGGATTAAGGGATGGTACTAATCTCCTGCTTAGTCATTACTGAAGCAGTCAAACTTTTCCCTGGAAGTTTTAGAATATTTTGTTTTCTCTCATTTGTAAAACCATGTGTCAGTTATTAGAATTCCTTGCATAGAGCCTCAAAATCTCTTTGAACTAATGAGATTCCTTCATAAAGTACCTGTGGAAATGTAAAGGTGATTATTGGTGATGTCCTGTACTGTGTTAGTGGTGGTGGTGCAGTTACAAATCAAAGTTTGTTTAGGTGAAGACAATCCCAGCCTTCAGTGTCTTGTGTGTTGCACCATTTTGTCAAATAAATCACTGGTGCCGGAAAAACTTAAGATTTAGAGAAGAATCATGAGCATTTTGCCCAGAGGTTGGCAGATTACATTCTTTGCCTCCTTTCCTTGCAAAAAAAAAAAAATTTTTCGGTAGGATGGAAAAATGTTTAAAGATCCCTGATAAAACTTTAATTTCCTCATTCAAAATCAATAGAACAAAGAAATTGTCCAAGTGATGCTTGAGCCTTGAGCAGCAGCAGAATTTTCAAAGTTGCCCTTGTCTAATGACACATTCCATTGAAGAAACACTGAAATGTCTGTGGATATTGAAAATAATGCTAATGGAAATTTGAAGGCAAGTAAAAAAAATTTTGCTTTGCAATTAAATGAAAGCACTGACATAAGTGGCAAATCTTGGTTAACCTCTTTTATAAGGGTTTTGGAATGGACCTGAGATCGTTGAGCAATTTTTGTTTTGTTCAGAACTACAAACAACAGCAGGCGGTGCTGCCGTTTTTGCTACAGTAAATACCTACTTACAAGAAAATTCTTTGCTCCGGATTTACTTGTGTTCCAATCCACTCAGATGGTGCAGCGGCTGTGACACGGCGGTCTAAAGGGTTCCTCACCTTCACAAAAAAAAAATCTTGAAGTCCATTCTGCTTTCAAAAGGCAAGATATTGAATCATTTCCTGAAACTTGAAGACAGACTGTTGCTATTTTTCAAAACAAAGAAACCCTGAATATTCAGAAACATTTAATGACAGGCCGACTCTGCACATCACAGCCTCTCTCTCTCTCTCTCTCTCTCTCACATTTCAACTGGAACTCAATTCCTTGAATGCTAGCACACAGGTCTGTAAAGGAAATTTAATCTTGGTGTGTGATAAAATGAAGTGTTTTTCAAGAAAATAGGTTGTGGAAATCTGCTTTAGAAAGTGGTGGCCTTTCAAATTTTCTGTGTGCAGTGAATTCCACAACTCAGTTGCAAACCAAACAAACAGATCAGCTAAAAAAATTGAACTGAGAGCACTAGTTGGTTCTTAAAGGCATCTTGGAAAACTACTTCCTGACTCTTTCAACAGCTGGAATAGAATGAGTGATTTTGCTGTTTGGAGCATCTGGTGAGTGTAGTACCAACAATGCATCAGACCTGAATTCTATGGAAAAAGAGTTAATGTATCATGAGATACCATGTTAAAATCAAAATTCCTTGGCCACTATGTTGATTCATTTTGAATTTGTCTGAAAAATAAGTTCCTTGCAATCACAATTAAGACTTTGGATGTTTACTTCCCTATTTGATGTCAAATTTATGCAAGACCAGGTTTTCAACTCTTAAAACAATGAAGTTGAAGAATGGGTCAAAACTACTTCATGTTGACAGTGAGATGTGCATGAGTTTGTCTACCGTCCAACCCCATATCAAGAAGCTGTGTGGAGCACAGATTACAAATCTATAGAAATTTTCATTCAATAACTCTTAGGTTTAAACTCTTTATTACCACACACTACTTCCTTATTTTTTTAGTTCAGCAGATTGTAGTGTGTTGTGTGCGAGTACAAAAAGGTTGAGAACCATTGATCTATGCCAATACCAGCCCTCCAAACGCAGTAGGTGTACCCAGTGTTGGGATGCTCACAGTCTCAGTATTGCCAAGGCAGTCTAGCAAGATATCCATGGACTCCACTGTCTGGTTCCACAACAAAAGCAAGTCTGCACCAGGTAGTGGCTTACATAGCTTAGGACCAGACACTAGATTCTTCTGGCAGGAAAAGTCTAAAACAATCATTGCCTCAATTTAAGGTATTTATTTATTGTTCCACCAATCAAGCAGCCAAAGTGCGGCAACTTCTAGGACCTAAAAAATGTTGCTGTCCACTTGGAGCAGCTAACCTATCAACAATAAGGCTGGTTGGGACTTGAGTGCCTTTTACAGAGGTATTAAAATCTGTGAAGATGCTGGTGCTCTGAGTAAATATGCATGGAAATAAAAGCCAGCATACACTCTCTGCTGCAGAAACAACCTGGAATACCACCATTATGGCAGTGCTGTCCAGGTTCAGGTCAGGTTGGTTTCTTGATGGGTGAGTTCAGGGCATAGAATCCACTTTCTGGCAGGGAGTCAGGGTGGGCTCTATTACCACTAACTCAGCTGTATACTTCAGATGTAAAACACCTGGATATTGAATTGCCCTCTTTTAACAGACAGATTCTGGCATAGACAGAATTCCTCTGAAAATGTGTCAGGCAGAAGTTACATTACAGATTACCAACTGTGAATTTTTAGCAGCACAAATCACACTCTACAGGCAGGGAGACATTTTTTGATAGCTTGCAGATGGGTCATTGACAATTCCTGTGCTGGAAAACAATACACCCATACACAACCACTGTCTGAAAGCTTTAGAAACCCAGGTCAAAAAAGAAAACAGCAGCAGCATTTTAAGGGTGAGGGTGTGGTAGCATCTACATTGCCCAGTGCGGTCAATGACTGATGTTTCATAGGGTGAGGAGTACCTTTTGTGGCACTGGTCTCCTGGTGTAGCCTGAGATGTGGAAATGATATCTGATGGTTCTCATGGAAACCTGTGCATTCTGCCACATTAGCAGCCAACTGCTCTTCACAGTATGAAGTGTACGTTCTACTGAATGGTTGTCTTATGGCTTCTCTTGAACTCTACCATCACCTTGTTAACAGTCAATATTGGAATATCCAGTGCTTGGAGATTTCATGCCCAATTATGTGCTCCATTAAAAGTCCATTTCCTGAAAACCACCTGTTTGCAAAATGAGGCTCTTATGGCCTGTATCTGTTGTTATAATTTTTAATCATGTGATTGGGATTACCTATTTGAGTCTCAGAGTGTCTGTTTACTTATGTGAAATCTCTGTACTATATTAACTAATGTTAGAATTTTTTGCCTGTATAATGATGCTAACTGTTCTTATCTCACCTCATACATTTATCAGTAATAGGCTGAGAAAATGTCTAATTATTTCTGCTGCTGATCTTGGATTCCATTAATGCTAGATTTGAATTGTAGCTGGGGAAACGCAGGTTTACATTAAAATTACTCTGCTACCTGCATCACACAGTCAAGAGAAACCCTCTTCATTACTTGTATAAGGGGATTTGGATCTGGCAATACACTACTGTGCTTCACTTTCCAATACTAAAAATTATAGGTGTTGGACATTTGATAAACATAGCTTCCTTACCAACATGGTGGTCTAACTAATGTTGCATAAACTAGTGATTTTTACTCAAGCTGATTTGGTCTCTGGGCTTGGTTGCTTATTATTTACTATTACTATGACTCACATCATGTGCTGAACTTTGCAGGCAATGGCATCAAATTTATAGTTCATATTTTTCTGGGTTCCTAACTCTTGAAATTCTTGTTATTTCAGCACAAGGATTTACTTACATGGATTTTAACATGTATGCATCATCTGTATCATCTTATTTAATGAACAGTACTGTGATCAAACACACATTGTAGTTATTGTCATCATATTACTGAAGAATATAAAGTAAAACTTTACCTTATAATAGCCCAGAGTATCTTCTAAAGAATCTCAGCCCTTCCATAAAAGAATCCTTTGTTGTTTATACTAAAGGTAATGCAGTTTCTTACAAAACTCTAATGCACTTACTGCTAAACTACATTTTAAGATTTTGAAAGCAAGCTAATCTACTATCTCAACCAGGGTGATGTGCACTCCTTGCACGTACAAAAATTGCCCTTAACAGAGATTATTTATTTTGAGGTCACAAAATTCATAAATATCTTATTGTAGCTATAGAATAAAGAACTGTAAAGCAAGGTATAAATGTTAGTTTAAAAACAAACAAAATGAAATTACTATATGAACCAAAAGATTTTTTAATAATTTGAAATACAAGTTTACGAAATGAAGCTATGAAATATAATAAAAATGCTAAAAAATTTTTTTTTTGTAGTTTAAATGCAGTTGAAAATATATGACTGTTTTCCTGATGTTCTATAGGTAATTTGAACAATCATACCATGTTCAGGTCATGCACCAAAATCAACAAAGGTACACAACCAGACCACCTCATTATTTCTACAGTCCATTTGGCAACCTTATATACACTACATCATTTTTAAAAATACAAGATAGAGTAATAAATATTATGAGAATTAATTTCTGGTAGGTACTCAAAAATTTATGGCCACATACAATATAAAACCTGATCTAAGTGAGACAACTTTCATGCTTACTGTTTCCAATGATCACACAATCTTATGAAACCACATTTACCATTATGTAGACAGTATAAATGGGGTGATACATGTTTTTAATGATTGTCGAATTTACAAAATTGTATGATGTAATGAAAGCCAGTACAATGAGGCAGTGGTATTTTTCTACATTCCATACAAGATAATGACAACAAAGAAAACATCAGACATTCATGGTTATATGTTTGTTACCAAAATGAGATGATTATCCCAGTTTTTATAATTAAAAATAATCACAATGCATTAGAATGCTCTGAAGGTGTGTGGAGTACAATTTTCTACTAAATTCACTAGATTTTGGTCTCTGGCCAGAATATTTCAGCAAGAGGTAATCAAACTTCAACCATGCTCACGGAACCTGATGCTCTCTCCCCTTTGGCCAACATTCCTGTAAAGCTTTAAATACTAATGTGGAAGATACTATTGCCATTAGATTCTTTTTTTTCTTTCTGTTGCTGTTGTGTTTGCACAACTCTTCCCATTTCAAGGATTATATCATCTACCTAGTTCCATTCACAAAGTGTTGATACCAGTCTTTCCAATAATTACAACCGAAAATCACTTGAATGTACTAAAGTTCCACTTTTATCTTGCAAATAAGTCAGCTGATATGGTATAAGCCTTGTTATTCTCTATACATCAGTGAAATAAAAATGCACAAGAGAACAAAAGTACACATTTATTTTTGTAGACAAGAAAACATCATCTGTGCATGGTCACTATTCTGCGACGTTTGGCTAATTCATAAAACCTGGAGACAGATATAGTCTGGTCTAGCTGAAATGATGACAGAAATGAGACGTTTCCGGCTGGTAGTGCGCTGTGTCCAACCAGAAGCTTCTAGCTCTCTTCAAGTACTGTACCTGTGAGAAATTCAGCATGGCAGTTCACCTACTAATTCTTACGGCTTCAGCGAGCATTTTGGGCTTGCACTGTCATCTCTGTATGGTTTAGCACACGCAGACAAGGCACTAGGCAGAGTATACTGGGAGAGGTCTACTGCTCTGGAATCGGAGAAAAGTCAGCATCAGTTACAGTCAATGAATTTTTTCTAAATTTCTATTTCAGCAAATTTCCTGCGACAGATTTATTTCCTGGTCAAAAGTTTGTACTAAGGATGCACATTCTAAACCAACAGTTCCACAGTGACAGACTAATACAGCACCAGTGCAGGCTGTAGACTCATGCCCCTGTTGCCAGGGGGGGCATCAGTTGGGGTTGTGCAGGAAGCATACTGGCGTGAATTATGCCACAGAAAAGTTGCATGTGAACAGTCACGATAGGGGGCCAGCTTCACAACTCCCTCCCATCTTGTCGTGACCCCGAGCTTAGGGGAATCACTGTGCAGGTGAGACAGGCATCGAAAGAGATTCTCAAACTGATGAACATCACCCACATTAACTGCACTCACCAGTAACCAATTCCATTACTGGCAAACGATTTTCTGCCCTCTAAATGAGATGGAATCTCACCTGTGATCTCTCCCCCCCGCAACCAACAAGTAACCATAAATAGCCCCTTCCCAAAAAAGTGTTTTATGTTTGAACACCTCCATCATCTCCTCTTAAACATCTTCATCCCTGGGAAAATCTAAACTTAGCATCATTGATTTTTTTTTTTTTTTTCATTTTGGTGCTTGTGTATTCCCCATCCAGTACTTACCTGTTCTCAACAAGGAAAGTTGAAATGCCTCCTGTAAACACTTCACTACTGCTCCCTGTCTGAAGCTCTGCCGGTAAACCACCAACTGTGAGTGTAACAGACGTATCGGGATCATCTTCGGGTTTTTTATTCCACCAGCTTGATTCTTCTGAATCCGACTCATAGGGTACAGCCACACTTCTGTCATCCACTGATACATTCACGCTGCACAGCAGAAGAAGATGCGATTCATTTAAAAGGCATTTCATTTTTTTAAAAAATGTACAAAAAATATATATATATGACACACAGCAGAGTCTTACAAAGTGAAGGGGATCAATCTACAGTGCGGACTTCGCTGCAGCTTTAATTAGAACCGACATGCAAACTCGAGCATGCACAGATAAGCTCTTTCTTAGTCTCCCATTTCCTTGCAGCTAAATCCTCTTATGGAAGAGGATTTTGAGAACTGTTTGATGACAAATTGCTTTCTAGGCCACTCAAGGCGGAATGACCAATGAGGTAAGTCACTTTCTCACTTCAGTAGAGTCCTGGGCCATTCCACAAGTCTTTCTGCATTGGAAAAGTAGGGAAGGGAGTGCAAAGGTGCCATGGTGCTTTCAACAGAGAAGTCCACCCCCCACCCCTGAACCTGCTGCTAAGCTAGGATACAATATGTGAACTGCGACCAAGATAGGGGAGACAACGCACATGCTACAGTCAAAGTCGCATACCACAGATAAAGTTTTTTAATGGATCCAATGTCTGTCGAAGATTTTCTGCCAGGCTCACCTATCAAGCTTTGAGTCACCTAGACACTTCTTAACAGTAGCCGGATTGAGTCAGTAAAAGAAAGGATTACTCATCGGCATTGACTCAGTAGAATTTCATATCTGTAAACCTTACAAACAAAGCAATTTATGCAGCTCTTCAAAATGCATTAGAAATCCCGTATTTCCACACACTCAGCACGTAAACAACGTGGAAGAATACACTGGAAAGTCAAACTCTCTCAAATCAACAATAATAATAAAAAAAACGTACATTTATTGAGTTTCAACATACATAAGCTATCCCTATGTTCTTTCTCTGGTTAGGAACAAACATAAAAAAAAAAGAATCAACAGACGCTTGCTCACCTGCTGTTCATATCCCAAACTGTAAATATATGCCAGTTGTCGACTTTATTTTCCTCATTGTAGGAAATTTCTCGTTCTTCATCATTGTTGTGGTTAAAAACCTCAACTCCTTTCTTGGCCAGCCTGATATCAATGCTAAACTTCTGCCATGAGAAAACAATAGAATGTCGGGAAGAACTCTGCATTGTTCCAAGTAGCGGCCTTTCTTACGTAGCCCCCCTGGGAGCGTCCTTCACCTACCGCCCTTTAACGTGTCCCCCAGACAGCTCCCAAAAGAGCCACCAGAACTAAATCTCATTTAAACCAATTAAAAGATGAAAAAAAAAAAAAAAGGGTCAGAATACTTCAAAGGGAAAAAAAATTACTGGAATTAAGATCACAAAGCAGATGCGCGAGGTTGGAGGGGGGTGGGTGTGTGTTCAGGTAGAGGAACCGACTTCCGTTTCTCGATGCCGTCCTTTTTTTCTGCTGGTTTAATCGTGGTTTTGGGGAAACAGCACAAAAAAACGGTGTTTGGCTTAGCTTAGTAGTGAGGTGGAGACAGGGGAGCCATCATCTCTGATGCAGATTTTGCCATTGAAGTAGAGCAGGCCTTGGTTAACGCAGGCAGTGTTGACTCTGCTTCCCACTACTTCACTCCACTTGTTAGAAACAACT
The DNA here is from genome assembly GCA_018389105.1 of Nautilus pompilius. Taxonomy (NCBI): domain Eukaryota; kingdom Metazoa; phylum Mollusca; class Cephalopoda; order Nautilida; family Nautilidae; genus Nautilus; species Nautilus pompilius. The sequence continues at coordinate 153,920 of JACATO010002161.1, forward strand.
CCTTCGGCAATGAAACCGTCATCTATTCTTGCCGACTTGTGACTAAAACCGCCCTGGTATTAGTAGCTGTGGATAGTTGGAGCAATCTCTCCACGCGCTCAGAAGTCCATTAGTTATTCTGAAAGCCTCTATTACATCTCTTTATTGTCTAAAATTCAGGTTTGGTAGATCTAATGCTGCTAAGGTCTTGGCAACCACAAAGCATATTTAAATGTGGAGAAGCAAGGGATTTGCACAATAGAACTAATAAATCTTCTTTTGCTTTTATAACCAAGCCAGTTGCTCCTAGCATTCTGTTTGCTCTGTTTTTAGATGAAACACACTGACACAGCTCTCCATATTTGAATGCCTAATTCTTTTTCTGCAAAACAAACGATTTGCATAAAAGGAGGAGGGCGAATCTCAGGCGATTAAAAATCAAACTGACCGAAACGAGCTGCGATCGTTCGTTTCCTTTTCCATGGCCCGCAAAATAATCGGGGGAAAAAAAGAGAAAAAATTCCTTTTCTGAATACATTTTCTAGTTAGTGTTACCCATAAAATAACGTTTATCTCTGAATGGATAATCTTACATATATAGCATTAAATTCAGTTTTCCAATAAACTGACCAATGTGATAAATTAATAAAGTTTACCTGAAAAATATTTTTATGCTAAAGATAGGCAGAGATAATAATTTCCTGACATTATATATGTAAACCCTCAGGCTCTCCATGTACAAATGAATTACTAAAAAAAGTGTGCATCTATCTACCTATCTATCTATCTCTCTGTCTGTACTGACATCATCTCCCACTCTCTCGCTCCCCTTCACTGTCTGTACTGACATCATCTCTCTCTCTCCCACCTTCTATCTGTATTAACATCATCTCTCTCTTTCCTTTTCTCTGTACTGACATAATCTCCCCCACTTCTGTCTGTCTATCTATCCATCTATTTCTCTGTGATACCAAAATGAGAACAAGTTAATATTATAGTTCATGTGGAAATCAGAAGATTTTTCTGGAATTATATAGCTAATTGCAACTGATACTGAAAATTTTAAAATTATTTCCATATTTTAAGTATTGCATAGTTAGATATAAATCGAAATTAGAATACTACTGGTGATAAGATGCTGAATGAACAAACACTTATGACAACTGCATCCATTCATCTGTTACCACAGGAATGAAATGTTTGGAGATTTTTAAAGAAAGTATCTGAACTTATAACAAAATGTTTTGTACAGCAAGTGGTGCAACATGAGCTAGCCATTTTTAAATTGAAAGACCTGCTTCGTCAAAGGAAGTTTCCGGTGCACACGTGCCAACAGCCAGACCAAATGTTAATGTTCACATAACTGTAGTACCACACAAGTTAATTTTCACAAAAAAGCTGTCAGGGTACAGAACAAGAGAGTCTGGTCACAGTTCTTTGTAACTTCTTTAGGAAATGTCTGAAACTGATTCTACACACAGCTGTTTATGGAATTGGTTCATTGGCCTGAAAAACAGGCTAAACAACGAGACCTCCCCACTGGAAACCAATATAAGTGAATTCATGTTAGCTTTTATTAGCTGTAGGTGGCACAAAACGTTTTTAATTTTTCGTTCAGGAGTCTTGTTCAATTACAGGTGATGCAAAACAAGCTTCATTGTATTTTCAATTGTTAGTCAAATTAAAAAAAAGTCCATCTACCATACTTAATAAATCCAAAAGCTTATGCTAGGTCAAACTTCAAATTCAGGTATTAAAACAAGACAGTTTAATTTAAAAAATTTTTCCTGAGCATTGTATTCTTGAAAATATTTCTACACAAAACAAGTTTTCCTCACCTTGTTCTTCTTGTAGTGGATAACAGCACCAAGAGAGTCTGACGTTACAGCAAATGCAAGAGTTTTAGCTACTTCAAATTTCTCCAAGGTGATTGGCTGACTCTTTTCATCAAACAATACACAAGAGATCCATATCTGCAAAGAAAAGCACACACCTACTAGACTCTAAACACCTGGAACAGATACATGGGTGTTTGCTGATATTGCATCAGCCTGTAAACAACAGAGCCATCCTTATTGTGTGGTGTGCTATGAAATCATCAGGTGCAATAATACTCCAACTGAACACAATGATAATCCATTGTTGCATTGATATGTTACAGGAAAGCTTTCAGGTCACTGCTGGATTTCTGGGATGTCTTTCTCCCTTTGTCTGTCACTGACAGGCTCTTGTTCTTGCATTGCTTCAGAAAATGCTGCCACATGGCCAGCATTACAAACAAGCTATTGATGCTGCTATTTATCCTTTTCACTTAGTCTTTTGGAATCCCAATGTCTGTTTCTTTGATAGCAGAAACATTGCTGACATCAAAATAGACAAGTTTACAACATTTTCCAAGTTCAACAAGAAGTAATCCATACTTTTTGCTAACACATTCATACATTATACTGTTAACATTTCTCCAACTGAGTAAATCCATGCTAGCAAACCTAGCAGCCCACCAATCAGAGCTTGAACTCATGTGGCTACCAGCCAATCATGACGTGCCAGGTGCCAATCCTAGAGTAATCGATCTTAAACTCTATGGTTGTAACGCAATTATCTGTTATTGTTGCAATGTTTTCCATAAGCGATTACAATGTAACTATGAACTGAAATTTCCTATGATTTTTTAAATTTTTTACCAACTGGTACCTATGCAGCCAAAAGGCAAACAAGATTTCAAAGATTCCTTTTCTTTTCTGACTATTTGTCTGTTTGATACATTAATCGGATCAGAGGCTGAATGTGACCATCAATTTTCAAAGCATACTGAAAATACTTTAAAAAAATGTAACACTTTCCAAGAAACATTCCTTATAATATGATGTGATGAAATTATGTATTATGCAGTCCAGTGCTGGTGATCTTGAACAGATTGCTTGCTTTACAGCAGCATGTGGTGAACGACGACAATGTACATTTGTATCACAGAGGCTGGCTGTCTTTTGCACAAGCACAACAGTAATTTAGTCATAAAGTTTCTGCATCAAAAAGTGGTGATGTCAGAACAGCAGCACAAACTAATACTGTGATCTTTCTGAAAGATTCAATGTGCAGGACGGCCAGCTAAAATACAGGATCAGAATGGGGTATAAGCTGTATAGTCTTATACTGGAATAATTTTAAGTAGATCTATACATTATCGCTGTTGGTTTGAACGTAAGTTATTTCAAAAGATCCATCTACAGTGATGGAGTACAGAACTGATCTGCCCACTCTTGGACAGTTCCAATATTACTGCTGAATATTAAGAAAAAAGAAACAATTAAAAAAAAAACAAATTGGTTCCTTTCTTTGATTTCTCCTTCTGAACACAATTTTCCGTAGCTGTTCTATCATACAGCAAGCTCTCCATTTTGTTCACATTTACAAAATGGATGCTGGTAATTAGCAGCTATAATGTTTTTTTTTTCCGATATGCTGAAAGAGTTTTCCGATATTTGCGTGCAAGATCACTGGCGATATTGGAAGTTTACAAGCCACATTTTACTTACGCTGTCTTGACAGCTACCTTGAAAAACATGGCGACTGGTCTTTAAAGCAGTTAGTGGAATAGGCTGTGTGTTCACCTGTACATCAGAAAGACATCCCGTCAGGGGTCTGAAAGTGACAAATAATGTAAAGTTACTTAATTTCAGCCCTGCCCTAATTCATTCAAGACATAGTTTTAAGCATCCACCCACTGCTAAAACTAATAAGAACCAAGAAACATTCTAAAAATATTAATGGAGGACATTGGGAATCACTTATATGATTTCTGCTTAGATTAATACACAAGTTCTAGAATTTTTAGAAGACAATGTCAGCTTAAGTGGCTGTGTGCACAGTCTGAATCTGGTTTTTACCCACTGATAATTTAAAATCCTCCACACAATGCAACACCATAGGCATAATAAAATTCTAATCATTGCTGGCTGCTTCCAAATGCTAAATATGGTAGATGAAGTGAAAATTTTCAAAGAAAAGAAAATGCAAGACAACTCCCTACTAAAAGAAATATGCTAAAACAAGTACAACAGCAGAAGAATTAGCCTTGAATCAGCTTTTGATGATTGGCAGATATTTTTCAGACTTTTACTCAGAGGCATTTGGGTTTTTGTAGCATTGCACTGTGGGAAGATTTTCTAAATTATCAGTGGATGAAAAGCAAATTTAAACTGCACATGCAGACAGTTTAATGATACAAATCGAGATAATGTTACTTATTTGACTTATGTAAAGTTTTTGATAAAGTTCCATGTAAAAGACTAATAGAAAAGTGAAGAGAACAATCTTGTGGGGTACATGTTTGTTACAGATCAAGAAATTCTTAGTAAATAAACAGTAATGCATAATTTAAATGATGTATCATCTAGTCAATAGTGATGTGGCACAGGGTTCACTTCTGAATCCTCTCTTATTCTTGATTTACACTGATGACATAAATAGTTTGATGGATGTTAATGTAAAGAAGTTGATGATGCTCAAACTCCAGCTAACGTTAACAGCAGAGACAATTTCTAGATAAATAATTTATTAGATTGATTAGTAATGCGGAAATTATTTACTCTGACAAAAAACAATGAAAATTAAGGAATGCGTAACTTAAGAAAATGATCCGCATATTATTTACAAAAAAGTTTTAAATATGAAGAACAATGCATTTCACCCGCTAGAAAAGAAAGTAGAATCTTAGCAATAATTAACCACAATATGAAACATAACAGCAAAGAAATTATAGTACCATTATACACAGATTCGTCCACATCTCAGATTTCGAGGAGTAAGTGTAGAAACAACTGAGCTCATCAGTGATTCGTGATTTAGAGCTAAACAACTGCTAGCAACTACAAATACTAAATTTGGAGGAGACCCAAAATAATTGAGGGTTCTAATTGCATTGACAGACGGCTACCAGGAGTCATAATTATAAGGTAGCTAAAAATTCCAGAACAGCTCAATATTAGGAAAATCTCTCTTTTTTTTTTTTTTAAAAAAAATGATAATTGAATTGTTAATGAGTGCAGCAAATTACTGGAAAAACCCAGTTAGTAGGGATCTCTCCCTTATTTACTCGGCACCAATAACCTAAACTAAACTTAGTAGTTCATAGACTGCTGGTGGTGGATTTTCTTTTTGTTCTTTTTTTGGCAGACCAATTCTGTATGGTACCAACTTGGTCCATCTGCTGTGCTTGTCAATTACCCATAACTATCTGCGATGAGCTGTCCTGTCATTAACATTCTGGTGATAAAAGGTCATAAAATTGCTCCTGCCGTACATACATACCTATATCTGACATCCTTACCAACCACATGGTTCGTAGCCATCCCCCCTAAAAAGATCCCTTGTTTAGCTCTGCGGGCTCCATTGGGAGCGGGCCTTTTCTTAAACTTGCTTTTCTTGCCCAAAACTTCAACCTTGAGTTGCTTATTCTTTACCTTAATCTACAAAGAAATGAATTGCATTTGAAAACTAAACGATAATCATTTTGAACACAACGGTGCCATTTAACAAGAATAAGTGTATTCAAATTTCCCCAGCTGCATTGTTTAAAAGAGCCTTAGTTGAAGTAAAGCTGCTGATTATTCTTCTAATGCTTTGTAGAAGACACACTTTTGGTCGGGTACAAATGTGAAGTACTCCAATGGTAAGAAAGTCACAGCATGGGTAAGTTCAGTGAGGAACGACCTGGAACACTCTCCAATTTTATTATTTTTTTTTTCCTGTCATCTTACTGGCGAGTTCTGCAGCAACTTTCAACATCACACGCGAATGTAAAGCAGGCATTCAACGAATACAGAGTGGTTTGCGACTGGCTTCTGGACACCGTACTTTAACATGCTGCAGCAGGTTGCCAAGAGTTGGTTTCTTACAAACTGCCACCAGTCATGAGAAAAGATGGTGGTGCAGTGGGATAAAACCTACACTGGAACTTAGCAGCAAGTTCTCAAGACCCACCCAAGCTACTTGTACAATCCAGAAATAAGAAAAACACAAAACTACTACAGAAAATTAAAATCAATGCACTTGAAAACAGTTCCCAGATCTACAGCCATGACCAAAAGTTTTGCATCACCCCCAGAAATATCAATAACGAAATCTATCTTCAAATCTGCGCCCATACAGCTTGATACTGCTGTTGCCCATGACTGCGTAGATGCCTTCCTCTGGAAACTTCTGAAAGAGTTCCACTTGCCATGACTTATAAGGCTTCTTCAGAAAATGATTGCCTGTTAGATTTCATCAAATTGTCACATTTTTTTTCAATTTTGATCATTTTTTTTCCATGTAGAAAAACTACAAAAAAAACTTCAGATTTAATTTGACTTTATCAAGAAAAATTAGAAAATTCTAAGGTCTATGAAAATAGTTTGGCCATGGCTATAAATCCTGATAATGGTGAATTTGATTACTGAAATGTAAATTCCTTATTTAGTTCTGCTGCTGCTACAATGATGGGAAATGCCCAAACTGAGCCTCTGGGTTCATATAAAACTACTACCTTAAAAAAAAAAGAAGCAAACAATCAGATGAAGCACACTATCACTTATTATGGTATAATAATACATCTCTCTCTCTCTCTCCAAAATAAACAGTGGATGCTACAATAGACAGGGATGGAAGTAGGCTCTTTCAGGTCTAGAACATCAAACCAAAACATCTCTGGAATTTGCTGCCATTGTTTAATTAACACACAAGCTGCGAACACCAGTGAATTATGGGAAGGAAATTTTTTTTTTTTTAGAAAAAAAGCCGTATAAGTCAACTGCTCTGAGTGTGCTTGTTTAAAATTCTTTTTTTTTTAACCATAATAAAGCCAAATAAGCAAAGCATTGCTTTGATGTTCAAGGGGCCTCTGTGCTAGACATTGTTAAAGTCGTGATTTCTTGTGGAGATGAGAGTAACAGAACAGTAAATTTCAATAAATGTTCTCTCCCATTCCACTTTGACTGCAGAATATTCTTCTTAAAGCCTCTGAGTAAAATGGTGCATTCTGGAACGTGCACTTCATTGATTTTGACCGATCTTCATCGATATCGCACATGTGTGCGATCCACAATCGCTTGTCCACCAACTCCCATTGGGGGGGGGTCTAAATCTTAGTATCAAGATTCACAATTTTCTCTGGAGATGGTTTGGAGGGGAAGCTGCCACAGCAATGATAAAGGAAACAATGCTTAAACAGCAACATCATCATGGGTTCCGGCGAAGCATTAATTTTGGCCAACACTGTAGGTTTTAAAATAATTTCCTATTATCCACTCTTTTTTTTTTTAAAGCATAGAGCTGTTGGGACAGAAAGTACATCAACGGACTGGACTAAAAACTATTTTAATAACCTTACCTGAAGGTGGTGAAATGTTCCATTTGAAAAATTTTCTCTCGAACTCTCAACTGCCATTGAGCTGCTTTTAACTTTAGCTTCTACATGGATATTTCCACTGTTCAGGGTGACGGTGAGCATAAATCTCTGGAAATGAAAAACAGTGCTGCAGTATAGACAGGTCCGGCATCTGAATGGTTTGCAAGCATACATGAACCGTGTAAGCCAGAAGACAGAATAGGGTCAGCTTTGCTGATAACAGAATGCACAAAAGATGCAAAGGGCACCTGAGATGCTGACTTGCTTGTTTACTGCCATTGTCGTCCGGTATTGTTAGAATCACGAAATATCGAAATCCACACAAGTTGGATTAAAATAGAAACTGATTTTATCACAATAAACATTATTAATACCTTAAATTCCAATCATGATGATGACTGCTCCCATATTTTATGCTTACATTACAGAAAACAGCTTTGTTTTACAGAACCCTAAATCAATCCATAAGAATGGGGCCAACCATTGAAACCTCGTATATTTATGTAGTAATCCTGAGAAAATAGAATATACACGAAGCCAGACCCCCCCTGTCAGTGTTATAACTGTATGTGATTACAGAATTCAAAAGTTCACCTAGAACTATTTTCTCATAAACATTTAGTAGTTTAAACAATCTAATGTATTTATAATCTACAAAATCCAACTCTCTATATAGCCAGATACATGCTGGATTCTGTCTTTCACGCACACAAGGATCACCTAAACAAAGAATTCAAAGTGATCCCCTGACCCAAGGAAACTGCTGAACAACAACTCCTATATACAGCAGTGTGGTTGTGTATGGATTTCTGGGATTCTCCAGTAAGACAGACAAAAACGTGTGTGCTGCAAGCATTAAACAAAGATGCTTAAAATGTGGAACAATGGTTGAGTACCTCTAACCATACTTTGTAGGAGAAAAAGAGAGAAAGTGCAACAAGTGAAAATACATACTGAATTTTTCTTAATTAATAAAAGTAAGGCATATTGCTGTCTGGTCCGGAAGCTAAGCTGCACCTCTGTGATCCCCCTTTCCGGAAACACATCAGTATTGAAGTCCACATAACCATTCCCTTCAAACACCATGGATGTGTTAGAATTCTTGCCAAAGCTGAAACATCACCGAAAAAATATAAAGAGACTAATATAAGAAAAAAAAAGAGTTTTCTGTTGATTAACTCAACTATCAGAAAACACTGGCAGCATTCTTTATTAATGCTTAGAACTTGTAAACTAGTTAGCATATACACAGTATTGAAAATAATTATGGAAGCAGAAGAAAATCTAGGTATAAAATGCAAATATCATGATAGAATTGCATCTCGTATGTAAGAACGAAATGCTCCAAAGTACATTCACGTTTGGCATATCGTACCGTGATTGGTTGTTGTGCAAGCGGTCAGAAAGTGTCACAGTTGCAGAAAAACCAAAAAGTATAGGAAGCAATATCGTTGTAGTATGGTGGATGCTATGGCTCCTGGGAAAGAAATATTGCATGACAAATATATAGAAAGTTAAAGTCTGAGCTAATGAAGGCTGCTCCATGTAACAAACTGCAGCCCAACTGTGTTTCAGAAGAAGCTGCATGCAAGACTACGAGGAGAACGCATCAAACTGGTACCACTGACAATAAACACGGTTGAAGAAGAAAGCCAAAAACTCTCTAAAAGTGAAGTTAAGTATGTTCTCTACCTCACAGATGATGAACCGGTAGAGGTCTTGTGTATTACCCAGCTGCAGGTAGGTGTTAAAATTTCTTCAAGAACAGTAAGATACACATTAGCATGAGAAGTGGTTTCAGTCAATGTGTAGCTGCCTGAAAACCAATGCTAAGTAGAAGCAACCAAAAGACAGGGCTAAAGTTGGCAGCAGATATGAAACAGTGGGATGACCAACCCTGAAAGTGCTCTTTATATATACATCTTACTCATTATTTGTGCATACCCCCCTGTATATTTTTTCTCAGCAGCTGCATAGCAACCTCCAAGAATTCCATGATGTATTCAAAACAGTCCCGATTTTCAGCATTTCCATTTTTTATAAAAACATCTGTCTGTTATAGGAGTTCAATCTCAAAAATGAGGTAAATGTTATTTTTCAAATAATATTTCAATTTAATCTAAAAAAATCTTAGTAATTCCTTCTAATTGCATTTTTTTTCTTTTTACATATTTGAAATCTCACAAAAATAGAAGGGCAAATGATACTAAGATGAATTTCTGGAACCTTAAAGTTTATTACACTATGAACAGGAGAAAACATAGCCTTTATTAAACAAAAAAAAAAATTAGATAAGCAAGGGAATAATTCTGCAGGAATGATTTCTCAAGAAAAACAACAATAAGAGTAAAACTTGAGAGTAGTAAATCAGATTACATTTAAAGGGAATGGAACTGTTCTCCCGTATTTCTTAAACAAACAAAAAAAAAGGGGTCAAGCATCCTTCATATTAAATTAAAAAAAAAAAAAAACAACAAAAAACCTTGGGCATAAAATACAGAAAGACGACTACAATAGAAAGCAGGAAAAAAACACGTTCCAATAAATAAGCAGGGTTGGAGAAAAAGAAACAGAACAAGTGCAAATAATTAAAACAGGAAGAAGAATGTCCAAACTGTTGTCTTTAATGGATAACGACAGCTGAAGTTGACTTGGAAATCCAACTATAATAATCGATGCTGGTGAAAGGTCATTCACAGAATAGAGGTGATTTTGTTTTTTTTTAAATATTATCTTAGGTGATGTCAAACAGTAGTCCACAGACCGGACGGTTAATACATACAGATCTGAAAACACCACTATCTCTAACACCCAAAACCTAAGCTGCACACTTTGCCTAGTTCGTCTCCTGTTTGGCCGCAAGGTAGAAATTTGCCATAGATCAACTTACCAGGCATTAGGACAGATCACTGATTTACCTTCCTTCCTAATCTTCGATAAAATGGAAACGGAGCGCCCATTAACTTCCAGAGATCCAACGCAGCCATCCAGGTTTTTATCAAACCTATTTTTCTGTGGGAATAAGCAAACAAACTTTCTGTAAACAGAGCCAGTTGTAATTGAGTTTAAAACGCTGCATTAAAATATCGACAGTGGAATGTAATATACCATTCCTTGACATCAGAAAAATTATTTACTTATTTAATGGATGAATAGATTTCATAGCGCCATGAGTGTCAGGAAATACTAGCATTTTCTATTTAAAATATTTGGCTAGTGTTGAATGATGTCATGGTAAAGTCAACGGGTTTGCTAACAGGGCAAGAACAGATGGAGCCCACGTTAGGTTTGCCTAAAACTCTCACTGTTCACCATAACATTACTGATTTTTATTAAAATATCGTTCTGACAGATTCTCTGGCATTTCTGTGACAGTTGTTTTTGTTTGTAACTGACAGGATGTTGAAAACAATTGCTTCTTTAAAATTAAATGCTTTACACCGGTTCAGCTCATGAGACTGTGGACGATGTGGAAAGATCGTACACTTTAAGTGCAGAAGGAGAGTTAATTCTGTGTACTAGCTGCATGCTGTACAGATTTAGTGTGTTATATATGAGACAGCAGTCTAGTGACCATCAGCCTACTGCACCACTTAGATTGGGAGCGAGAGTTTACGATTTCTTTCCACACTTCTTCCCCTAGCTGGCAACTTTCCTCCAGACAACTCCCACATATCTAACAGTGAAGGGTCCTGGTAGGGGGCTCTGGCATGATAGACCCATCTGACCCATTAAAATGGCCTCACTGAACATCCACCACTAAAATCAAAGCACACTGGCAGGAAGTCTTTCCCCACTTTCTCACATTCTTTAAGGCTGCTATGCTGTGTGTTTTTCATTTACCGTTATGGAAAATTATTTTTTATTACCTAAAAAGCAAAGAAACATGACACAGAAAAACTGTCAGATAAACAAGTTAGATCCGCCTCTTACCACGAAGTTTCTGGGGTATCCACCAACAAAGACTATTGTAGGTGAGCGTTGGTCCCATGGAAAGGAAGCAATCTCAGTGCTCGTCTTTCTTATGCTGTTTTCTGTCAGAGAAAGTGGGCTAACATTCAGAGAAAAGTTCTGGCCAAACCTGAAAAAAATATACTTGGGCATTCAATTTTCTACTACAGCAGGAACTCTAATCTTTGTTTACCAGGTTCTAACAAAAAAAAACTGAGACAGGTATGTGTGTGGTGTGTGTGTGTGGAGAACAAACAAGATAGCTAACTTTACTTAGTGTTTGTAGTGAGTGTTCGTCTGTTCACTACAATATATCAGTGGTCATGGTAATATATTACAGATAGTGACAACAATTCTGTAAAGAGAACTAAAATCTGTGCCAAGTGGCAAACTGTATTCACATCTTAATTAACAGGCTTAAAAGGCCATGATGCACTGCCAGTTACCATTCAAAATGGCGCTTTCACTTCTCAGAGAATCTGCCAACATGGGTAATAGAAAAGAAAAATAAAACATTTCTGTAGATAAACTCTAAAGATAAGGCAAAATATATGTCTTTAAATCTATCTGATTGGAAGGCAAAGAACAACAAAATTACAGGAAAGCACGAGGAAACATAATACCTGTGGTTGCATTATGGGAAAGTCATTTTAAAGCCTAGGTGAAAGATGGTGAAAACAATCACTAAAATACAGGATTTATATCGGCTAGCATGATGAAAACAAAGCCTGAACAACTAATACTTTTTAGGACCTAATATGAGACCATCTGTTCATGTCACATATACAATATCTGGTATAAATGTTTAATATCTGCAGCATCCAGTACTATTTACTACAAAGCCTTTATGCTCACACTACTATTTCTACTACTAAGAATAATGTTTATTCACACTGACAGTTAACATGAGAGCCTTTATTCATGGTGGAAGATCAATACTGGACTGCTGAAACGATAGAAAAAGAAATCCTTAATATACAGAATCTTGAACTAAAATGTGAAGTTTTGCTATCTAAAGGTATTGGCTTAATTCAAGCTGTTTATTTTAGCTTTAAGAATACAGAGTTCAATTCATGAAGCTAAAGAAAGCTTTATCATCACATAAAATACTGTAAAGTGGCATGGTGGTCCAAGGCTAAGAACACTAATTTGATTCCCACAGGAAACTGGCTCCATTTGTTATGTACCTCTCTGGTGTGATTTTCCCTTGCTCTTCACTAGTCGGCCCTGGGGGGGGTTCCTATTAGCATACTGATTCCCACCCATATCTAGAAAATGAAGCATTCTAGTAGGAACTTCCCTGCTGAAGTTGGAAGTGTCAGGCCCAGATATCACATGACTGGAAACACTTCCTAGTGGACAGCCGCAGCACTACACCGCCTCACAAGGGTTGCCTCCCCTTGCAAACATTGACATGCAAAAAAAAATTCTGTACATCAGTAAATAGCTGATGAGGAAGCTGATTGTTGGTCCTCCAGTGGCGTATGCTTAAATTTTATTTCATCATTACAGAGTCTCCCTTGTACATAAGTATGCATCTGCCCCAAGTGTGAATGGATGACATATTTTAGTTAGACCCCCATTTGTGGCAGCCCCTCTATAAAGCCAAGAGTGCATCTATAATGTCGAGTCCAATTTTAAACTCCAGTGTCTTGTACCTTTCTAGCCTGATGGTGTACCAGTTATTGGCTGTCAGTGTGCCTCCACCCTCCAGTTTGCTCATCTTGCTTCCTGTTCGATCAAACACCATCAACAGCGGTTTGCCGTTGTCCAGTTCTAATGAGTATTTAACCTTGAATTCAATAAAAAAACAAAAACAAAAACAGAGTAACTTAGTCCTTTTGTTTGAACAGAATCCTGACAACCAAAAACAGCAGACAAAAGGAGATCCAAGATCCATTCTATCCCCTCCGCTGCTGTTGGTATTAAAACTTGTATATGCTTGACAATAACTTTCTAGGTGATTATAAACATTTTTCCTGAACTGCCTGCCCTGCATTTAAATAACAACCAGAGAGAGAGGAAATTAGTCTTTCAAACTTTATTCCTGAAAAGCTATTGATGTGTTAGCCACAGAAAGCAGAAGGTTAATTCACAGATCTTTATTAGCAATAAACTAACCAACCAGCCAACCCACATTTCGGTGATCTCTCACTGTTTCCATTATTACAGTTTTATGCTGTTGTTCTTTTCATGTGAAAATGACAGTACCTTGTAGCAGGTGTTTCCTATTTTGAGATTCCACAAGCGGCCTGAGATGGTCTTGAACCCACAATTGTTAAGCTTTTGTTTTTTTTTTAAATATACAATGGCTTTTGACCAGTGTTTTTAGCCAATTGTGCCAAGAGATACTACAAATTATCACTGCTGCAAACCAAACCCCTGCAGGTGTAAACAAGAGAAAGATCAGTGAAACAAAGATTTATTAGTTAGCTTATAAGGTGATGGGAAATACCAAAACTTCTTACTGGAAAAACTTTCTGGGACGAATTATTATTATTTTTTTTTAAAACATTATTGGCTGTAATTAAAGACAGGAATAACAAATTCAAATGTTGGTGGAAGATCCAACTCCTTGTTATCGCCTATTGTTACACAAACCAGGTAAACACCAATGCATTTTTCCCACAGAAATTCAGAATGTAAAGACAAACCTAAAAATTCTATTTTAATTCTTACCTTATATAAAGAAAAGCTAAATCAGAAAGAAAGATGAATAAACACAATATACTTCAGCCTCATGTTATTGATGTAGGAATTTCCAGGTACTTCTAATGCATGGTCTTGTTACCACCATATATGGAGCAGCAGCGAGTAAAATCTCTTAATTGTTAGTTATCATCACATAAGATCATTTTTCATTCTAACTTTGCTGTAGTATCTAAACAAGTCTCTAGGAAATAATTTTTTTTTCTACTGTAACACATCTTTCAAACTAGGAAGAAACGATGCACTTCGCTTGTAACAGAAAACTGTAGCCATCATGTTTCCTTTGATCATAATGGACGTTTGACCAACAGCACAAAACTAATAACAGGTAGGGGAGGGCTGTATACGGGATCGGCCTGACATATATGATGGTAGGGTACCAAGTTGCATGTTCCCACATATCCCATAGAGGTCTCGTGATCATGCCCAGAAACTTAAATGATGCCCCACAAATGCAAGATTATCTTCCCAGCAAAAAATTTCTCATGCACATCTCTTCATCACTGTTTTGCATCACTGATTTAACCTGCATAGCATGAGGTCTTCTCCTAGAGCAACATTGAGCAGACTTTCTACCTTAAGAGCCATCATGCAACCACGTAGAAAACACGCAGATTGAATCACCACTACAATTAATAGTGCAATTTTTTAATTGTAAATTAACTCAGACTTTTTGGGAATATTTTGGCTAATCTCATGATCCACCACAGGTGATGGTCATGAGCCTGATCATGTGACATGTGTTTGGTAAAGAATCAGCTATTTTCTTTATCATTGAGACTCCACAGCAGAAACTGTCTGTGTAATATAATCTGATTAAGTCTGTTGAGCCAGGCTGAAATGATTGTAGTCTTGCTTCCACATAGTGCATACACTTGACAATAAAGAAAACACCAAAATTTACAGTTGGAAACAACAATGCACACACAAATAGAAATTTGCACAGTTAAGTATGAATTTTAAAAGAACTGGGGCCTTGTTCAGATGAGTGTTTTTTCCCTGGCACCTTGAGAACACCATCCAAACAAATGAGTTCCTTGCTCACACAGGAAGAAGCACAGAGCAAATGCTGTAAAGAAAAGAAACTATTAGACCTTACAAAGTGGAATGGAACAAAGTAGAACAGGAACTTATTTACAGCTTATACAACCTGGGTTTCTGTTGATGCTATGGTGAGGCAATGCAGAGTAGAAATACAAGTGCAACACATCAGAGCTGATAGCATCAACAACAATCTGAATACTGTCCCAAAAGTTGTCCAAGTGTTGCAATTTTTACAAATGTTGGCCTTCTGATAACCTCATAAGATGAAACCAGAAATTGGGAGATCTGGGGATCGCGGTGATCCTCTTCCAGTCACATCGCCAAGAGCCGCTATAGTGCTGCCGTTGTTGTTGTTGTTGTGTTGTTAAGGGAGTTGGACGTCCAAATGCCGAGTCCTACTCGTAACTGAGAGATGTTCGTCGAGCCGACAAACGGCCCGGTCCCCCGACACCGTGGGCCCCAAGGACCCGGGAGGTCTCTCTCAAGTCGGGCACCAAGGAGATGCCATACATCTGTTTCACGCTATGGCGATCATCAGCGACTAGTGCTGCCATTGTACAGTATGGTGAGAGATGCTTCTTTGTACCACAAATGTTCAATGGGAATGCTATCAACCATTGCATATTTACTAACAGAAAGCAAAAAATGTACCTAATATTGCACAAGAGCCATTCCTGAGATTTTCTTCAGAGAAATAGGGCCAGCTCTACCTATTGTGCTGAATGTGACAAAACCAAACTATGTCATTTGGGCTTTGCATGTATAGGATTACTCAGGTAATGACAGTTATGATGATTCACCTGTCCAATGGCATGATAATGTTTGCTAATAAATCCTTGGCACATGGTTATTCTTGGTTGTATATATAGTTTATTTGCTACTCTGCTCTATTTTAACCAACCATATGGAAGCACTGTTCACTACTATAAAATGGTTCCATGTGCTATTCTATTAGTATCAATACCAATATAAAGACATCCATTGCTGATGTAGGTGAACCATTGCTTTTCCATTCATCGTTCTTTAGCTTTTGAGGTTTACTTCATATGCTTAGTGTACAATTTACGAGTTTACCTGAGTGCATTCAAAAACTGACCAAGAACTGAACAGATTCTTACTGAATTATTTGCTTCAAGCCACAACAATGGCGAACTGAGTTTTGCAGGCTTCACACACAGGCTGACAACTGTCCGAACCTCTCTGGATTTCTGTGGATGTCTCAAAGGAACAGTCAGGAAGTCACTACCATCCAAACCCAGAGAAATCTACAAAGATCAAAGAGTCACAATGAGAGATGTTCCCCATCAAGCGACTGTAACTCATCTAAGAAATGTAATTTACCTTAAAATTTTTTTCTTATGAACATCGCATAAAGATTTTATTGAATGAAAGAATATAATCTCGCTCTCTCATCTCTCATCTCTCTCTCTCATCTCTCTCTCTCTCTCTCTCTCCATCTCTCTCTCTCTCTCTCATCTCTCTCTCTATCTCTCATCTCTCTGCTCTCATCTCTCTCTCTCATATGTACAATAAACTGAATTTTAATTTAGTAATTTTGGGGACAGAATGCAGAATTGTTTCTATAACTTATTCTAATCTTTCCACACATTTCTTTTGGTTTTAGTTTAGCACTGAGTACCAACATAAAATTTTCCCCACCAAAGAATAATCTGCCAATAACACAAAATTAAAGCTTTTGTTCTCTTAGCGTCATTCTAAAACTTCTGAAGGAAACCCAAGCAACATCTAGCCCAGATTTGATATAAGTCTGTAGAAAAGAATTCTGATATTAAAAAAATATCTCCTCGACATTGATAGTCTCCCTTTAATATTTGTAATAAGGATTCCTGATGTATTCTTCCTTTATGCATTAAATTCTTATAATATTTTTTTCTTGTGTGTGTGGAGGGAATATTTTTGAAAGGTCAATGTCAAAATATGTTTTGAAAGGTCAATGTCAAAATATGTTTTGTAACTAGGTTTCTCAAAAACACACGTCAAGAGGATGTCATAGATCGAAACAATATTATTTCAGAACACATCGAACTAATCGTCACCTGATGAGGTCTGCTCATGTTGCACACTGCAGGCCAGCTACAGCCATAGCCCAAATGTTTTGGACCTCCCTAGAAATTCCTAAATTTTCTTGACATGTGGTGACAAAAAACCAAAAACAAAAAACCCGCCAATTTACCGAAGTTGCGCACCTGCTTTGTAGTTTAGGCCGCATATTGGTGAAATACCGGGGACTAGAAGTATGAAAATTCAAAATCTGACATGCAAATTAAACGATTTCCTAAAAGACCTTACAAACCATGACAAACGGGTGCAACCTGTGACTCGGTTAGAAGTTTTCAAAAGTGGACAGGAACATAAGATTTTGATGTCGTTACATGCAAAGCTTGTCGCTACTGTGGCCCACACATGATGCCGACCAAACTTTTCTAACACGTGAACAAAAAAACACAAGGGGAGAAAGTTAAATTACAAAGCAATTTCAATAAAATATAACGTCAGTGAACACTTCAATTTCTGATCAGGAACTGTCAGGAGCAATATAAACATGATGATGGCAGGTAAAACACAAAAACCACATCTAAAAAAAAAAAATGAAGGGTTCTAGTAGAAACCTGCCACAGTAGGTGTGTGCAGGTAACCTCCCCACTTCCACCATTCTCAATTTAGGAAACTGAAAGCAGGGATACGAGGTCTGTTGAAAAAGTATCCGACCATATGCTGGGGAAAAAAAATTACATACTTGGTGGGGTTCAATTGCTAAACCCCTTCGAAGTAGGCCCCTTGTGCCTCCACACACTTAGCCCAGTGATCCTTCCACTGTTCGAAGCACGCCATCGCATTCTGCATGATGTCCTCTCGGCTCTCAAAGCGGGAGCCTTTCAGTGGCATCTTCATTTTTGGGAACAACCAGAAGTCAGAAGGAGCTGTGTCTGGAGAGTAGGGAACCTGACGAATGAGCCAGGGTGTTGTCATCATGCAGTTGCCAGTTTTGCGAGGACCACAGATCTGGTCTCTTGCACCAAACTGCATCATGAAGACGTCGGAGGACTTCCTGATAGTACTCCTTTGTAACTGTTTGTCCTTCTGGTGCGTATTCATGATGCACAACGCCTCAGTAGTCGAAGAAAACAGTCAGGTAGATGCAAAGACAAAGGTCAGTCAGCAGAGCTTTCAGATATTAATTTTAAAAG
This sequence comes from Nautilus pompilius, assembly GCA_018389105.1. Classification (NCBI taxonomy): domain Eukaryota; kingdom Metazoa; phylum Mollusca; class Cephalopoda; order Nautilida; family Nautilidae; genus Nautilus; species Nautilus pompilius. The sequence goes on from JACATO010002161.1 coordinate 172,199, forward strand.
TTTTTGCTTGACTTCTTGTACAACTTGGGCATCTAACACCACCTATGCTGCTACAAAATTGTCAGCATTTGTGCAAACGTTTCCTGTAAAAGGTACATCAGGTATCTTATGTCACCAGTATACTATAAATAAACTTGCTGCATGACCTCCTTAATAAGAAATTGATTTGGTAAAATCAAGAGAGCTTTAACATTAAAGTGAAAGTAGTTTTGCTATTTCCCACTAGTGTGGTAGTATCGGTTACAACTAGAATATTTTGTTGCTGTTGCCTTTTCCATTAGCCATGTGCAATGTGCCTGGGATATTTCAGATGCAGAGCTAAGGGAGCTGAGGCAGATACAATGTATACTGGGTGTTGTGATCTGAATAAGAAGTACAGGTGTGCAATTCCACGCTCATTACTCGGATAAAGGTGGGGGAAAAAAAATGAAAGTAGCGAGGTAAAGATAGTTACCTGCAATGCTGACAAGATGGTTCGTGCTGCCTCTATCTTCTGCTGGATTTGGGAGATGTTGGATCTGAGATAGTTTATTCGAGTCTCAGCTGCTCGGCAAGGGTCAGCCGGCAGCTTCTTCAGAAGGCCAGAAATCTTCTTCAGATTGCGTTTTGCTTCATGATTTTGTTTGTTTGTTTTCAAAAAAAAAAAAAGAGAGAGAAGAAAGAGAAGCAAGAAAAATAGAAAAGTCAGTTAAAATTAAAAGACAAAGATCAGAAGAAAGCTTATATCAGAATGTCTCTCTTTCTCTCCCCCCCCCAACACAGATTCCTGTGTTTACTCTGGATATAGAGGTTTAAAGGAAACCACATTTCCATGAGGTCAGTTAAAGGGGCCAGAATTGTCAGAAATGGCATCATCAGGCAGAAAGCCCTAACAGATAAAGTAAAATAAATACAAATAACTGGCTTGGCCTTAATCTGTTGACAAATGTCCCTCGTACAATTCTTCTACTCGAAGACACATTTGACAAAGAAATTTAAAAGTCACTGCAAATAAAGACAATTTCTTTCATTCACCAGATTCCACAAGAAAAAAACACCCAAGCAAGAGTGCTGCAGTTATCCACCTCAGTGCGCTATCTCAGGGGCCCCAGTAAAAGTCTTTTTACTTTTTTTTTTTAAAAAGTACATAGATTTAATCTGTATTTGCTGTTTCATGTCTACAGAACAATGAAGCACTGGTTTAACTCTTTCCTCACTCTACAGCTGAGACTACTCAGAAAAAAACTAGTAGCTGACTCTTTAAATTCCACCCCAAACCTCAACAGCATAAATATGAGGTCTGTGGTTATTCAGGCACATTCAGAGTTTTACTGATGCCAGAATCCGTGTAATACAACTAAATGAAACGTTTGTACCAGGCAGCCATGGCAAATGAAATGTTGTTCAGTTACACTAACCTTTCAGAATATCTAGCACAGAGATTATCCTACAAAATCACGTAAAGCATAGATTTTTGCTACTTCTTTCATAGCTGCACAGTACATATGAAATTCCTAGTGACTGCAGCAGAATCAAAGGACTTTGTCATTGGTGTCCATAAGTAATCAAATAATGTTAAAAGAGTATCCCTTTGCAACCATCTTCTTATTTCTGTCTGAATGAAATGGAGTCATCTACCTCCTTCCTGTACTGTACATTTAAATCCGAAAAAACACATAACACAGTGTAAGCTCAACAGACAAGGTACATACCATCGTTCACAGAACCTATTTTACCCTCGTCTCTCCTCACTGGCGTTTTGAACCGATATTCTGCTGCCGCAAGAACCCTGCTAGCAATTTCAATGACCTTCTTATTCTGTGTCTCAGACAGCGCAATCAACTGCGTGACATTGTCCAACCTTTGCTGGATCCTTGCATGGTCGTTTTTAAGAGCAAGAAAATCTTCTGTTACAAACTTTGCAATGTCTGTCAGGTCCAGCTTGGTCTTTTCTATACTTTTGTCAAACTTCCGTAGCTGACCTTTAAGGTCTGGCAAAGAAATAATAATAATAATAATAATAAATTCAGAGACCAGTACATTAGCCACTGTCACAATTTCCTATGCAATTATTTTGGTTTTACTTGAGGCTTCAGTGCAGCGTATTCCCAAGTGTTGTAAAGTCAGTCAATCAGCTGTATTAAAAATCTGCAAATCTATTTATAGCCACACTTCAGAAAGTTCCAGAGGTTTGGTTCTGCAACACACGCGTTATGAAGTAAAAATGCAGTTGAAGATGCTAAAATCTCATGGGAAAATGGAAGGGCTATCTCCATTTAAGATTTTTGTCTTCATACATTTATTAACTTTTAAGAGAGAGATTTCTCCAAATTTTAATTTTCATGGAACCTGTCGCTGTTCTATTTCATTTAAAATACATTGGACCAACAACAAAGATTTACAACAGCAGTAAGCTGACACCGCATCCGTACACATGTAGCTAAAGTCTGCCAGACTCACCTGATAATTTCTCAGAGAGCATCTGAGAATCTTTTAACACGTCCTCACTTCTGGTTTTCTGATTTGAGACAAATGCCAACAATAATTCTCCTATGATGAAAAATAAATAAAGATGTCATCAGCTGTCAGACCTAGCGAAACCATTAAATATTCATCTAATGACATTCTTTAATTAGTTGGTCAGTCTTGAGAGTTTTGACCCAACTTGAAGTAAATAGCACAATCAAGTAGCACCCGTGCCCAATTAATACACGTTCATTTTATTGAATTAAAAAATTTTTTTAAAAAATGGGTAAATAAATATACCATGCATAGTAACTGGCACAGGAACTGGATCAATAAAATCAAAATCATCGGTCTCAGGTGGTCTGAAGCCATCCACAGTGGGCGGATGGCCACTCCCCTCTCTGTCGTCGTCATCATCGCATTCTTCTAGGTCCAAACCGGAACCTTCTACATCCTCTTTACACTTCACTGGCCTGTGCTTGTGGATAAATGCTAGGATCTTCTTCCACATACGATCTATTTTCTATTCAATAAATTAAATTGCAAGAGAAAAGCATATTTAGTTGTGTTAATGATGCTGCCTGCGTTATTTAAAAAAAAAAGAACAAAGTTGTGTTATTGAGGCTTGAGAATCTGATATGATAACTAAATACTGCAGCCTTCTGAGCTTATAAACCAAGTGCTTGCGAAACAATTTCCTACTGAACGCCCGCATTTACATATTAAAAACATCTCGGAAAATAGCCATTTTTTTAAGCTAACTTTCATGTTCACCAAAAAATGCATTATGCTTATTTTCTTAAAATTTCAACAACAACAAAAAAGAAAATATTAGCTTAAATCTACTATAATCCAATGTAAAACCACTTTGTGTCGTTACCCTGATTATTTCTTGCAGTTCCTGTCTCAGTTCCTCTCTCCAGTCCGGTGACGGGCTTCTTTCCAACCTCCTCCTCCTCCTCCTCCTCCGGCTTTTCTGTAGCTTCCTGGGGTTTTTCCGAACGTACTCCTCGACAATATCAAAAAGAGGCTGAAAGTTTCTGCAACCAGAAAAGTGAGGAGGTTAAATGATATAAGAAAGGTGAACCAGCAAATCAGTCCAGCATTCTTCTGCAAGGGAAGATGACCAACAGAACTCCTTACCTGTGCCTTATTAAAGCAAAACTGTGCTTCATATAAAAACTGTACGAAGTTCGTTAACGATCACCTGAGGAACAGTCACACACTGCAAAAGGTTAAAAATCAAAACACTGCCAGGTGTTGAAGATAAACACCTCTGACACTGTGGTCAACCGTCTTGAAGGTAAAATAATTCATGAAGCTTGTGTACTTTTCTTTTTTTTTTTTTTTAATAAGAAAGATTGTTTTTCACACCTAAATATATCTAAAAACACTAAATAACAAGCCACAGTCTGCTCTCACTCCTGCTGTGAGGTCTAGTAAAATCAGAATTATTTCTCCTTTACCAGCCCGAATCAGTTGTATTTTCAGGCAACTATTTAGGCGGCGAGCTAGGTTACATCCCCCTCCTCTCCAAAACACTCACGTGAGGATCGACCCAGCTACTTTGTCCAGCTGCTCCGTGTGCCGCTTCACACGGTTGATCAACTTTCTCAGGCGCCGTCTCACTCTGGGCTTCAGCGGCTCGCTCTCAACTGTTGGTAGCGACTCGATGTACTGGTACTTCTTCTTCAGGATGGCTATCCTTTGTTTTGCATACTTAAAAAAAGAAAGCTGAAAACTTGACACTGAAGATGGGTACAGATATACAGTTGATGATCAATATAAGTACTTTCTCCGGACCAGCACAAATTGTGCTTATATCGATAAGTCCATTTTTGAAAAGGATTTCTTGTACATATTCATTCACATAATATTAGAAGAATGTGTAATAAAAAACATAAAATTTTATTTCTTCATAAAAAATACATAAAATTAAAACAGTTGACACAATATTTATTTAGAAAAATAATCTAAAATTGAAGATTGTCGTGTGCACTTGTTTTGTATTATGTAACCTCTTATTGCATGTTGGGTGTTCTTTAACTCTTGAGTTGGTATACGTCGTCAAGCATAGCAAGTGCTTCAAGTTGAGTAGTCGATGTCTCATCAATTTCAACATCTTCCGACACTTCAGTCTCTTCACAACATTCGAGTTGACAACCGCATTCGATGCTGTTTAAAACTTCTAATTCAAAATTTTTGTTGCATAGAAGTATTTCTCCCCGATTCAATGACAAACATTTTCTGAAGCAATTATGGATAGTCGTCGGGGTCACAGTATCCCATCCAAAACAGTTACAGATTTAGCAGCACACTCAAGAAATTTGTCCTGGCCACTACCTAAGCGTGCAACCAACTCTTTCATTAACTGTTTGCGATAGTGTGCTTTAAGGCAGCGAATAATCCCAGCATCCACTGGCTGTATAAGTGACGTTGTATTCGTTGGCAAGTAGACCACCTATACATATGTTGTTGTGATTTCCTTAGGATGTGCAGGGCATTGATCCAGCAGCAGGAGAATTTTCCTTTTCTTGTCCAACTTTATTAGCCACTCTATGAATAAAGCTCGAGTCATCCAGGCTGCAGAATTCGATTCATAATGCACTGGAAGGTTGTTTTTCTTGTTCTTAAAACACTTTGGATTTCGGCTCTTGCCAACCAGTAGCAGAGCTAGTTTTTCAGTGCTAGTCATGTTTGACACCACCAAAACAGTCAGTCATTCCTCCTTTTTTCCTTCACTGATTTCTTCATCCTTTCTGGCCAGTGTACCATCAGGAGTGGCCCTAAAATGCAGTCCTGTCTTGTCAGCATTGGAAATTGCCTCCTCTGGATAACGTTGCAGAAGCTCTAGCGAAGCAGTCTTCTTCCATTCATTTGGCCCCAGATAAGTCAGCATCCGCCTTTTCTCCACGTTCTCGTTTGTAGACAATATTGAATCTCTTTTGTAACTTTTGTAGCCAGCTGGAAGTAAAGGCGTTTGGATGAAAATCTTTGGAACCACCATAGAGTTCTTGAGTAAAGACTTAGCTTTCTCTATTAAAAGAAGTCCATAGAGCTCTGCCTTTTTCTCCCTCATGACAACAAACCATTTGTACAGATGCTGCTCCAGATATAGTAACACGCCTTCCCGCTTTCTCTTTCGAGAAAGATTTCCATTTTGCAACCTCAGTTTGTTTAACTCCCTCTTCATTTTGCAACCATCGGCTAACCATCGTGTGGTCAATGTTGAATTTCTGTGCAGCATCAGCTTTCTTTTCACCATTTTATAACTGCCTGAATAACCTTTAGCTTGAATTCTAATGTAAAACTTTTATGTTTTGAAGCCATAATGAACTCTGTGCAGAACGTGCTTAATTAGAGGAATGATAGGCAGGTCATGCTGTCGTCTATAGATATCATGCTTTGCGTAGGTGGTTTCCACCAATCAACATCTTCCACACCATGCCTGCTTTTTTTTGCAGACATTCCAACTTTATTTTTACTGTTTCTTCCTGGATTCGTTCCTTGTGCTTATATTGATTTTATGCTTATAAAGATTATTCCTATTAAAAATATATATGGAAATTTCTGGGACTGCACAATTAAGTGCTTATATCAATCATCGACTGTATAATGATATTGTACTTCGGTTCCAAAAACAAAAACATGCAGATTTTAAGCTGAACTTTAGAGGTCAGACTATATATATATGTATGTAGTCTAAGAGAGAGAATGACTTGACATAAGTTAATAGCCACCCACAATTTGAAAGAGCACATTACACCAGCAAGATGTATGTGGGATGAAAAATAGGAATTCAAAGCAAAACTGATAGGATTCTAAAAGCCAGGGAGGCTTGGTAGTATCTGCTGCCTCCCCAGTGGAGTAAACAACCGGCATTGTATGGATTAAGTAGTGGTTTGCATTCTACTATTGGACCTCATACTATGAGAATAATGTCTGTGGTTCTTGTAGACATCTGACCCTTCCCACATTTGCAACTAGTTGTCAGGGTTCAATTTCCATATTTCTCTTCACAGTATCCATTCTGCTGGCTTTGAGTGTCCAAGATACTCATAAGCAATTGTGTTTGAAATGGAAAGTCGCCTGGTTAACAGCTGTTAGTGGAATGTCCAGTGCCTTGGAGATTCCCTGCTAACTTCTACTGATGTCTCACTTGCCCATCTTAGTGCCTGCTTTCAAAGTACATCGGCTCTCGTGAACCTTTTTTGTGGCATGGCTATCTACAGCATGAGACTGGAATGAATTATGATTGGTAGGACTCACTGGATCACTGTTCAAAGTTGCCTGAATGAGAATATGAGACTGACAGTCCAGCATTGTTATCAATATCTGGCACAAGGGTCAGTCTTACAAGGCAACAATGCCAGTACACACACTTATGCATTCCAGAAGGCCAAAATCATTATGACAGTAGAGTGAGCCATGTGCCCAGATCTTTAGCGCAGTGAGTATTTCTTGTGGGCAATAAGGCTCGCATAATCTGGGAATGGCTGGAAAAGTAACATGATATATGGTAATCAGACCATCCCATTTCAAGCACCTGCAGACAATGAACCAGCCATATTGAGTTCCCAAGTGATTGTTATCATTTTTACACTAACTTGATGTAATGAAATCCAAGAGCTAATCTTGTTAAGTTACACAGTGTTTTCTATATCTTCTGATTACTGTCTTTCTTCTTGAGTGGAATTAACATATCATATCAAATTGCAATACCTCTACATTTTTGTAACCAGTATATATCAGGCATGTCATTACAGCTGTTAGATTTCCCAAGACTTCTTTCTGGTCAACTTTGTAGAGAAAGAAAAGTATTTGAGATTTTCACTAACAACAACTCAACATAACACAGTGACATTTGTAGGGAAGTATGCTCAGTAAGTTTCATTAGTATTTTGATGCTGGACTCTTAAAAATGTTTCCAACATCAGACTTTCCAAAAAGCTATATAATTATCTAAATCAAGGAAAACTGGGTTTAATACATTGCAAAAGGCAAGCAGAAAGAGTTATGTTGTAGCATTAATGTGTTTTGTGATTAGTTATAATTTAATGCAGCTGAGATCAGAACTTCTTTAATTTCTGGCCCATACACTAAATATTCATTGCCAAGCAATCTGCTTTTGAGCATGCATAATTTTTGGGTACATTTTTTTAAATACCTATCTTTAAAATGATCGCCACTTTCTCAAGAGCAGAGAGCTTACTTTACGAAATATGAATTCTTATAAAAATATTTTTGTTTTCTCTAACCTTTATTTATAACTTTTTTTTTTAATGTAAATTTGTACATGATCTTTCTTAGGAAGTCAGTCTCCTTGTCTTAAGGTTTACGTAGTAAAACACAGATCCAGTTACCATGTATGTCCTTGTCGTATCGGCTAGCACATGATTGGCATCAACCATCTGAAATTTGGTGTAGTGAAGATTTCTTTTTATATCCTGCCTTCGGTCTGAAAATAAATGAAGAGTTCCATGTTTAGTTGTTTTTCGAAGTGACTTCCAAAGAATTATATTTTGCAAATGCATTATGGAGGAGAAAAGCAAATAATATGAAAAACACAACAGCTGATTTGGGGAGGGCACATTCTCTTAAAAATTGGAGAATCAAAGGAGGCATCTTTAGCTTGCCACAGATTGGTATGTCAGGTTAGCATAGTGCCCTTCCACCCGTGTCAACACCAGATTGGTATGTCAGGTTAGCATAGTGCCCTTCCACCCGTGTCAACACCAGATTGGTATGTCAGGTTAGTGTAGTAAATTTGTGTGAAGCAAGATTGGTATTAATTTTTGTATTTTAGCAATAAAGTTTCAAAAATTTTTAATTTTAATTATGCTTTGGTTTCTGGAAAATCTCTCGTTCTGTTAAGAAATATTTAAAATAAGAGAGAGCTTACTGATTGTAATCAGTAAGAATATATTATCTCCCTTGATTCATTCAGGTGGAAACTATAGTCATATCTCAATCATCACCTCAGCTTGTTGCAACCCTAATTCCCTCGAGTGACTAATTTTTGTGTTAACATCCTGATATACCTTGTAGTACAGTATCACTGCAGTGGATTTGATACATTTGGTTTTCTTTAGGTGGTTCATTGATTGTCTCAGCCATATCCTTAGATTTGAAGGCCCTGAAAATTGTCTGGGTCTTGTACATTTACTCCATATACTACTGTTCCTTAGCTTGAGATAATTAGTGCATTTATTTTCGTGATGGTTCTACTCCCAGATTGAGTAACGGCCGTTTCTTTAATTTTCATTCTTACAGTTAAATAAAGTCCATTTTTATGTAAATAAATGAATTAAATTACAATTCAAAAAGTAAAAAAAAAAAAATTGACTGGCGCATTGATAGAGCAGCAAAATTAAGGTAATGTGCCAGTTGGATGATTGTCTCCCCTAGATCATATCAGAAACAACTTTCCCTTTAAGAAAAGCCGCTGATCAATAACACGTTGTTATTACGATGTCTGCCAATAAAGTCTGATCAGAACAGAAAAGGAAACTTTTGGTAATGTAGCCTGACAAAGAAAGAGAGAGAGAGAGAAGACAACCATGGGCAACCATGCCACAGATGCCAAAACCAGGCCTGCAGGAAATGAACTTATGCCCCCAACCTCAGCAGTTCAGGAGTCTAACTGCTGGAGCACCACAACAGCAGGCGGGTATTTAACATTCAAGGAAATCTGGGATAATTGAAAACAGTTTAACAAATTTGTCGTTTTACAACTCATTGAAAACTGGAGATTTATTATTATATGGAACACAGTTTATACAAAGCAGCTCTAGTTCCCTGTATATAATTATTGCACTCTCTTGAAGTGCCTTGAACTTGTCCTTTCTTTCTAGTTCTAGAAGGAAGTGCAGAGGAAAGCAGAACAACATACTAACAGGAGACTGCATGGTTGATAAGCAGCAGCTGCTAAGCCATATTTTTCAGGTACCATCAAAAACCCCAGATTTTGATTGGGTAAAATTTAGTTTCCCTGTTGTAATTTCTGTTAGTTGGCCCTCAAAAATGTACTCAGAATGTAACATTTAGACAAAGGACAATAAAATGAAAGGCTGCTGAGTGTACGGTGCCATCCTTATTTTTGTCTGTTGGTTCCACCTCATATATGATGTTAAATGTGTTGGGCATTTATTAAAAGTGACCCCCCCCCAAAAAAACAAGCTTTACTGAAATTCAAGCATCACTCACCTCTATCTTGTGATTCCAATGTTCAGGCTGTAAGACGGGCATCTCCATGATCTTGATAAGTGTAATGTTGGTCAGCTGTCTCAGATCCAGGAGCCGCTTAGTTGTAAGACTTCTCTGTAATTTCCATTCCGTCTCTTTGAATTTCCTCTCCAGGTTTTCAGTTGCCCTTCAGGGAAAGAAAAAGTAAATTCTAGTGTTTGCACTAATAACAGTTGCCAGAAAGGGGGTGTAGATTTGCTGATGAAGAAGAGGAATTCCTGGCAGAAATGATGATTAATGTGAACACCAATGCAAAAACATTGTAGCGAAAGCAGTCCAGACAATGTATCTATAACAAACATACTGCATCTACAGCTTGGAGAGAATAAGTACAAGAGAGTAACCAAGTAAATACAAAACCAGGATCCTTAAAAGGATAATAGATTTATTAATTTATTAATTATTCATCCAAAAGTAAAAAAAAAAATTTTTTTAAAATTTAAAGATTGCTAGGGTAATCTACCAAGCTGCATGGACAATAATATGACAATATACATGTGACTGTAATAAACGGATTATATATGAGTTAATCAGTGAGTTTATTCACAATTAGGACCACCAGTGTAGATAGTGTTTATAAAAACCGGAGAGAGCTGCTAGTATTCATTATAGTACTGCATTTTTCTAAACAAGGTGTTCTTAATGAATAATGGCCTAGTGGATGACTTGAAGTTAAATTAGTTGGTGACCAACATTTAAAAGGGGAAAGATGGCAATGCTTCCATATAGAATGCTACTGTTTTTTATTTTTTTGGAAATTTTTTCCACTCGTTTCACTACCTCTTCCTCTTGTAACAGATGTCCATCAACTGCCTTCCCTGCCTTTCACTTCTCCGGGCTTTATGGTGCACACTGCTAAAGTCCAGGTTCATGGTGGTCAGGTGAGTGGGTGGTGTGGTAGGGTTAGTTCCCATCTGAATGTGTTTGTGTACACGCTGATAAATGCGTCTTGTGAAATAGTTGGCACTCAAGAGCACAGCTGTCAAGAAGAAGAAGAAGTTTGGAAACTTGAAAACAAACTTCTCTGCCCAGGGGTGAACAGAAAGTTGTTAGTGATGCCTTACTTATACAAACTAGATGGTTCCCACCTTTTAACAGATTAAACTAAAGAGCCTACATTTTGGTGATCTTTTGCTGTTGGCATCATCAGGATTCAGCCCTGAGGTGTGAAAAGATGTTAACTTCCAACAAATGTTTTGCAGTAGCATTTCTATATACTAGGGAAAGTAGCGAAACTTATTATCCACCAAGGGCACAACTTACTCCATCACTTGCAGTTGTGATCAGAAATAGAGTGGTGAAAGAAAGAGGGCTACTGCCAAAACTGGTGGAGAAGAGCACAAAGGATCAGACCGGGCTTGGTCAGGTAGAAATGCCAGCATTAGTGGATTTTGCATTGTATGTGAGATGGACAGTGCACGCCATCATTGATTGTGAACAGCATGGCTATAAAAGGTAGGTTAAAAAAAAGATAATCCAGATGGCTCTGGAACCTAGCACCACTGAGCAGACCCAGTGTTCAGGTCAGTGGGATCTGGGCATCCATACTAACTGTGAAGCTTTAAATATCCTCATAAAAAGGTACTATCTAATCCGGCGGAAAAAGCAGATTAAATACATTAAAAAAAAAGACCTTGCAACTAGTAGGTGGTGAATTCAAGACCAGCTCCAGCCACATTCACTATCTAAAAAGAAAAAAACAGAAATACCTACTGCAAAATATTTACTTAAGATTATCACTGCTGAGCAGTAACACAGTCCTTCCCAAGACTAAATCTGGGCGATGACTACGAGAGATGATTTCCAAGACGAAAGATCTTTAATTAGTTCTGCTAACAACGGTAGGAAAGGCCTGAACTAACTGGTTTAGCTTTTATTTGCTCAGGCTTTGTTTACTCACTCGAGAAAAGGAAAACAACCTTGTAGCAATGAAATGGTCTACCTTCATAAACTTCTGCCAGTTATGTCGCTGTATGCTGATAATAGCAGCTCATCAGAAATAGTAACAGTGCCGATATTAAATCTCGTGTTTCCGCTTATTTTCCATATATCTATAACAACAGCAAACATTCTTTAATATCTACCATACACTGCATCATTGGCTGCTATAACTTCAGGCAGAATTTCCCGAATCTTGTTCATCATGTTTCTGGCTTCGCCCTTCACTCTTGCATACTGCTGGACAACCTACAAAAAGAGTAGTTTGAAACTCCCATCTAAGTGACGAGAGAAAACTGCTTTCATCCAGTTCTAAGGTAAAATCAAATAAGGCTCAGTGAGAGTCATTTTAAGAGTAATCTCATACTTCAAACGTTAGAATGAGTTTTTTTTTCAAATTCACAATAATAACCCACAATTTTGTGGCAAATTTTCATGCGGATCTACAAGGTTATAACGAGAAAGGAGGTCAAAATGTTCCCTAAAGAGGGCTGCATTGACTCCTTTGCTAGTAGATTTCGTAGATGCCCATGCCAGTGTAATGAATGGGGAGTACAGATGATCTTTTAGCATGACTATTTTGTAGTTAATAGTAAAAGCATCAGTCCCTATAACGATCAAACTGATGGCTGGAGGGGGAGTGCCTTGCGTAAGCTATGACGGCTTCCCTCCTTCTTGTAATGATGAGACTAAATCCGGCTCAACAATGTTGGTGGAGTACAACAAAACATTTAAAAATTTTAATCTCCATAGTTGGAAATAAGTAACCGTATTGCTTGTTCTGACAGATTGTGACTGCTAATTAAACATGATGAATTCTGATAAAAGTACACAATAAGGGCATTGTAGTTACCTTAATTCTCCAATTACATATGACACTTTTATGAGGTCAACTTTAGCAATAATAAAAAAAAGATAGGTCAGGTCTACTGGGTTGATGTATGTGATTCACAGATATGCTGCCTGACTAACTGAAGGCTTACATGTTTTTGCTCACTAAACATTTGAGGGACATTATTATTATTATTATTACTGAATGGTACATTTACACTTACATATTGAGCTGTTTGAAGGACCCTGTGTATGGAGGACTTCAGTCTATACTCCACGTCATGACCAAGTTCTGCTATTTTCCTCTGGACTCGTCTTTTCTTAGAAAAACAAGCAAAGCAAAGCGTTAGCTAATTTCCATGATGGTAACTTTAAATAATACAAATGATGAACAGTAGTATTATGCAGAATAGAGCTTCAGGCTGGGAGGATGAGGTTCAGGGAAAGGGGGAGGGGTCATGGGTATGAGATAAGTTGGTCAAGAAATTGTAGGCCTGTCAAAACCTCTTTGCCGCACCACTGGCTGACCATGCCTGCCAGCAGGCACCAGAACAAACAACTTACCATGACGACTAAGACTCCAGCAAAATGGCTAATGCCATTTTGAATTTTACCTACATCTGCGCTTCTTCTTTCCTGTTTGTTTTTTTTTTTTTAAATAAGTTTCTAAAACAAAGTGGATATCATTAGCAGGAAAGTATACAAGCTTTTCTTCTTTGTATTTGGACAGCTGTACGGGGGCTCACCAATGAAGAATCCCACAGTTTATACAAAATGGTTTATTAATGCTATTAGCACACAACTGTTAGAAATTGTCAAATATGTAAAAAAAATTAAAAAAAAGATTCTTTTTTGTCGCGGTTTGTTTCTTTTTTAAAATATCTTCTTCCATGCTTAATGGATTAATTTATTGGTGTATCTAGACTTATGATTGCCTGTGTAATGGTCCTAACCCATTAGAGAACAGTGCACAGCTGAGGAGTCCATCAAAGTATCTGAAAGTCAACAGATAATGACAAATCTGCACTTATGGATTACCTTATCTAAAATTACTTAAATTTTATAATTATTCCAACAAAACAGATAAAGTCCGTCTTACGCCGAAAATTCAAATCTAATCTAACATGAGAACCAATCCAGTGGTAACAAAATCCATATACACCTCATCCAAACTATTCCCTTTTCTATTTTATTGTGTAAAACTGTTGTTTTTCCTGTCTAATCCAGCAAAACTGTTTCATAAAATCTTAAGCAGGTTCAGGGATTGCTTAAAAAACCTATCATAGATTTACACAAATGAAACTCTTCAATGCATACAGCTCTGCTAGGTTTTAGACAGCTGGGCTATTCCATTACTGAGATTCAAACTTGTTTTCTATCATCAATAAAAGCAAAAGGTATGAAGTAAGAAACAGAAAAAAAATACACAAAATGAACAACTTAATTTAGTAAAATATATGACCTGAAAAGCTCAGTGAATGATAAGACAAAGCTAAAAGTTAGAAAGCCAGACAGGAAGGGTTAAAATGCCAAGAACAAACTCTACCAGCATTTACATATATGTGCTGAGATGCACTTTCTGCTGACAAATAACAGAAATGAAGTTTCCGAAAGCGTCAAAACCTCAACATTTCTTCTCTGGCAGCCAAGCAAAAAAAAAACCAACCCACATAATGAATGCTGCCGAATTTCATAAATATTCATCCATCGTGAAATACAAAATTACATTAACCCATCACTCCCAGGATAACAGTGACTGGTTGCCATGATTCGTCTGTGTAAGTTAGCTGCTCTTCTCAAAATCACTGCTATTGCAATTGACAGAGCCAGGTAAATGGAGAAATCAATATGGATGTCCGCTTGTGATTCACCCGGTACTTTGGATCAAGTAGAACATGACAAACCTCATTCTCTGTCGTATGGAGCCCTGATGTGCTTCAGCAATGTAGCTATATACTCTATTTTGACCCATGGTAGATTCTGTTCGGTTCTTTTCACATTTTTTTGTTTACTGAACTGCTACAATAGTGTTGCCCAACAGTGGATAGACAGGCAGGGTTGGGTGTGTCTTGCATCAGGGATGAAAACAATATATACATAAAAATTGGATACAATAAAATAAAACAGACACCAGCTGCTTTAAATTCTGGCTAAATCCGCAAACATAGCATTGATAACAGCTAATAATTTATGGCCCCATGAAACAAAAGACTCCTTTATCCTTGAATTGCTTTTGCATTTGATCAACACTTACCATCACTAGGCTACTTCTATATGCTTCAAGTGCATACTCTATTAAGAAGTATATTATTTGGCAATAATCAACAGGGGGTTGTTTGAAGATGGACCAGAGAGTGGTATAACAGACAAGATACAACAACTATAGTGAAGCATGAAGGTGGATCAATACAAGTATGGAGCTGCATATTACCTAAGGATGCTAGAGATTTGCATAAAATTGAAGGCACACTGACTGCCAGCAAGTACAGACAGGTCTCATGTGATACTATTCTCTCAGAAAACATCTTATTGGGCAGGAATTTATCTTCCAACATGAAAATGACTCCAAGAATGCAGCCAATATAGTTAAAAACTATCTGGAATGTAAAGAAGCTGACGAAACACTCACAAAGATGCTTGGCCTACATAAAGCCCTGATACAGACATCAATGAGATGAGGTTATATGGTGTTCTATGACTACTGAGCAAGTCAAACGCCTTCGATGAATTGTGGAAAGGGGCCTCAGGGTATTTGGAAGAAGATTCCACACAGTCATACATTGATAACCTCTGTGAGTAACATGAAAACAGGACATTATGCCCTATATAAAGTAAAGGGCTCACATAACAAATAGTAATGCATTGTATAATGCGTTCATTCTGTTTTTGTATATTTTCTGCAATAAGGCATTGTGTATATACTATATAGGTCTCACAGTTAATTACTCATTACTTGTGCACATCTTGTATGTGTTCTCAAATATATATATATATATGCACGTACTACCAGCTGCCAAGAGCTTGGAAGCAAAAACAAATATGAGAACAATTATTTTAAATTAAAAAAAATAATAGTATAAACAATTTATTTCTTAGAGAAAGTAAGCATATGGATGCAAATAAATAGGTGTATCTAATAAACTTTGGCTTAAAACTTTCTGTTTCATCAAAATAGGAATCAAGTTCCATAGAAATTCCCCATGTAGCAGTTTTCCTGACATCCTGTCAAGCTCATCACAAGGGATTTCAATGGGTGGTAAATCAGGGGACTAGTGGCCAAACCATGTTCTGCAGAAGCAATTGTAGAAAATGCACCAACTGCATTAGCTCCAAAACTGCCCAATAGGGCACCTCCTCCGTGTTTAACCTTAGGATCATCAGACTGTTCTGATAAGTGTTCTCCACCTGTCTACATAAAAACATCTTACATTCGGATCTGAATACCTACAAACTCTGGCTCTTTAGTACAAAACACCTTATTCTAATCTTCTGTAATCCCAGTGGTCATGTAATTCTGTCCAGTGCAACCATTTCAATCTATCAGAGAAGGCCTAACAGTAATTTCTTTTTTTTTTAAATAACTACATGACTGTTTAAACCAGCAGCCCTAAGATGCTTTTTCATTGTTGTCAGAAACAGCTGGTTCCCTTTGTGTATTATCCAGCTGTTCTGTAATTTCTGGGGTTAAAATTCTTCCTTTTTTTTTTTTGTTTTGTTTGCACAACAGAACAATGTATCTGACCTCTTCTTTAGATGCTGTCCCCCTCCACTGCACATCTTCCATCTGTACCGCTTCCAGGTGTCTAATGACTTGTAGTGTGTACTAAACACCTTTGTTACAAATTCAAAGTTTCTTGGTAACCTCTCATTCTGTCAGTACAAATAGCAAACTGCTTTCTTTTTTGCTATCCTAACAACAAAAAATTTCAATAACTGTAGCCTTGTGACTCTCTGAGGTTCAGAAACATCTATTCATTCTACACTGCTCTGTGACAAGGCGTCATTCTATTGGTCAGTTTCTCATCCAATGAATTATGTTACATGGGTTTAATACTTGTTTTGGAAACCTCCAGAATACTTTAAAACTCAGTGTTCTGAAGCATACAAGGGGATGAGGTATCTTGATTAAATAGAGGTTTAAATCAACATTTATTAAATCTGGGAATTTTTTATTTGTATCCTTTAATGGATCTTACATTAACTATGCTATAGTAAGAAATAAACTGGTTACACTATTCTTGTTCAATAATTGGCCACATATTTGTGTTTTCTTCCAAACCTTTAGCCAGTAGTGCGTACTTTTACTTTTACTGACTGATATATAAGTCCACCTTTACACAGTGTTTATGAAAGATAAGTAAATCCTGTGTAAATACAATGAAAAGATAACCTTTTGTTTGTTTAATCACCAAAGATGAATTCTTATTTCAAGGACATTCTAAAATAGGAAACCAAAATAACAAGCTTAGTCCATGTTCAATTAAATCTATCATTTACTGATTAGTGGTACACATCCCCTAAAAAAACACTATGTCAAACGCTGCGTATTTATACTATGGACAATCTACCCATATTCAGGATCTCTCAATTTTAAGTACTACTATGCTATGCATAACAAAATCTCATCATGATTCTCAGAATGTGTAATCGCAATACTATACAGTTACAATCATAAACTTACTAATTCAACAACAAAGGGGGGTAACTCCCAAATATAATATCTTCTGTTGTTGTACTGGGGTTGAACATGTCTCCAACTCTTTCTCCTTCTGTGTATGCTACTTGATAGTCTATGTCTCCTGCTTCTATAGTATGAAATCCGAGACCTTGATGGTAATTTTCTCGATCTGTTATTATTAGAGTATGGCTTATCATAACGTCTTCTGCTTAGACGCCATCTGCGTTGCCTTCTTGGTTTTCGTTTTCTCTTCCGATTCTTCCATCTCCTAGGTCTGTCATCACCATCGTCTTTGATTTGTATTATAGTTATGTCACTTTGTGGTCTGAGTTTCCACTTCTTTTTTTCATGGTTATCTCCTCTTGAAGCATTGTTTTTCAGCAAGCCCTGACTTCCAATGTGCTTTCCTTTATCAACAGATTTTGAAAAGTTGGCCTCTCTTAAAGGTTCACAATCTGAAAAATAATAAACAGGCAAGCAATTAAACACAATCATCAGTTAAGTTTTCCTGTTATCAGAATATCCATAAACCTGAACATCTCAATCATCACCTCATCTCGAAAATATCTCTAGATCAAAGTGAGCCAACCGAAGCTTGTTTAATCATACTTCATAACAAAGACCAATCGTGCGATTAATCGATCTAGTAAAGCATTCTTTGAATGTGCTCTAAACTATTGATATTATCTGTCTAATGATGATTTCAAGCCTGTAGTGTATACTTCTAAAGTGATCTAGTTAATGTTTTAAGGATAGAGAAAAACTTTTTGAAGTTTACTATATATAGAACAATTTAACATGACTTAGATCCTACTTGTGCATTGGTGCTAATATTTAAATGTATTATTTATGACACCCAAATCCTTCTGTCAGCAACTATGAGTAATTAATTTCAACATTTCTGAGTTTAAGATGCTCACATTTTGAAAACATTAAATTCCATTTGCCATTTATGTGACCAATACAACAAACTATCTAATCCAGGTAAGTAAATCAGTAAAACAGGCAATGCTGGCACTAGCCTTCAGCTTCACAAATTGATCAATCAGCGCATCATCATCATCTGAAGGATGTGTGCAAGAATGTAAAGATTCCAAATATCATGTTTTGGGGCCAATCTGTCATCCATCCTGGCGATCTCAGGTTTAATTTGCAGAGTGCAGTAGATTTGTTTTAGAATATGCTGCTGAAGAAGTGCAGAAAGCAAATAGGCATATAAATACAACGACACTGAGGATGGAACAAAATTTGGTGCATGTCACACCGAGAAAATTACTTCTGTTCTGTGGTATACACATCTGAATTCTCAGTTCCAATCCTGTGAGAGAAAGAAAAAAAAATACTTCAAAGAAAAAGCCCATATTTGCCTGTGTGAGAGATACAGTGGAGCTTCAGAGCTGATGCAGTGGAATTTTTAGTATAGAGATCTCAAGAAATTATTCATGTGGACTCCATCAAAGAAGAGTTAGACCTACCTGCTGACTCAGGCAATGAAACAGATGCCTTATCAGTTAAATTTTTTTGAATTTGCTTTTATTTTATTATTATTTTTGGCTAATTTTTGTACAAAGGTCTTTGAACCGTAAATGCTGTAGGCCTTGTACTACAAGAATCACAGCTGATGCTGGATGAAGAACCTTGTTGTTTATAAGTGACCTATGGCACCTTAAAGAACTATGGACCTCACTTGGTCAAGAGGCAAAACTTACAGCTGCTGGCTTGGGACTTAAGCAATAATTCAAGGAAAAAAAAAAAAAGATAGCCACAGATTTAAATGTTTCACAAAGAAAGCCATAAGTGCTTGTGAACCTTAGAGAAAGTTATGAAAAAAAATCATTGAAATGTTTTTTTTACATTTCTTTGAGATTCGCCTGATGGCAACAGTGAATCCTTGGCCTCTGGAGGAAAAAAAGAAAGAGGGGAATTATCCAAATTGCATCCTAAAAATTTATCAAAGATGGGTTTGTGAAAGAAACCTGCCTGCCTGCCATGTTAAATGGAGAATTCATTGTTTAAAAGAGTGGCAACGTTGAGATAGTATTTATGAAAGAGAGCCACAAATTTGCCTTTCCACGCACTCACATCACATTAAGAACTTTCACCGCGATAACTGTGTCAGCCACTGGGGGAGAGCGAACATTCAGAGTTGGCAGAATGCCACGAAACAAGAACAACATCTATCTGCTTTGACAGAATTGTCATGTGAGAATGACCCTGCACAAAGATTAACTTTTGACAGCTTTATAAACTCATTTTTTTTTGAAAAAAAAAATGCACTAGGGAAACTGCTGTAAAGCCTATTAATTCCTTAATAAATGCTCTTTTTAGTATTCAGTCTCTTATAAATGTAGTAGCCTTGTCCAAGGCCTCATGCTCTACTCACCAGCCACCTGGCATTCAATGATGGAGAGATTTATTCCCAGGCCACAGTGAGAGAATTACATCTGTGGGCACCGACTGCTTTTTGTTTTGATTTGCTGCAGTTTGCAACACAGAGTCGCAGCAAAGAGACAGAGGTGACTGACAATTCTCCCTTTTAACTCAATCACCTTTGAAAATCAACTCACAAGCCTGCCCCATCTTTCACAGTAATGTGGTTATTAAGTAACTTCTTTTTTTTAACCCTCTTCTCTTCACCTCCTTGATCCTGGTAGTTTTTGACAAAAAATGCAAAAATTGCCATTCAGGAGACAAGACAAAGAGAAAACCGGATGTGGGAAATTCTTTCGCCCAATGGCCCTTTCTTGAAAAAGAAGAAGAAAGAAAGAACAAAAAATCACCATTACTTTTGGGATTTGCAGCTGTAATAAAAAGTAAAAACAGCTTTGTACAACATAGAATCTTCTCAGTTTTCTAGTTTTAAGGCTGACGGACTGAGCAGCTTTAGTAAAACCAGGCTAAAAGACGCCCACCTGGAATGTGTCAGTGAAACAGGTCCTACTACAGCTTGCGAGAACCTCACATTACGCATACTGTTAGTGCTCAGAGCAGATTCTGAACAAACCCTGCTTCAAGCTCAAAGCTATAAGCATCAGGTTTAATATCCAACTTCTCGTTTTGTTGGCAAACAAACTGTTCTTTTTTTTAAATCCAGAAAATTGCTCACAGACAAACTAAGCTTGGAACCTCTCTGCCCATTTCAACAAGAAAACTTCTAAATTAAGTAGAAGCCATTGTAAGAGGGGCACCGACTGTCCAGACGCATGACTAGTGGATTATTTTAATTAACAGCCAGTCATCTATAATTACCATATAGAAAATTTATATCTGACAACTTAAATCTTTGGAAGTCTCAAAAAACAAAAAAATTGGCATGGTAGGCCATAGAACTTTTTGAATTTAAAAAATTGCTGAAGCATCAAGTATCTATCTATCACTGTATTTACAAAAATGGTGCTTGTTTTAAAAGAATCAGAATAATCAACAACCAGTTAAAAGTGCATGCTACACCTTATTATGATTTGTTTCATAATCAACTGTCTTAAAAATAAACCTTTTCTTTTTATATATATATATATATATATAAATATATAAATTTTTAAAAGTTCTGAAGTTGGAATAAAACCAGAAGCAATAAGCTAATCATGATGATATTATGGGATGAAGCTCTAGAAAGTGGATACCTAAGTTTGCAAAGGGTGAAAATCTATCTGAGGAACTTATCTATTATTCCGCCTTTTACCCCACAAATGAGTTTAAAGAATGTTCTTTCAAAAGTAAAATTACGGAAACATACAGCAGCCAGATCGGATCATCCCAAAGTACTGTCATAGCTGGTGCGCGCACACATCTCAAGAAACTGTCAGTGTCTTTGCAATGTGAAACAAGAAGACTGTGAAAGCGGGGAAAGAATCACAAACAAAAAGAAAAAACCGATGCCTACAACTCCTGCTTTTCAAATCAACATTGCTACACAAAAAAGAGGAAAAACAACAACAGCTTAGTCATTTTTCTAAGGGTTTTTGCCAAAAACTTATGAATAAAAGATGAGATGAAAACTTGTCACACAAAAAAGAGAGCCATCTTACTTTATTCTTAGTTTTATCCTGATGGAAATAACCTACACGCGGTTTTTAGGGATGGTACGTCTTTTCATTTTTAAAAGAAAGATTTTCACTAGAAAATGAGGTCAGTCTTTAGCCGAGTGGGCAGGCAGATGTACCCAGCATGACAGACTGGGTGGAGTAAGGAGCTATGAGCATTACAAAAAGAAATCCAGGTGGCATCATTATACAAAAACAATACAGCTGTAAAAATGATATCATAACTCAACTTTTAAAGTCAACGAACTTCAACAAGGTCTTTACAATGAAGTATCAGAAGATATGTTATGATGAGCACGGTGCCTATACCATAACCAGGTGTGGAGCAATCTCTATTAAATAAGCTAAAGAAATATGGGGCTAATAAATTGGCACAGCCACCGTAATAAAAAGCATTTTGAAATGTTTCTGATGGCTAGATTAATGTATTACTTCAAGATAACCTGGTGTCACCACCACAAATTTTAAAATACAAAATCCCAATCAAATTACAATCAGATGTATAAGAATGAGACACAAAAATTTCAAACTTGGTTAGAGTCAGTGAAAAATTTGATAGCTTCATAAAAGTAGATTAGATGACAACAATTTCTTCATTCAGAATAGTACGCATTTTCAAGTGGGTTTTTGGTTTATTGTATAGTCACAATTCTATGAATAAAAGCCGTAGTTGATTAGCAGGTATTTGTTTTTTGTTGTTTTTTTTTTACTGGAGCTTGGATGATGTATACTACACAGTATGACATGGGAAATGGAATTGATGCTTAATAAGTAAGTGGCATCACTTATTCAAAAGAGGCCTTTATTATAATCAGTCCAGAATATATGGTAATCTGTCCACGGACAATTAATTTTCAAGAATGAGACATCCTCCACAGTGCATTGAGCTGGTAAATATGCTTCTTTTATTAGCTAATGATCAAACACCATGGCAATAATGAGGCCAGCCAAATTAAAAGGAAACATAGCTTTGGGCATAGAAAAGATCAAAGAGAGAAAATCGAAACCAGACAGTTGCAATGTAAACACACACACACACACCCATGGCATCTCTTAAATGCAAGCCAGTTTTCAACATTCTGTCAGGTGCCAATACGAGAAGTCGATGAGAAATAAAATTTATTTGTGACACTTTTCAGATAAAAGGATATAGATGTCAACTTTAAATTTGCAATCTATGAACTATTTTTTCCCTAGTAAGTCGAAATAAACCACCTCCTTTCATGGTGGTGTGGTTGGCGGTGAAAATGGCGGTGCAGTTCTGAACTCTTGGCCAACTACCTATGGAGCTCAAGGACTTCCTGCCAACAGCACTCAAGAGAAGAACCGGTTAAGAAGTAATTACCAAGTTTACAGATCACTAGAACTATTGCTTCGGAACTAGGTACCATAGTCATAAGGTCAAACCCTAACCCCAGAAAACTATCTGATTATTATTATTCCCATTGTACAGCATTTGTTTGCCTGAGAAAATTAATTCTAGGACTGACGGGCTCTCAAAATAGACAAATGTCTGGCCCTCACTCTCAATTTTCAAACTAAAAAAAAGGATTTTGACATATTTAAAAGCAAACAGAAATAATGTTTCAAATTCATTTTCCTTGAAAGAAGAACCCCCCCCCATCTTGGTTTCTTACATAAGATTTTTTTTGTCATAATCATTTCTCCAACAGAGCTAAAAAAAACGTATCGAGCAAAATCTCAAGTGTGCGCATTGGTCTTTCTAGTTCTTTAAAACGTAATCCTTGTTCTGTTCTAATTTTTTTTCAATCACTAGAGGAGTTCTTTTCAAAGGTCCCTACTTTCAGATAACTTGAGTAATGTCATATTAACCATTCTGTTTGTAAATGTAATAAACCATCCAAGTCATTACGTAATCGGGGAGTGAGTTTGCTCAAGCCAAGGTTTTGTGTTTTGGTTGTACCCTCTATGCGAACCAAAACACCCAGTGCAAAACCAAACAAACCTTGAACGTGGTTTCATAAACTGTGTCAGGGTATTTGCTGGATTGGATAAATCCATCCTCATCTGTGTGGGGGGAGAAACGAGGCTGTTAATACGTGAAGGCGGGCACTACTTATCAGGCCAACTCCATTCCCATGGTCTTCTGTGGGGTGCATGTGTGGCAGAAAACACTGGCAGCAAGTGTTCGGTGGGAACGCATGGGAAGCGAAAGGTGGGCATCGCAGGGACCTGCTGAGAGGGGAAAATAAAAACAAAAACAAAACTAACGCACTAAAATCTGGCTGCTGTTCCTGCTTGGCTTAGAATATGGCATTTTTCTTTATGGGTTTTTCCTTGTTTTTACCCGGCCCCCTTTTGGCCCCGATTCCTGGTTTATTTTAGAAATGGATTTTGTCCGTTTTAGAATTTTTTTTTTGAGTGTGAACTAAAATGTAGAGGAACGACCAGAGAGCAGCGTGCAGATCATCATTGGAATGCATCATTAACCCTGCAGCTATGTATGTGATGGAAAATAATCAATAGCCTCTTACTGTCTTTTGAAGTAAGATTACAGGAAGTGGATAATGTGTGTTCTGCAGCAGACTGTGAAATTCTCTTATCCTTTGTAAAAGGGATAATAATAATAATATAGCGCTGAGAGGAAGGCACCAGATGAATGGAAATTCCAAT
Source organism: Nautilus pompilius (assembly GCA_018389105.1). Classification (NCBI taxonomy): domain Eukaryota; kingdom Metazoa; phylum Mollusca; class Cephalopoda; order Nautilida; family Nautilidae; genus Nautilus; species Nautilus pompilius. Next base: position 196,013 of record JACATO010002161.1, read on the forward strand.
GCACTCATGCATCATGCCATAGAGTTGAACCCGATCTTTGAAAAATACCTTCATTTAGAACCACAGAATGCATAGTACAGGTCGCCCCAAATTCAGAACAAGCTGACGCACCTAACAGGTCTACGGGATTTCTTTGAAATCCTGGCACAAGTGAGATCAACAGAATTTTTCAGCTTAATTGCACCTTTCTTGTTCATGTATAGTCCATCCTGGGACAGCCAAAACCTTTGGACTTGCATCTGTAACATGAAGATATTGACTTGCTTAAACATGTGAAGAAGCAAATGCTGTAGCTAAGACAATGAGAAGCATGAAACAGGATGCCAATATTGAATTTTTTTTACACTACAGGATAATGTAAAACATTCAGCAAAATTGCACATATGTTGAAAAATGAATTCCATGGACATATGGAAAACAGATAATAGCAGTTGCATCAGATCCACAAGGATACTACAGGAAACATAATTTCAGACCTTTCTTAGACTGTCTATATTCTGAGCTGACAAAGAAGCTGACTGAATGTCGCTCACATTTTCTCACTCGGTACTTATTGGCACGTACGATACACGTTAAGAACACTAAGGGTGTGGCGACCGCTGTGTAGGATACATACCTCAGTCTGGAAGGCAAAGAGGTTGTTTATCCCGGATGTTATCTCAATTAAATCTTGTTTTACAAAGATGTTAACTTAGCTCAGTGTTCTGTCCACAACACCAATAAGTGTTGGTGCACCAGAAAGATTAAAGACCTGGCTTTGGAATTCTATGAATGAGAAATGACTTGCAGATTCAGCAATCCTCTAATTACATCAAGATATCTCAGTTGAGGTTGACCAACTACTGAAGAATTTATACCCATGTAACGACTGTCAAGCTAATTTCGTGTTAATGAAGCTAGTTTTGCTAGGTAACTGAAAAAAAGATTGATTACAACTTATATTGATGGGCTGATTTCTTGCATCTTGTTATTATTTGATTTGTACTTTAAATTAAATCTGTATTTTAATTGTAGTCAAATTACTGCAGTAAATATTGCATGTTTACATATCAAATTTGTTGACAAGTGTGGCAACAAACTAGCAATGTCGCACACAAAGTTTAAATCCCTGGCTACACCCATGCTTCTTCCTCATACATATAGAACAGCACAAAAATATGTCTTTCTTATTCAGAGTGTTTGTTCAGGATGTGAGACGGTTAAAGGGCTAGCCTAGAACGGATCTGTAAATTCACTGTTTATATGATGGTTTTAAAGGACAAGGAACTAATATGGATTTCTTCATGACCTCAAACCAGCAGTTCTATAAATTCATTGTTTATGTGATGATAGTTTAGCTAAAAAAATTAAAAAAATCAAGGGAACTGTGAAAGGTAAATCTCCATAAAACTTCAGGGACAGACAAAACACCATCAATAGGGAAGCTAGGCTAAACAGAATATCTCTCTCTCTCTCTCATTGTAACACCTGTCACAGCATATTTGCTGAAGAAAAAAACACTTAGCCACCACAGAAGATTAAATGTCCCTGTAGAAGAATGCTAAGACTAACTGGCATTTTAGTTCCTTATTCACAAGAACATTTCATTACTATGACAATCAAGCAACCTGTTTGTTTCCATTTTTTAAAGATAATGACCTGGCTGAGAACTAATAGTTTATCTTGTGGTAAAATTATACTACACTCTGACCCTGACACCACAAGCTAATTTAGCCAAGCCCTTCCATAAATATGTGGGCAGATAGCCAGTGTCCACTATTGTAAAGCTGAAAATAAGCAGATCCCAAAATTTTCTCCTTTTATCCAAGGTCATGATATCAGCGACATAAAGTGTGGCCAGAGCCAATGACACATTTCCAGAGATCCTGACATATCTTATGGATCCGTGTTCAATATTTACTGCAAAGCTCATCACGATAAATTCCACTGCTTCCAGAAGGTGGCCTGGAAGGACTTCAACAATGATATTGTGACAAGAATGTGCAGTTACTCACCATATCCATATTCACCATTAAGGTTCTTTCAATTACATTGTTAATGCAACAGAAATGATCCATCACCAAGTTTGAAGTAAAATGCTTTTAAAAAGAAAACTCCAGCTCCGAGAGCATGTCCAGCAAAATCCTTCAGTGCCGATTGTTTGTGCACTCTTCTCCAGTAGGTCAGGTTTTCAGAAATTCAATTTTGGAAGTCAGAGTCAGGGTTGGAGAGGACTTATTTTCAACCCATATGCATCATCCCACAGACAAATATGGAGGTGGGAGAATCATGGTACAGGCTGTGGTCTGGATGATGGAAAGGCAGAATTGCTGAAGAATATCTCAGTTCTTCTAGGTTCATTGCCATTTTAAAAATTCATCTATCACTACACCAACAGAGCGGCTAAATAGAAGACAATGCAAATATTCTTCAGAATGGTGGTACTACGTGCCACCTCGTACTTTAATACACGTTAAGCATCCGTGGGAGTGCATGAATTGTTGGCTGAGAGCGTCCTGTCTTCATCCCACCAACGTGACAGAGTTAAGTGGAGGCTCCCACGTGGATGGAGGAGGGAATGTGAGCAAGACCGTGAAACAGATCTCACAAACTGAACAAACCTCTCCAAAAGAATGTGAAAAACTGTGCAGTTTACATGTGAGACCAAAACCAATTGAATAAGAAAGTGTACAATCATTAAAAATGTTGTTAAAAAATTACTTTATGGTAAATAAAACAAACAAAATCATATGAAATTGCACTGATGAGGGGGGCTAGCCAGCAAAGCATCTAAAAGCTCATAAAATTTACTAAAAGGCTAAATTGTAAGAAAATAAACAATGGTAGGTCATTAGTGAGGTAAATGTGATTATATTATAACAAAAACTATTGCTTAAAATTGTGAAAAATATTTGTAAAAGTTACAAAAATTCCATTTGTTTGAACTGTGTGCAGAGAGAGATATAAAAGTAAGAACAGATCAGCAGATTTCATTATAATTTTGCTTACTAAAATCACACAAAACAATCATTAATTATCCTAATTTTGTTTTTCAAAAGTGAAAAGCAGTAGAGCATTACCTGAGATAAAAAAACAACAACAGAAGATAAGCAGCCTAGAAAACTGGCATCGCAACACCTGCACATACACTAACTGTACAGAAATTTCTGGAATGCATGAAAATTAAAGCAAATTTAAATTATATTCTACTTTTAATAATTTTATTTCTCTAATGGGTGATGTAAACTGGCATTAAATACCTCACAGTTTTCATTACACCATAGCAAAGACATATTTCAGTCTGCTAGCTTTAACTTTTGGCAAAATGAGTACGGTGGTTTATCTTCCCTTGTTGTAACAAATTGTATAGTAGTAATAATAATAATACTTATTTTCCTCAAAAATGTTGTCTGACCATGCCTTTGGCTTATAGTATTATAGACAAGTAGTAATTTCTGTAACTCAGAACCAGTGACTCCAACAGATACAATTCCACTTTTCTTGACTATTAACTTCGCCATAGTTAAAAAGCACAAAAAAGCAGATGGCTACTAAGACAGGTACTCGAGACTTGTTTCCTTTAGTGGTAATCAGTGACAGAACACTCAAATACACTGGCTTAAGTTACTTTGGATCCTTAAAATCTCTATGACTCAAGGCCAGCTTAAGAGTCGCCATAATTTCTTTTCCATTATCACACTACTTGATCAAACATAAAACGGTTCCTCCCTTGGCCACTAAGATAAATTGGTTGGGGGGAAATCTCCTGACAGAGAAAGATCATGAGAGTAAATGAAGTCGTCCTTAGAAGAAGACATGCACACAGCCAGAAGAATGGTTAGCAAGCAAGGTATCATGGTATCATTTTGTTGGCCCATTTACACGCCTTGCGGTGGGCACTACCACATCCAAAATTGATGTACTGCCCCAAGTTCAGAAATAATTTTATGCTAGAAAATAACTAATAAGTCCATGTGTGTGTATATGCAATATCAACAATCGAATGCCAAGAATAGTCCTCAAAAGTAACCCCAATAATGGCAACTGGGAATAAAAACTGAAATATACGAGGTCTGTTGAAAAAGTATCAACCTTAGGCTGGGGAAAAAAATTACGTACTTGGTGGGGTTCAATTGCTAATCCCCTTCTAAGTAGGCCCCTTGTGCCTCCACACACAGCCGAGTGATCCTTCCACTGTTCGAAGCATGTCTGGAATGCTTCTTCCGGAGTGGCTCTCAGCTCTGCCGTTGCATTCCACATGATGTCCTCTCGACTCTCAAAGTGGGAGCCTTTCAGTGGCATCTTCATTTTTGGGAACAACCAGAAGTCAGAAGAAGCCATGTTTGGAGAGTAGGGAGCTTGGCGAATGAGCGAAATACCTTTCTTTGCCAAGAAACCTTGGATCAGCTGTGACGAATGGGCCGGGCCATTGTCATCATGCAGCTGCCAGTTTTTATGAGGCCCACAGATCTGGTCTCTTGTGCCAAACTGCATCACAAAGACATCGAAGGACTTTCTGATAGTACTCCTTTGTAACTGTTTGTCCATCTGGTGCGTATTCGTGATGCCCAATGCCTCGGTAGTCAAAGAAAACAGTCAGCATCACCTTGATTTTGCTCCGGACCTGACGTGCTTTTTTGGGCCTTGGTGACATTTGGTGCTTCCACTGTGATGACTGAGCTTTGGTTTCCAGGTCGTACCTGTACACACACAACTCATCTGCAGTCATCACGGTATTCTGGAACTCAGGATCCCTATTGGCAGTATCCAGCAGGTCCTGCGTAACCTCAAGACGAAGTTGTTGTTGTTCCTGAGAAAACAGCTTGCGCACAAATTTTGCTGCCGCTCTGCACAAGCCCAAGTCCTCCTTTAAAATTGCACATGCCGAATCTTTACTGATCCCAACCTCATCACCAATTTCCCGCACCATCAAACGATGATCCTCCATTATCAAGGTCTGCACTTTCTCGATAACAACTGCTTTGCAGATTGTTGATGGCCTCCTGGAACACTGGTCATCTTTGAACCTGTTGTACCATTCTTTTATTTGGGTAACACCCATGGCATTGTCACCAAAAGCCTGTTGAATTTTGTGAATTGTTTCCACCTGGGTATCTCCAAGCTTTTGGCAAAACTTGATGCAAGGTCGTTGCTCCACACGTTCCGTCATCACAGGCAAAATGAAAATGCAACGAGTAAGTAGTACAGCACCTCACATGCTGGCTGCTTGACAGCGACACACACATACAGCAAGCCCGCCAAAAACCACACATGCGGATGAATGTATGCGGCTCCACTATGCACACTTTTGCCTCCATAACATCATTATTCCCACAGGAAAAAATAAAAGTCAGATACTTTTTCGAGAGACCTCGTATACTTATTAGTTAGTTCTTTTATTAACGATAATACTAATAAAGTAGTCCTAAATTATAGAAATAACATATTCCAAGAATCTTTCTATTATTATCTTGAACCTGCCCAGTTAGCAATTCTTAAGTTAGTTGGTGATTTGGCTGTTATTATTTGACTCTTGTTTTAATGTCATGGAACGTTTCAAGGTTATCATAATTAATCTTAATGAAGGCTACAAGTGATGTGTGCACTAATCACACAAGGTATGCCAAACAGAAACTTAACTCTACACCAATGAACCAAAACTCAATAAAATGGTTTGGTACAACAGTAATGTGTCTACCAGATCAAAATGTCCATATTTTACCTGACATAAAAAAAAAACCAGTCTGCATTATCGCCATGCTGAAAGCCCAGGATCCATGGCCAACATTATTGTAAATTTCTCTCAGGTAAATCTCACCATTGCCACAAAGTGACCCTGACAGTGGTTGTCAAAGGACATTTCAATTCTTCCAGGTACATTTCCATTTTAATAAGATACCTATGATTGTATCAAAAAGACATACTCAGCATCATCGCCAATGTTCTTTGGGAAGATGGTATCACATAACATACCTCCTACATGACTACAGTTTTAAAGAGGAATAACCCACTCAACACCTTCCCAAGATGCCTCAAAACACTGATGTGAAATCTATTTGAGCACCTGGAAGCATTTGAGTCATCAGCTGAGAGCAACTTGTGTCCACGTCCTACTAATATTATGGAATCAAAAGAACCTTTGTGGATAGAGAGCGTAGACTACCATAATACAAAACCTCAGTGATTAATTGTTAAACAACATAAAAGCTTGTCATGCTGCAATAAGATGGCCTGACCAGGGACAAATCTCTTTAATGCTATGTTGCACAACAAATTAATATACTATAATAACAAAAGACTTCCAAATTATTGTGGCAGAGCATTGTACTTGGTGAAGTAACTTCCCTCCTGCTAAAGTTATAGATTACTGTTTGATAGACCACGAACATCAAAACTGCTGAATGAGTTAAACGTGAAATAAAATTTTACAGATTAACTGGCAGATATATATTTTTTAAAAAAAAAAAAAATACTGGCATTAAAAAGTTTGGAAAACTCATCTGTCATTTATTAAAGATTCTCTACATTTCAGTAAAGGTTTTCAAGAGAACTGTTTAAATCAGCAAGCTTTTAACAAATCCTTTCACCATACTGTCAACAGATTTTATAAGCGGTTTAAGTTGAAATATTAATTAACACCTTTAAGAAAAAAAAACAACAGAAATCCTAACCTCTGTCACCTTTCCCCTTTGTTAGTAAAAGGCGGGTGTCAAACTACCTATTGTTCTGCAAGGTCACACTCTCCACCCCAGCCATATAAATATTCTTTGCCATCTTCTGTTTGCTCCAAGTTAACTCCTTTGCCAAAGGATTTCCTTATGGATTTTCCACAAACTTACAAACCCTGAATATGACAAAATAGGGCGTTATAAGACGACACTGGCAGAGTTTTCTAACCGATATAGTGGTCCAAGGATTGAGAGTAGCATTTAGATAAAGTGAGGTGCTATAATAATTACAAAAAAATAGTGTTCCATTTAGGAAACTGTATTTACTGGCTGAAATCTCCAACAAGATTCTACTCTGGCTAAGCTCCATTCAAACTGTCTGGCCAGGCCTAAACTGTCACCTGCACACATGATCAATGCTGGTCCTGACAGGAGAAAGCTATGAGCAAACAAGATACTCATGAAGTATTTATCTTGAGTAAGCATTCCAAGACTTCCATATGCCAAATATCTCATTTGTGAAGCTAATATGTTTGCACTGATGAACAAGGTCAACTGTCTGGCAAAATACCTAGTACACAAAAGCATAAGCTGGCATTTGAAGTTTTTAAAAAATGGGGAAAATGCAAGAGAAAGGTGCTAGTTGGTAGGGGAAAGGTGTAACTCAAGAAATTATAACCTCAATCTTCATAATCACAGTAAACTGAAAGAAGAAAATTCTTCCTCCCTGAAACCTTTTTAACCTTACATAATTTTTCTAAGCTGTCTAAATGAAAGTTTGCTGTTTCACATACCAATACAGGGCAACAAATTGAAGGGACTTTATTTTAGGAAAAGTTGCATATGTAGTTTGAAGGTGGTGAGAAATGACATAGAGTGTTCGACTGTGCCATTTTCTACTTTGATTTATTTAATAAAGAGCAACCCCAACAGCAAACGTAGCCTTTTGTAAGAGTGAGTGGGGACCTTAATGTGGCCAAATGGAAGGAAAAGAGAGCAAAGAGATTAGAGAAACTGCCTTGTCCACGTTGATGTCTCTGAAAGGAGACGACAAAATAAATTAAGTTGTTGAAAATAAGATTATAACTCTACTAAAGTGATAAAACTTGTTTAAAAGAAAAGCGGAACAATACGAAGTAACTAAAGACATTTAGGATTTTAAATTGTATGGAAAGTAATTAAGTTTAGATCATCAATCTGAAATAATAGTAGATTTTGTGGTTCCACCCCAAACACTTCTGCGTTGTCTTTCTGCATTAAAGGGGAAACAGCACAAATTAACTTAACAAAATTCAGTTCAAATCTATTCAACTCAAAAGAACAAAATAAAACAAAAGATGAAATTATAGACAACTTTTTTCACCTTTTATATCAGTGTATCCCTCTTCTTTTTTTCCCCAAATTTAGATCATTTTACCCTCCCTGATGATGAAGTTTTCTCCAGTAGTTTATGAGGTACGGGTGCTTAGGCTCCTTGTTTTCAAATACTCTGAGGGAAGGGGAGAAGCTATAGCAAATTTGTAGAAATGAAAGCAATTTACAAGGTGCTAACTATGACTTAACCTTCTCTTCTTATCTGATGGCCTGTAACATCTTTTATGAAAACCAATTAAAACTTTCCAATTTGTAAGTAGTAAACATTTTCTGCGCCATCATCACTATCGATAATTTCACAGAGGTTTGTGATTCACAATTGCTGTCCTTTTCAGTCAACTCCCTACACGAACGATCTGACTGGTGCCATTCATGAATCACCTCCAAGGCTTTGAAGTTACCTCTGTTGGTCACTCGCCACCACCAGGTATCTCCCATCTTGATGAAAAATTGCTTTTCTACTAAAAAAAAAAAAAAAGCACTACCCGTAGACATCTGAGCAACCACAAAAATGATCTTTTAAGAGGAATGCTTCTGCTTTAATAAAGCTTGTTGGGATAAAGTTTGCTTTCCTAATAAATGTCTATCCATCAGCCGTATCATTCGGTCCACTTAATAGTTAATTTGTCATTTTACAAGAATGCAAAACAACCCGACATTGCTTCTTAACAGCTTGTTTTCAAAAAAAAACATCTGTGTCCTCATCAAAACATGAATAAGTTTGCCCTCTCAACTTCGTTAAATGCATATATAATACAGTATCTTCCAAACACTGAATTGTAAATAAAGTTAGATAACAAAATGACAGAAAACGAAGCTGATCAAACACTTAAAATTACATTGTTTTCTTTTACAGGATGGTTCGGTCAGTCCAGCATCTATTGTTGGGAGAGCCTTGTCATTCATTTACACGAAACTAACTACCTTAAAAGCAGTTAGGGTTAGGGTTAGGGTTAAATTCATGATAGGGTGGTGATGTATGCAGTCTGATTGCTTAGTAGACTGGTCAAATAAATGGCGGCTTTTCATTAAAATACACTTTTCACATGCTAGACTGTGCCACAACAAAAAACAGCGGAAGAAAAGGATTTAAGAGCTATAACAGCCAATACTTTTAAAAGTCGCAAGCAATTTGAGAGTCTACTGCAAAATTAAATGTAACATCAGGTAGCATCGGTATCTTAGTTTCCCTGTATAAATATTTAGACAGACTGCTTTTTGGAATATGCAATTCAGGCTTCTTTAAATACGCATTATGCAAAGTACACAGATAACTAGCAATATACTGCAATCTAAGTTATGTAGAGAAAGAACATCATTTCACACACACTGCTCTTCTTGACAGCTGATAATAGTTTTACGAATTATTAATAAAAGTCAGATTAATTGAAACAAAACCTTCATCCGGGCCATATTTATGCCTCCAGCTGTGAGAGAATATGAATGAGGCACAGATGTATCTTAAATGTGAGCTGGTGGAGATCCATTTGTCAGGAAGCAAGCAAACCAAACAACAGCTATCCCCTTTTGGCCAATTGAAAGTTGGGAAGCAGAATATATCAGATCTCATAAATAGCCCAAGAATATCTTTAAAAACTAGCAATGTTGGTATCAGTTGCTTTAAAAGTATCATCCTCAACAGTAGTGAATGCTGCTAGAGTCTTGCTATGGACTTAAAGATTTTAAGGTGTAGAGAATTCAGAAACTCAAGGGAAAAAAAATGAAGTTGGAAAGAGAGGCTTCCGAACTTTCTGCTCTAAACTTCCTTCTGCAACATATGCAAACCAAAATTCTTATTCTGGGTTAGACTTATTTAGCACGAGGGAACTCATAGACATTATAATAGCTGATTTAAAAGACACAAGTACTAATCATCTTAATATTAATTATTTACTTTACATAAAGTAGAAGGAAGTGAGATTAAAATACATATACAGGAATTTTGTTGTTGTTGTTTTGGATGATTCTGAAAATACTGCAAAAAACAGAAAGGAAAGTTGGCAGTACGCGTGTAATGATGACTGGTATACTATACACTAAATCCACAAGGTATTAAAACAAAGTTCCCACTTCAAAGGCTCTGCTTCTGTTATCTATATTTGTTATTTTAATATGCAAGTATGCAATGCTCAAAGTTTTTAATTCATTATGTTTGCTGTTATGCCAAAAAGTGAACTTCATGGTTTAAAAGAAGAAAAATCAACTTTGGAGGGACTTGGTCTATAACCATTATGTTATGTATAAAAATCATGAAGAGCGATCCTAAGCAGATTTTGAACATTAAAAAAAGAAAGAAAAAAAAAGTACAACAGCTAAACATTGAGAGAATAACATTACCACGTTTAACTACTACAAGTCACAGTATATAGCAGAGTACAGTTATAACTTGATACTATAATTAAATATGATTACTCCACAAGAATTTCAAGCTTAACGTTTTGTAATTTAAAACAATTAGTAGTGGTTGTCAATTGATGCTAATGCACATACTTTTTATAAAAAATGTTTAGTGTCTAGTAATTATCCAACCTAAAACGAAGAGAATCTGAATATACTTTTCAATATGATAATTGTTGCGAATGGTAAAACACTGTCCAGGAATCAAAAAAATGTACAAGTTACACAGTCTGCCTCAGCCTGCTCTTCAGATATCAAGGTTCAGATTTAAAAGTGCTTTCCAAGCACCAATGTCTATGATGCTGATATTGGTAGATATCATAGGAAAGGTTTCCTGTATAAAGAACAATTCCATAATAATTTAAATATGTATAAAAACAGAGTGAGTTTGTCCATGATGATATCAAACCATTCCTAAAAAGTATTGCTAAAAGCTAAGATATTTTCCTATTTCTCCAGTTCAAAGCAAATCAGTCGTGATATATTGATTTTAAACAAAGAGGATAATAAGAGAGAGGAAACTTGTATTTAAGCATATTAAATACTTTTTAAAGTGGTATGGTCAAAGCTATTTAATATCACCACCATGATTAACAGAGAAATATTGATAATAAGCAGGTATTGAAATAATTGGTTCCAGCAATGGAAGAGAGACTGCTTGACAGAGTCCTACTGTCACCTCTAGGCAAAAAAGAAAGTATACACTGAAGTGGCTGGCCACATGTGAGTGATAACAAAAAATAAGCAGACTCAACTCTTCAATGATGTCAGTATATGCATGTAATTTATGATGTATATACATGTGCATTTGTCACTATACACCAAAAAAGACAAATGGCAACATGCAAAGATGAGAAACATGTAGGCAAAAGTTCCTTTAAAAATATGATTTGAAACTTGCAAAAATGCAAAACATCTCAAAATGAATTAAAACAATCAATCAGGAAGTTTTCGCTTTAAAAAAAAAATTGGTAACTGACTTTCGCTTATTGAAGTTGATTATCTCCCTCTGCAAATGGCTGCTAATAGTTCCTCAGGAAATTATAGATCGACAACAAGTGCCTGTTTCTGTATGAAAATGCAAATGTTGTTTAAAGCTTAAGCAACTCAGCAAATTTTCAAGAAAGTGGCTGCTAGTCTTCATCACCGCTGTTCTCTGTCTAAACAGAGTTGAAACAAGAGTGCTTGGCATCAGCAGCAGCCTGGATCAGGTTATTATCACACCTCTCTCTCTCCAGCTATGGGCATATTTTCATCAATTTCCATAGCCACCTCAAGTTCCTTGTGTGACATGTTTGATGGCAAGACAAACACTGCCAAGGGCATCCTCAGTTTCTGAAAATTTCATGGTGGCGTCTTCACCAAATTAAATGAATCCAGATTTCCTGAAGCAGTTGACCATTGCTTTCACAATCACAACCTGCCAAACATCAGCAGCAGAGTCATGACCTTGAACAAAATTGAGCTAGTCTGTCAGGTGAGGTGGTGGCTGCAGTGGTCAGGAGACAGCTCAATCTGATGGGAAGTACTGTGGCTACTTTGATTTTCCAATCATCAGCAAAGGGCATTTGTCAGTGCCATCCCTGTTGGCATAGAGAAGGAAAGTGACTCAATCTTTTGGAGCCTTCCTTTGAGACAGCTGGTCTTCAGTGAAAGTGTATCTCTGCTTTGTCAGGACAGGCCAGTTTCTTCAGCATTGGAAATGTTTTTTAGGTAAGAAATGTGCCAGATTGTAAGGAAGTCTCTCAGTTGTCCTATTGTTAGCAGCCAGGTGATCTGTGACCTGACTTCTTACTGTGTTCTGTCTTGAATACAATACTCTGTTGTTGCTTGAAACATGCAAACCGGGCAGCCATCAGCCAGTACAAACTCTTTTCTCATGGTAACTGGAAGCTGGCTTGTTTTCTCTCTGAACATGGGCCTCAGTACTCATGCCCCCTGACCCAGCTTCCATTAAAGCCACAGGAAGATTGCTTCTCCAACCCCCAGCTCTTTCCCATCATGTGCTCTCTTTCAGCCAGTGAGTGATTTACTGACCTCAAACAAAGACACAGTGTCATCCCCGGTTCTTCGTAATTTTGCTCCCAGTAGACCTCAAAAGTCAAGAAACATTCTTTGTGAATGTCACCATAGCAGAGCAAAAAAGGAGACACACTAAAAAATGCGGCAAGGGAAGAGAAAACAACAATGTACCTGTTGAGTGAAAAACAGGCTACAACTTCCCACTGAATTACACCATGGATGGTCTTCACTGTCTGCTCGAGACCGAAATAATTTCACTTTCGACAGTGAATGAGTTGACTGATTAAAAACAGTTCTATAATAGTAAGGAAGAGATATTGTTGCTAAGCAGTAAGATAGAATGAGGCCAAGAAAAAACTTTTAAAAAAAACCTACAGCTTTTTAAAGTCCTTCAAAAGCAGTCTGCCCTTTGTTTGCACGACTGACTGTCTGGCAATAGTATTGTGATGGTGATAACAGAAATTTTTATGACTGTTTTCCTATTAAGTGGCTAGAATTATGTAAAAAATATTTTCCATAATTTGTTAATAAAAAGCAGGTGTTTTTTTGTTGTTGTTTTTTTTTCTATTAATGGTGATGACATTAAGAAACTTCAAACATATAATGTTACATCTGGACAGAAAGTAATCTTTATTTCATCTTTAATGTCTACCATGAAAGCTATCTTTAGATGATATTTGCATATGTACTGTATTTTATATTTGAAATCAGGTAAATAATATGTAAAAATGGTTCTTTACAGCAAATATTAAAAATGAAATAATGATCACTTTTTGCCCCATGTTTTAAACTTACCACTTAACTGCTGGACTGGTAAGAAACCTAAACTAATAGAATCATAAGGACCCTTTAACAAATCTGATAGTTTTACGACTCATATGAATGCCATTATATAATCAAGCCAAATACAGGGAAATGATTTATCCATACAAAAAAATACAATTTAACTGTGGACAACAAGAATTTGTATATATATATATCTTTTAAATAAAAGGTCAACTAGCAACTGCCAGCCAAGAAATAGATAATAAATATAAAACGACTTTAACACAATTGTAACTAGATGTTTCCTTTTAGGACTGAAATCTTTCTCACAAATAAACATTGAGAGAACTCCCAGTTTCATAACAGGTTGGTTTGGTATCAAATTATTTCTGGTACATAGGACAGTAACATGAAATGAATGGCAGGGCAGGATGTTTGCTTCTATTTGGTGAATTATTATGTTGACACAGCATACTGAAAGAAACTATGAAATTAGTCATTTGTGATGTCCATGGAAATGAATACCATCAACAGATTAACAAAGCATGCACAGTAGTTTGAAACTATCATTATATCCTGTATATAAAGACCTTCATCTAAAAGATTGCAGTCATACTTCAAAGAAAGATGCTAATTCAATTTCCAACACTTGATTGATCTGAAAAAAAATAAACCTACCTGGAAAGATGGAAACTTTAGTAACCTTTCCTTCTTTTGTTCTGAAAACCAGTGTAGGCTATTTTAGGTTCAAGACCAGTGTAGGCTATTTCATGTTCTTTCTTCATATACTACATTTACCACACATAGGAGAGGTTCAAGAACGTTCACATTTTCTGCCAGCCGTCATATATTATATAGTATTCTCTGTGATATAGCCATATCTGAGCTTACACAATTTAATCACCCTGTAAAACAAATGCACACTACAGTAACACATTTTTAGAAGACAAATCATTTGTTGCCCTGTTATAAATTTATGAAGCAGTTTGAGTGGCTTACCAAAAATGCTTCAGAAACTATTAATTTTAGAGACAAAATGATACAGTAATGTAATTGTAGTAAAGAAATACATCGTGATTGTAAAGTGTAAAGGTGCAAACTAAAATCTATCAATATGGTAACCATGTGAGGCAGTGGTTGACCAAATGTGTAGCATGCTGGCTTACTATGGGGAATGGGAGTATTTGACACAAGCCTGCTTGCCGCAAGTTTGTTTGACTAGGGTGTGATGTCATGTGGGTTTAGAGCGAAAGATAATAGACAGCAGGAGGGGGTAAACTAAGCATGGGAGAGAATAAGGAAAGTGATATAATTAGGCAGTTTATAGAATGTCTTTTACAATGGGAGACAACCCAAATTTTGGGGTGCCAATGTCCACTATTGGCTGATTTTAAATTTGGATTTTTTTTTTGTTTGCATTGACAAATTTGATTAGTGAACAATTCTCAGTGATATTTCCCCAGCGGGTTTCTTACTATGCCCCTATCACATTTGCATTATTGCATAATGAGAAATGAAGTGGCAAGCAGCAGAAAACATGGAACCCATGGCCCAAGTCATTAATGATTGCATAATTGTTTGTCATGAGCCACTCAGGTTAACACTGCCCAATTTCACAGCAATGAAAAGAATGGTGAGGAGGCAAAGAAATGAAGTTGATGCAGTTCCTCTTCTCCCAGATGATCTTGAAACTCTTGTTATACCAGAAAACTAAAAGACCTATGAACCATGGCATGATGTAGTTGAAAACTTTTTGATCACTGACAGAGGCCCCAGTCCACACAGGATAATCCTTCTTGGCAGCCAATGGAGCCTAACTTGTATCAAGGGATTCAAAAACCTGGTATGGACGGAACATTTCAACCTGCGCCACTATTATTTTCGCAGCTATACATCAAACTTGCAGAAAGATTTTTTGGTGTTCATCCAATGTTTTATGCTTTGCTACCTAACAAGGAATACATATAAAAGACTTCCAATTTATTAAACAAGCCTGAACCTTAAGTTGCTCCAGAATATGATTTGTGTGATTTTGAAAATGCAGCATTCACTGCAATAAAGAATACCTTTCCTGATGTGCATCTTGACAGATGCCCTTTTTTTAAATCATAATCAAAATATGAAAAAACATTTATGTGAATTGCAGCTGTACAATAGGTATAACAATGATGTCTGATTTTGCATTTAGTGCAAAAATGGTCATTGTATTTGCATTTGCACCTATTACAGATTTGGACAAGGCCACAGACAGATTGGTGGAAGAACTCCAAGAAGAACTGCAAACACAGCTTGCTTAGTCTGAAAATTATTGTGTAGGCTGCTTAGCTCATCAAGGAGATGGAAGACACCCAGCGATGTTTTCCCTAGAAATGTGGTCATTGCACAACATGGTTGTCGACAAAAGAGTCACAACCAACAACCAAGCAGAGGCTGCTGTGTGCACATCGAACGATACAGGCTGAATTGTGAATGATGCACCCAACAATATGGAAAGTCATGGATGGCCTCCGTAAAGTATGGACACAATATACATTATAAACAATTAGTGGTAGGTCACAACCCACCACAAAAACTGGAAAAAAAAACCCTGACAAAGATGAACATATATTCAGAATTACTGCAGATTATAACAGCAGGGACATTATAACATATCTTTGAGGATTAGCAAACAATTACACTAAGGAGCTAGGTTTAGGCAACTGTGTTTGTAAAGTGAAGGAGAAGCTTTGAAAATGCTCGGTAACACATTTGTTTTTTTTAAACGTGAAGTCTGAATTTGTTGCTGTGGTAGTTTATTTCCATTTAGCTGGCAAGGAGAATAAATCCTCATTAACGAGGCTTTAATGTGGTTCACACTGATGAAAAATCCAAAACTTTATCTTTACTGTCTATGGTTAACTATTCCGCATTTGACATATTTCATGGATTTCTAAAATTTTCATATTCATCAACTTTATTGTAGTGTGTATTTTCACCCTTTGTATTTTTAAATAATGTAGTTTCACACTTCTAAGCACTTTTAACTGCATTCTGTTTTACATTTTTCAAGTTATTTACACATCATTTAAAAAAGAAATTTTTTTTTTAGATTAAAAGCCAAAATTTTGTTTTCTTTTACTTCATTTAATGGTAAATCATCTTACGATGAAAACCGTGGCTAGGCAACTTAAAAGAAGGGAGATAACCATTAAAAAAGTAACTAGAATGTGATGAAGTTTTTGTGGGTGGATAATGAAAGCAAGCCACAGTTGGTACGGTCTGGCCACAAACACGCGGAGTTTGTGGAGGTGGTGTAAAGCTGGGAGAGACTATACACTGATAGAAACAGACAGGTTGAGTTGCTTAAAACATAAATATTACTGTAAGAAAGAAAAAAAACAAACAAGAAAAACTTTAAGGCAAACTATGTAAATGTTCTAGGTTTCATTGGCTAGAACATATCACACCATACTCACACCATGAGAGAGAAATTCTTGACATTTTTCCAGCTTCATTGTAAATGAAATGTAACCACAGAAACACAACTGAAGTGAATAGATGATGTGAAAAATGCTCTCTCTCTATATATATATATACATAGAGGTAGGTAGGTTCTGGAGGGAGAATAATAGAAGTACTTGAAAATAATTTGCATTGTAATTTTATGCAGTTCACATTTACTGCTTAAAAGTACTCGTTAAGAAGTGGACTAACTAATTTCACTTATATGTAGTTTAATTGATATTTCTCACCATCACAAAGTTGCTAGTACAGTGTGATACTTTGGATACGTATGTGAAAATTTGTATAAATAACAAATATACAATGAATACAATGATAGCCATAATTGCATGAACACCAGTGAAATATGCCATATATCATACATAATAAATTTAGTAGCACAGGTGCATATTAGCATTTGACTGCTATAAAATCCCTGCATATAAAAAAGTACATTTTTTAAAACTGTTATCAAAAGATCTGTATATTAGATATCCTCCTTTAATAAAGTCTGATGAATTATCTTATTGGTGAATTCCTAACTATGGCCATCAGGGTTGAAATATACATGCACATATTCTAAATATATAAGTTAAAATTTCATGATGCAACAATTCACTCAAAACTTTTGTGGTTCTGAGGCTGGCATTGTTTCTATAATGATTGAAACCTCTTTTGTTCAACTTTAGCACTCAGCCACCTGCATGTGTGTGCATGTGAGAGAGAGAGAGAGAGAGAGAGAGATATTCTCCATAGGTGAGAGCATGACCATCCTAAACAAAGCCAAGAAAGGATCCCACAAGATCAGGAGAGGCTAGAAGTCTGACAAAAGACTCTACCACCTCACTGTGAAGAGTGAAGAAAAAAGCATGCTATTGGTGAATCACTAAACAGAACACACAACATGATAAAGCTATCACCTACCACTGTTCTAACTTTCCACCATTTTTAACTCACTTTATTTACTCTTTTCTGATATTTTTTGTTTTGTTATGGTACCAAGATGATGTTATCTGCTCCCCCCCCAAAAAACAAAGCCAGCACCTGCGGACAATTCTAGGCTACACACACACACACAGAGAGAGAGAGAGAGAGAGAGAGAGAGGGCAGACAGACAGAGTTGACTAATTAGTTTAAAGAATTTTTAAGGTTTAACCTTTACCCTGACATAAATAAGATAATAAATTAAGTGCAACACACAATGATGATACGAAAAGTCTTTTAAATAAAAGCTGGTTTTTACACACACCATGAGCGTGAGAAGATGATTGACAGCATCATTTATGAGAAGCAGTGAAGAACTCTCATTAGGATCCAAAGATTTACTACATGCACATCAAAACTGCTGGCCTAACTAGCGAGCAAAATCCCTCCTAACTCTGATAAATTTTCTAGCAGCAGCATTCTATAAGACTGTGCAAAAGGTTTAATCAAATTTCTTTCATAAAACACTAACAGGTAGATGATTCTTATAGAAAGCTTAAAGAGAATTACTCTCATTAAATGGAATATGAGGAGTTGAATATCAGGTGTGACATTTAAATATTATAAATCCAAATCCTATTAGTCATTGGATGAGGCTATCAATGTAACTAACGTTTATTTATTTTAAAGTTGAGGTGCTGAGCTGCTTCAAAACTTTGGAAACTCGCATTGAATATCAGCTCTGATGCTGGGACACAACCAAACAAGGCTCAGAAGATTAAATAGTAGTACTTTCTGCGAGCCATCACCATACTGGCTAACAACAGAGTGGCAAACTTTTAAATTTACTGGCACAAGGTAACATTAGGTGAAATTTATTTCCATTTTTTTTAAAAAATCTATGAACATTAAAGTGGGCAATTCTAGTAGATCAGTAAACTTAAAAGACCTAATGAACGTTTAAATTTAAATAAGATAATAATAATAATAATAAATATGTATAAATTAAAAACAAAAATTAGCATTGTCTAATTCTATATCATTATATTCTTTACAGATTTAAAAATAAATCAATTTTTTAGACATTTTATTATTATTTCACACCAGGATTATGGAAATAAAATCATTTAATGATGACATACCTTTTATGAATTTCACCCCTACCTGAGAAATTTAATTCCCAGGTATTTTTTTGAATAGTAAATGCACAAAACTGGTTTGATGGGTAGAAAAAACCCCAAGAATGTTGTTTATAGAAGACTTCTTTGATTTTAATTCACAGAGAGGAAGCCACTAGTCAGATTCATATGACTGTTGACAATACAAAAAGGAATTCCAAAGGATTAGCAAGTGTCAACCAGTCTAGGTTCCTATACAGTAAGCAAATTCTGCTTTTTGATTAAAAATTTAATAAATTCTGTTTAAAAGAAAAAGGTCGACTGATACACTTTTGAAACTATGGGTAGCATAGTAATAGAGCTATGTTACACATGATGATAGCCAGAGTTCAGTTGTGGGAGTCATAGATGGTTTAAAAGTATGGTCTCTCTCTCTCTCTCTCCTTCCCTCTGTACTATTACATTTGTGATGGTTTCCCTTCGATATTTTTAATTTCTGACCATACAACAGGGTGGCTAGTTAGTTAAATATGTACAAATTAGATAAATCAGATAATCAAAATAATGACAGTTTAAATTATCTCTCCACTAAGTATCATATCTTTGCAGCAGATGGTAAAACATTGAGCCGGGCTCTAAAATGTCTAATTATTGCCATTTTGGATCAATCATATCACCATTTACAACCACAGATAATGGCATTCGGAGCTGGACTTTGGACTCCTGAAAGTTGATTGATGTTGTTACTGAGGCAGACATGGCAGGGCTGAACATTCATGATGGATATTTTCTGTCATTATAATAGAAACATCTACCACCAACATAACAGTCAACAATGCAGAAATGATTAAGTGTCCTTTATGACATCCGTGCCACATTACAAAGTATTCATTACAATTTGGTTAATCTGAAGTACAGCCACAGCCAAAAGTTTTGCACCACTTTAGAATTTTCTAAATTTGCCTGATTAAAGTTAAACTAATTTAGTTTGCATTATAGCCACATGATGGTTTTCTGCTTAGTTATTGAGCAACTTACCAAAACCGTGAATTTGAAATCTAACATGGATATGCATGATTTCAGAAAATACTTTTTAAGTCATGATGACAGTTAGGAGTATTCATGGATACACACACATATATATATATATATAGATATTGTAAAGAATAGTGGCAAGTATGAAACATGGTGGACAATGGTTTCAGTAAAGTATCTTTTGCAGAGAGTTCCACTGGACACATTTTCAAGGTAAGTGGAGAAAAAAGAAAGAAGAATGGTCACAGTATTGTTCTTAGCAACCATGTCATTACCAACGGAACTGGTTTTTCTAGTTGGCTTGGAATTCAGTTTTGAGCAAGACAGAGACTGAAGGCATCCATCAACGCTACGCATGAAGTATTTTGTACAAACCAAAGGATGCTTAAAGGCCAGTGCATTCTCAAGTTCTGCATCCTGTTGGAATTTTTAGGAAGGATTAGATTGTTGCATAGAAATGCACCGGATTTCAAGCTCAAAACACTCCTGGTAAAATGGATGGTGAAGACACAAAGAATCGCTTTGAGAAAAAGAAAGAAGCTCCACACACACACACATATATATTATATATGTATCTTACAAAGTAGTTATTAAAGTGAAATGGTGGTTAGTCTGAAGGGACAAAGGCTGAAGAAGTACACAACTATTAAAGGGGCATAGCAAAACCAAATAACAACAATATCCAAAATGCTAGTCTTTTCTGAGATAAAACTTTAAATATCTTGGTTTCATTCATATTTGGTGTACAGAACACAAGATGAAATGAAGTACATATCTTTACATGCACACACGGGGCACAGAAATACATTATATTGGTGAGTGCTGAATATCTAAATAAGGAAGCAAAAAACTCTTTAAAAATCTCTAACTGAACAAATTTTAAATGTTATTACATCCATTTCTCTATACAAAAAACAAACAAGAACTGACCAATAACAACAAGAGAGGAAGACAAATAAAATTAGTCTTTAAGTTTTTGTGTTTTTTTATAAGTAAAATTCAGTGATTATCCTTGTGGAATGCAGCTAACTAGGATGTTCACATTAGGCTAGCTAGCCTTTTAATACGCTTGACTGGTTATGGGCATGGTGGCGCCCAGGCAAAAACCGGGCACGTCTTACTACCTACCTCCTTTGGTTCCACACCAACCTACCGTCATAAATAAACGCAGTCTTGGCATCTGTCTACTCTTACAATGGCGACTGTAATGTGAGTCCAGGTGGCATAAATAACATTTAATTTCAAAGGCTGATTTATGAGAAAGGCACCATTACATGATAACTAATGTAAATTTAACTCTAATTATAAAAGGCTGCTAGGTGTAAACATGGCAACTGTCTGATTTATTTACACCGGTGAAGCTAATAACAACAACAACAAAAGTGGCTACAATGGCACAATAAAACCTATTTCAAAGTTCACCTGCCTCTGCAATCACACACACATTCCCTCGAATTGTCTCTAATTACACAACCTGAAACAAATCTGTTATTTGAGAAGATATTTTTTTTAGTCGACAGACATTCCCCTAGTTCCAGTCGCCTGCCTTACCAGCAGAACTGACTAAAGAAGCTGGGTCTTGAACTTCCTTCCTTATATCGTTAGGTCATGGCGCACCATGATCTTTGTAAGCCTAAACTTTGGGCTAGCCTGGTTTTAGCTACAAGGATCCTCCATCGTTCCCGTAGAGCCGACTGAGATAGATCGCTCGGCAGAAACCTTTGCCAGTGTTTTCATGCGTTCTATCCACACGACTTAGGCAGACACCACCTCACAGTTTAGCTGAAACACAGCGGTTTTTACGTCCGGTTTTACTTCACTGATAGAACTGCATTTGCCGAGTGGAAGTTAAATAGGATGGGCATCTAGTTTGTGTCAATAGTTGGCCATCTAACGATTTTGAAAATTAAAAAAAAAAAAGCACACAATGCAACTTCTGAGGGTGGGGTGGAGTGTGTATAGCCAACCTCGCAAGAATATGTGTAAAGGTCACAATGGAGTGAAAATTTCCCAGAAACTGAATCAAGTAGGTTGCTATTTCAAATGTTTCCAGTGTCAGTCTGGTCCATCTGATTATCTCAAAAGCCAGTTACTCCACTTAACACAAGATTTCTCTGCCCCCACACTCTCTCTCTCTCTCTCTTCTCTACCTTGGTTCAGTAGATTTCCTGAATGCAGGCTGAGCCTTAAGTTATTTAGTGTTATTTAGGACTAAGTCAAGATAGCAGCATTGTGTTCAAAATGTCTGACATGCACACATGTCCTTTACTATCATGTTCACAGTAAACGCAAAAGTCATTTAGAGTTTAAAAAAGAAGAAAAACATCCATCAAAATTTAAAGTCCCTTGATGGGGATGAAGCTACGTTTGGTAGTCTAATCAGTACAGAAGAAACAAACTAATAAGCAGAGTTTAATAACGAAAGTGCACAAAAGGATCTAAACTTGATTTTTTTAATACTCAGAAGCAACTATTACCAAGGAAAATACTTACATTTCACTGACAAAACGTAATACATTAGCCAACTGGTTATCTCAATTGTGGGAATTCATATCCCCAATCCAAACAACAACTACCAACACTGACATCACTGTAGATTTTAAGTACCAACAATTATCGTCTACATAAAAAGTAACATTGAAGAATTCCAACTTTTTTTTTAAATATCAATTTTACTAGGTATTTTGTTTATTGTTTTTTGTATTCCTTTTTATTTAATTTTCTGTAATTTAAAATACATTTTACGTCTCTCCGTTTCCGTGTTTATCTAACTGTCACATCATAAATTATTCTTTAACAAAGGTGAGAAAAAAAACAGATTTTCTCTTTATTTCTTCATTTATTGGATCTTCCACTAACCCAATCTCCAGGTGTGCAACTAGGTGCCAGAGTTACAACTCAGAAATGCATGATTAAATTCACAGGATTACCAAAAGAAAAGCAAGAACAAAAAAAAAAACATTTTCAACTATGGGGATTCTGGCAATTCTGTCCACCCAAACCTTCAAATACCCCTTTGTAGACAGTTTCAACAGCCTCCATGTAGCATTAACTCAACTGCAGGTCCAGCTCTCGCACACGTGGATATTGTGATGCCCAAAGGAACTGCTTCTAGACATAATTGGGCCCAGAATGAGGGACTCCCTAACCCCCAAGAGATTACCACGGTTTTGTCCTTATTTCTGAATCAGAATGGTTTTCGGGGAACTCTCACGAACATTTCTGGCGCATTTACCTCCCACCCCACCTGTAAGTACCATTGTCGTGAATGCTCTCTGGCCGCTCCTGCCTCTTCGATTCCGGTGTCCTACCTAACTCACATCAACATCGTCAGCAGAACAGGTGCGCGGAATGGCGCTGCCTTGCGGAGCCAGAATCCACAGGTCTGCTTGGAGGAGGGGGGTACGGGAAACCTGTAAGCGAATACTGCCCCGGGTACCATTTGGCCCGTTCACACCTGAGAGTGTCGACAGGACAGCTTTAAATTCTATGTTGCATTAGTTTAGATTTCGGATCAGCACCTGGGGGTTTCTAAAACAGCATTTTTAACAGACGAAGCCCAGGGGAGAGGAATGAACGGGTTTCAGTACCTTTCGGAATATTCCGTTATTCGAGAGGGAGACAGAGAGATGAAGGAAGCCTCGAGATCGGCGACCCCCCCCCCACCTTCGGGGAGCTACAGGGGTCCCCTACGAAACCCGCTTTTACCGTCAAGTGATTTTTTTTAAAAAAAAAAAGAAGGAAGAAGGAAGAGGGAAGATGGTATTTAAAAGCCCCGGAGGTAACAGCATCGACAAGGGCCTACCTGTGCGGTTCCGCCTGGTGTTGGGGGGGCCGGGATACCTGACCGAACGTGTCGTCGTCACCTGGCCGCTCTGGGCAGCGCTCGCGCCCGGCTTCTCCGCATCCCTAGCAGCACCGGCCGAGATGCAGACGACGAGGGATGCGAGGGAGAGCCACGCAGCTCCGGCGAAGACCTTCTGAGATAGGGGAGGTGACATAACCATCTCCCAGCTCGTCGATCATTTTCCTGCGCGAATCCAACATGATAGCTCAGCCCGCCACCTCATAGCTGGGTCACGTGTTTGTTCGGTGATGAGGTCACGTCGTTCGTGTGGGGCGGCCGACGCTATTTTTAACCTCACAGGTAGATAAGCGCGTCTGCTGAGGAGGGGCATCAGGTCAGGTGTGGGCCGGATGGAGGGCAGGTCTAGGTGCGCCAGAGCCGATATGTAGTTCGTGTCGGGGAGGGGCCCAGTGACCCAGCAAGTCCCTAGGAGCCCCACGTTGACAAAGGGGACAGGTGAACGGGGAACATTAAAGTTTAGCCACTGAAACCCAATTTGTTTTGTTATTATTATTCACAAAATACTATCTCTGTTCCCTCCCTCGAGCGTCAGCCACAGGTGAACTACAGTTCATCCGCCTACCTGCCTTAAGGTGTTTCTCAACCCCCCTGCGGAGATACATTCCCCGCTGATGTCAGTACCCTGGACCCACGGCAGGCGCGAGATCGCTTATCTCAGCCGTGTCTCCCCTTTCCTTCTCGTTCTTTTCTAAACGCGATGAGCAGCCAAGCGTCGGGGAATCAGCAGAGATGGTTAGCCAGCCAGAACCGAGAAATCATCAGCATAAGACTGTGTCCTTCAACCACCTACTTTCCATGTACAGGATCATCGCGAGGCTTTCAAGATCTATTCGCTTAGCAATGCTCGGTTTTACATCGATGGAGAGAGAGAGATCCCTTCCTGAATTACGACCAGCCATGTATATCGAATGACTTATTTCTTGACATCTACTCCACCATAAAGTTTATAAGCGTCTGCGGAATTTCATTAAGCGATTAACTTTAGTTTGCTGTTAACCTCTTTCCTTTGCAACTACAAAAAATGGTGTTGGGGGGGTCTGGTTCTTAATCTTCTCTTTATTCTGCCTCATGGTGGGGAGAGGATTCTTTGAGTCTTGGCAACCAGTCAGCCCGTTAACACGATCTGGGGTAAATAGACTTATTTACTCTTGACTCCTTCCCCAATAAAGTAACTTCTGGTTCAAGCTTTTAAAGGAATTCCATATATTCATAATGGTTTTTTTAAAAAAATTTCTATGTAAAAACATGGTAAGAAATATCAGTATAGGGTATTGACAATAACACGGTACACAGAGAACCTGTGTGTGACGTGATCCAGAACGAGACAATCTAAAACCTTGCAGAGTTTGTTTTCAAGAGTTATCTCCCTTACACATAAAAATATTTTATAAAATCAAGACAAACCTGTATATTATTATTATTATTATTATTAATTATTATTATATTATTATTATTATTATTATTATTTATTATTACTATTTACATAGTTTATAATTTAATGACTTAATTTTTTTTAAAAAATCAAATGTTGTAGAAAAAGAAGGAATCAAACAAACTAAAAAAAATATTATAATTTAGATGGGTGCTGAGGTGGTGGAGCCCGCGGGAGTTGGGACGGGGATATGCCAAGGAGGGGTCTGTGTGGGGGGGGGGAGCGCCTACTTTTGCAAAGAATGAGTATATTTATCTATTACGCGGAAAGTTGTTTGTTTTTATTTTTTTGCCACGTTTAAAGGGAGATAACCTACCAAAAATTTGTAATAGATTGTGATTTCTTTCATTCCGTTCGTGGAAAAGTTGAAATTAAGGTTTTTGAATTGCATCAGCTGTTTGCATGTACATATTAATACGGTTGGTCAAAGTTTTACTCCCATAGTCAGAGTGAATAATGAAAGCGGAATGGCAGTTTCTGCTCTGAAATGACATTTTTTTCTTGCTGTGGTCTTTTTCGATGCAAGGTAGCAGATTTTGTTATCTGGGATAAGGCCAAGGCTTAGCTTACCAAGATATACACCAGCATTGGGATGTTGTCTGCTGGATTGGCAGCAGCAGCAGCAGCAAGTAAGCGATCACCAAGCAAAGCAGGTAGGAAGGACGGTGCGATGGACTTTGGCTTCTACAGGAAAGGTGATCCAGTGGAATAAGAGCCATCTTTTCATGAATTTGTGTCAGAAAGTAACGCCGATGTGATTCTAGACTCCTGTAGCCACAAAGCTCAACTAACATCTTGGAATGCTGGCATCAGCAATGAAGCGTCCAACCTGAACTGTACAAACTGGCTAAAGTCGGTTGGCTATTCTATCAACACAGGATACATTTGGATGAGCCTATTCTGGTCTCACCACAAAAGCAAGAACATGACAGAGCAAATCTCTTGTATGCCATCGTGGCGACCCACCGCACAATGATATATTCAAAGAAGGAGAGCGACTTTGTTTCTTTTGTTAATTGTGTTTACTGTTTTATAAAAAAAAGTTTGTGATTTACATTGTGGAATGTAAAATTTGCATTATTTGGCACAACATCAATTGCATTATTTTCTTTGTTGACACAATAGTTACCGGTGGTAAAATGGCCACTTTGTGTATGTGAACCAGTTCGGAATTTTTCTTTTTTTCTGTACTGGAATTAAACTGCATCAGAAAATTTCATGATACATCTCAATTCTCTGCAAAAACAAATATTTTTCTGTATATTTATTTACTATCTTAAGCATCATATGTTTGCCACTGTTTCAACATTTACCTAAAAAGAGAGATCAGGACTAGATATAGATATTTTGATTATAGACTGATCTATTGGCTTAACCAGGCATCACTAGTACTATAACAAGACACAGTCTCTTCTATATGATGTTGATTATAGACTCATCTATAGGTATCACTGGTATTGTAACTACATCTAGTCTCCTGTATATGATGATGATTATAGCCTCATCTTTAGGTTCAACCAGCCATCACTGGTACTGTAACAACTAGATCTAGTCTTCTCTATATGATGTCAATTATAGCCTCATCTTTAGGTTCAACCAGCCATCACTGGTACTGTAACAACTAGATCTAGTCTTCTCTATATGATGTCAATTATAGCCTCATCTTTAGGTTCAACCAGCCATCACTGGTACTGTAACGACTAGATCTAGTCTTCTCTATATGATGTCAATTATAGCCTCATCTTTAGGTTCAACCAGCCATCACTGGTACTGTAACAACTAGATCTAGTCTTCTCTATATGATGTCAATTATAACTTCATCTTTAGGTTCAACCAGCCATCACTGGTACTGTAACAACTAGATCTAGTCTTCTCTATATGATGTCAATTATAGCCTCATCTTTAGGTTCAACCAGCCATCACTGGTACTGTAACAACTAGACCTAGTCTTCTCTATATGATGTCAATTATAGCCTCATCTTTAGGTTCAACCAGCCATCACTGGTACTGTAACAACTAGATCTAGTCTTTTCTATATGATGTCAATTATAACTTCATCTTTAGGTTCAACCAGCCATCACTGGTACTGTAACAACTAGATCTAGTCTTCTCTATATGATGTCAATTATAACTTCATCTTTAGGTTCAACCAGCCATCACTGGTACTGTAAGTCTCTTATGCCAGAAAATAAATAGAACTAATTAAATAAATCCAGTAGAATCTATTCAAATGTTTCAATTGAAGTGTAGTCTTTCATTGAACTGCTTGAAGAAATCCTGAATAGAAAGCAGCAGATTATTTGAAGTGTGGTTTTGTTGATGATAGATTCTTCTGTATGGGTTTACAGGATTTTTATTTGAAACTTGCAAATTCAAAGACCTTCAGGTACAGCAGGTGTACTTATTACAAAAAAATTAATAGTAATAATAATAATGGAGTTAGTTGTTATTTTTCTGCTCACTGAAGAAGATAGATTTCAAAATATTTAATTTAAAAAAAACAGTCTAATAACACAATCATCAACACCTCAAAATTTACAGTTATTGTGATATTTTACTATGTAATTGATATCACTAGTGATAAATGTAAATATCATGCAGTTTGAAGATGGTATTAGAAGTTATTGTAAAAAAAACAAACAGCAACAACATAACAACAAAAATAATCTGAATGATTTACTAACTTGGAAAGTAGAGTGATACGTGTGGTTTAACGCTTGTAAATGTAAAATTCCAATACTGAATAAATACAATAAACTAAATTACAAACTATTATTATTATACAGGTTGGTCCATAATTAAGTGAACAGACAAAGCCCATGTTTCAGTAACAAATGTCACAGAAAGTTTTGAGGGCTTTTATTTCTAACACTATTTTAATCCACATTTGTTCTGTCCCATAAGATGGGATACAGGCATCTGTAAGAAGATGGCACGAGATATTCAACCAACTTGTCCACTGCTGTTGTCCAACTCCTGCAGCTGATCACTTACAAAACAACATACTGTTCTTAACTAATTCCAAGTGTAACCACCATTGTTTTTGTTTGTTTTTAGCTCATTGATGGTATGTGATTTTCAGTATACATCTATTCCTTCATGACACCTCATAGGAATAAGTCTGCTTCTTAAATAACAAGATCTCAGAAACCACCCAACAAAGCCATATCACCCAACCATTGCTAAGTAAACTTTTCACCAGCTATTGTCAGATGTATAAATCATAAATTGTCTATACGCCAAAATTTTTTTTTGAGGCAAACAGCAAGTACAATTCACTGGATACCTGACCAAACTATTATGCCAGTCCAGATCAGCAATGTCCTTGTACTGCATATGGATTATCTGGACTGCATATAATGCAGTTGTGTCTGTTGGCATTGCTGCCCCATTTATCTCAAAAAAAATTTCCATTACTACACAAAATGTTGTTTTATGGTGTGGGATTGATGACAATTTTAGCAAAGTAAATCTTAAAATGCAAATTGTTGTCAAGAGCAAAAGGTGATGGAATTAATGCCAAGTCTTCCAGTACTAATAGTTTTATTTCCTACTCAGAGAAGGCGATGTTTTCTCAAAATGCATATTCACTGACAGGATTGTTTCCCTTGTAGTAGGCTCACTACTGAATACTTATTCACATCTTTGTTCAGCTGCATTTTCTAAATTTGGATAACTTCAGACATGCTATACTCATTATTTAAAAGTAAAGTGTTTCACAATTTTTCTACAGCCAACATAATAATGGCGTCTGCTGGCACGTACTGGCAGAATGTTATTTGTAGGTTGAGTTATTACTGCATGATGGATCATTATGGAAGAATGAACATTTGACTGTATTTGGATAACTATAGAACATTGCATAGTGATATTAAATGAGAAGTATAGTTGAAATGCAATAAACAGTGTAATTAGCTGCTAACAAAAGCTAGCAGTAATTAACCAAACTATCAAAATAAAAACTTAAGACATTTTAGTTTTATTAGATAAATCTTTAATGTTCCATGTAGGCATGGAGCACCATGAAATGTTTCCATGTTTCAAGAATATGATAAACAAGTAAAAATATTAGATTTACCAGATGTTTGAAGGGGAAACCCAATAGAGCTTTTTAAAATAATGAAGAACTTCTGAGTGTGCAGACAGTCAGGGTCTTTTAGTCAGCTAGAGTTTAAAATACCAGAAACCATAAATGGCAAATTATTTAAATTACAATTGTGGCTTGGTATCAGTAATGAAAAATTAGCAAGAGAACTGCAAACGAACAAAAGGATTTTTGCAGCAGTTGTTTCCGGTGATAGTATAAACCATATCTCTGTAGCATCCTTGTGACTAAACTGAGCTGGACATGCACCTGCAAGTTATTCTACAGGTTATGGCAAATGTCAGGATGGTCAGCAGGCGGCTTCTGCTCAGAGTTTATTAGCATGAAGCCAGTTCTGAGTTATTACAAAACTCCCCTTCCATCAAAAAGAAGTGTTTAGTATTTAGTCCTTGGTGGGTGTAATGTTGTAGTTAATTGTTGATTAGCTGTTATTATTATTATTATTATTAATTATTAGTTAGTGATTATTATTATAGTAGTTAGTAGTAGTAGTGGTGTGGTGGTATTAGTAGTAGTAGTAGTTGCCATCATGTATTTATTAACCAAGGGCGAGAACTCTGCAGCGCGTACGTCTCTTTAACCACGTGATAACTTCACATGCTTCACTTAATATGGCTGTTGCCTGGTATTTTCATAGTTGCTGACAGTTGTTATAAACGTAGTTTGATCTACCAAAATCTTCGACCCTCGTAACCGATGGCCCTGACACGAAAGGAAGCATACGATATACTGGAACTGCCTGTCGGTAGGTTCCGAAACTGCTTTTAACTCCAACACTGGTAATTGTCTCGGTAGAACCCCGACCGTTCGTCGGGTGGAGCTGCTGCTGTTGGTCGGGGGGCTGGGGCTGGCTGGCTGTACAGCGAGCGATCCCTCCCCCACCCCCCCGGGTGCGCCAGCGAGCCCCTTAGATTCGCTTGTTGCTTATCCGGTACCTGCTAGTCCTGGTCACGGGCCCCTCCCCCCCCCCCGCGGGGTGAGCTGTCGACAGGTTCTAAACTGGGCCACGGAGAAACCAGGCCATCGTCGGTGTCCCCGTCCCCGACCCCGACCCCACCTTCGATACATGATGCCGCAGCCCCGATATACACACACATATGTGTGTGTCGTCTGCCCTTTCTTCTCCGTGTCAACAAGATGGTTCCGTCTCGCCTCCTCCAAACTGTGTGGGTGCTTCTATTTGCAGCGACGCCTCCTCCTCGCCCGAGTCTTGCTGCTGTTACCGTCTAACAGGGCTACAAGTACCGACTATGATCGGCAGACTTTGAAAAATTTACGGCGGCATTCCTTTGTTTTGGGGGAACAATCAAGTAATGTGCCGTACCTTATCCGTAAGGTAGGTGGTGTAGAGCAACCCTGCCCTTAGTGACCGAAGTCTGGTAGATGTACCGCCTTGCACCAGGTGCTGTCTGTGAATCTGTTTGCCATTTAAACAGCGACCAAAGATCGCGAATGACAATATAAGAAATTTAATTGTCTCTCTCTCTCGGCGGCATTGTCTTCGGTGAATGCGAAAAATGTACAGACAGACAGTACGTGCCATCAGTGAGAGGAGTCAGTTGTATGTGTCCAGGCCACCAGCAGCTTGTTGTAGTGTGTATCACGTTTAAGAGGCAGAATATAAACGGATAACAAGCTGCTGCTGCTGCTGCTGCTGCTTCTCTTGGGGGGGGGGGACATAAATGTAAGAAATCTGTTCGTGTAAACAGGTTGCTAGAGGTTAAGATTTGTGACCAGTGAAGCAGGAAGCAGAGAACTTTATCCTGCCAAGAGGTATCAAGGATGTACTTGGTATCTGTGTGATGAATAACCAGGTTAAAATCATTACTGTCTGACCATTGGCTAGGAAAGTCTAAACCATGAGTCGATGGCCAACTTTTCTAGTTCGAATAGTCACAAAGTTTAAATTTTGACGATTTTAAATGTCATTATGGCTTTTATGCAAATTTGGTGTGCACACATTCAGGTCTTTGTGTTGGAATGACGTTCATTCAGCTTTATTTAGCCATAGAAGATTTAGTAAGAAGTATAAAACACCTATTGCCAGCTGTTTCCTTTTCATTTTGTTGGTTAATAATAGCAGCTGCTGCAAAGGTTTTTTCTGGCTTATTCATTTTCTGTGCGGTCTATGAAGCTGCCAAAATGCCAGCATCCAATTCTTTTTTCAGGACCTCGCTGGTATTTCAAAGAGCCAGTTTGTTTTTTTTGCTTTTTTAAAAATATAATGAAACAGTCTCAGGCTTTTTACGAATCCCCTTATTAATGCTGCCTAAAATAACCCAGCTTTCCTTTGCTGTAGCTCTCTGAGGGGCTGATGTGTTACAGTTTTGCCTATCATCCTTATTTAAAATTAAGGTGAGTTGTTGGCTATGGGTTGTTAGCTTTTAGACTTGCATGGTGCAGTTAGAAAAGGATGATGCACTGTGTGTGATGCGTTGACATCATTCAAGCGTCTAAGGTATGAAAAAAAAACAAAAGAAGCTATACATTGAGAAAAAATTGTCAGGGTGGGGTGTTTGCATTAATTTGCATATAA
This sequence comes from Nautilus pompilius, assembly GCA_018389105.1. NCBI lineage: Eukaryota > Metazoa > Mollusca > Cephalopoda > Nautilida > Nautilidae > Nautilus > Nautilus pompilius. Next base: position 227,716 of record JACATO010002161.1, read on the forward strand.
CACTGTAGGTATATTCTTTCTGTGGTTAACAATAAAAAAAACCCAAAATTAGGTTTTTGGAAATTTTAGTGCAGGTGTTGTTGTGTACTTCACTGATGATGTGAGCGTTATTCACGACTTTGTTGGTGGATCAGATGATGATGCAAAAATTGTCGTGCACATAAAAGGGTAGATTTGTAGTAAACAGTTATACAGGACATAGCAGATGGATTCCTCAGCATCTCTCTCTCTCTCTCTCTGCTTGCATGGGCTAAGAATCTGTTTTCCATTTCTGATAGCATTTTTTATTTTATTTTTTTTAAAGGAACATGCATCTTTGATACTGATGATGGTTTTGTTTTAAATTTGTTTGTTTTTATTCCTTTCTCGTTTTTAAACCGAGAGAGTTTCCGGGGTGGCTCTCGTACAGTATTTCACCCAGTTGTGGTAAGTAACCACTCAAGATGCTTGGTTCGGCTAAAATTGTTTGAGAATTAATCGGTTGCATCACAGAAAAGTTGAAGCCAAATGAATGGATTGTCTTAGAATTTTATTAAAATCCTGTATTTCAGATTTTACTCCGTTGTTACAGGACCGACGATAACCTGACTAAAGCTTTAGATAGGCTACAGTCAATATCCATATACTTCATCCACCAGAGGAGGAGGAGGCGTGGCTAAGTTGCAGTCACCCTGCATACACTTGCTCACTGTCTCTTTAACTGCTTCATCCCTGTGTGGTGATTCCCTCCCTCCCTCACAAGTTTTCCAGCCATTAGAGAATGAAGTCTTTATTCAACAAGCCGTTTTGGACGATTCTTACTCCTGCAGGAACTGACGGAGCAGGTAGTTGTCACTTCCTTTCAGAGCAACAGAGGGAGTGATTTTGGTGCAGTGGCCAGTGAGCAAATGTGATTCACTCCGTTTCTCCTCTTCACACCCAGTTTTACTAAGAAGGTTGCATCTGTGGAACGTCACAGGGTTGCATTGCCAAGCACGTCACAAAGGATGGCTATATATCTCATCATTCACACTTCCATTATTGTAAATACGTACTTGTGGAATCACCCGCCCCTCATTCTAATGATGCATCACTGGGATGGCTTTTTTTGTGTTTTTCTTCTGCTGCTTTGGCAGTTTTTGCATGTTTGTTTCCTGTAGAAATGCCACTTCATCTATTTGCAAAGCCGTCTGAAACTTGTTCACAGATCTGTGGCCAGCAGAGAGAGAGTTCACTGTTCCTCAAGTTTCATCTGCTTTTCCATGACCATGACATTCAGAAGATCGAAACAAAACATCAGTCTGTTTCAGCACATCAGTTTTTTCTCGACTTGGGCAGGTCTGTAATCAGTTTTATTTTGTCAGCTTGTTTTATCCGCTATAGATTATGCATAATTTGCATCATTTAAAAGTTGTCATTGATGGTTGCCATGAGAATTTAAATGGACGATTGAACACGTGGTGAAAGAATTGGTTCTGTGTTAGAAGAACAGCAAATGATGATCTGGTGCCTAAATACGGAGTATAATTGCTCAGTCATGTGACATTCTTATGCCCAAATAAAAATTGCTTTTCAAAGTATTACAAAAGAAGATGATATCCCAAGAATGCATTGGTGACACAACAGAAATACAATAGATAGAAGGTGCATTAACGAATGATCATTAAATAAACAATCTACATTTATTGCTTGTGTGGATAGTTTAATGGTGAAAAAACACCTTGATGTGGGCTGCAATTGACTTGAGCTGAATGGCAGGTTTATATTTAGTACCTGTAAGTGGGTAGTGTGTGATAGTCTGGTGATTGGACTGCTGGACATCCATTGTTGAGGGCATTAGTTAGAATTCTGGTTGGGACCAGTTTAGACTCGTGCATCTTCCTCACATAGCTGCTGCTTCCTTTTGGCACTCTGGCTGCTGGCCTCCATCTAAAATGAAGAATTCTAGCAGGGACTTTCTAATGGGGTAGTTCAGGGGGACCTAGCCAGCCCTTAAGGATAATCATGGAAACATGATTGACAACCTTTGGATTCAGCAATCTGTAGATGTCATGAACAAGTTGTTGTCATGTCTACAAAGTAAATTCTTCGATACATGATATTCAAAATTTTCCCGAGGAAAGCTGGGTATTCATTGGGGATATGGGAGGAGGAGGTGGGCATTTATTGGAGCCTGGGTGACAATTAAAACCAATAAGGTTTTTTTAGGTTAATTTAAATTCTGAAAAAGAGTTTCTAACTGGTTCTGAGAGAACAAAAAAACTGGGGTTTTATGTTTAAGAAAGTTATTTATATTTCTAAGTATTCTAAGTTTAAGCTCTTTACATACGACTGCTAAGTTATTGTATTTCAGAGTATAACTGGAGTGTTAACAATGAGTGCCGACCCTCCACTTGTGGGTTGTTCAGTAAGATTCGTTTAAAATGACAGGGTCTCTCTGAACCGCCATGATTGCTTTTATGCATCTTTTTAGACAGATCCCCTAAAACAAATTATAGATTATCGAGAGATGATTGTAGTCTGTAGTAAATTAAAAACATGAAAGGATGCAAGACTGCAGGATATTTTTTGTGGGGGGTGTGTATTTTGTGTCTTTGGCCTGATATTTTACGCTGCGGAGGAGTTGGGGTTCACCAGCTGCTGTCCGACGTCGCTCGCATGATAACATCGAACTCTGCGGCGGCATTTGGCCCACTGCTGACATTTTTGCTGCCACCCACCCACCTTTTATTAAAAAAAAAATAAGAGTTTAAGTGCCCTGACATTTTACACAGAGGTCGCTAGTGTCTGCTTAGGGTTAGATAATTTTTGTGTACAATCGTGAAGCACTTTAGAATGGAGATCCCCTCTCCCTCTCTCTCTCTCTCTCTCTCTCTCTCTCTCTCATATTTTTACCTGCTTATGTGAATGTTATTTTCTAAAGTAATCACTTTTTCTCATCTTTACCCACAGTGCAGATCCAAATTTGGACTGCTGTCGGAAACATCAGTGCTGCTCTGTTGGTAGTCTCACACAGACAAGAGCATACTACATCCCCTCCCGTCTAAGTAACTTCTTTTGTTTTAAAATTGTTATTTAAAAAAAAAAAATTTTTTTTTTCGCTTATGCCCCACCTTTTTGAGAGGCCCAGATCACCTGGTTTACAGTACCGGCTCATCGCTTCTGCTTGCCCAAATCCCACTTATTGTCCTCAGGGCCCAGTAGATCGCTTGGTACGTTTTTGAAAGTTTCTTCTGACAAACTTAAGTTTTCACGATTAATGTAAAGAAAGAAGAAAAAAAAAATACAACCTATATTGACCAGTTCACACACTGAAATTTCTGCTTATTCTAGTGTCTATCTATGCCAGTCTCCCACCTTTGGCAAACTTTCTTTTTAGGTCCTTTGGAAAAAGTCTGTGAGGGAGGTATCCGGCCAGAATAGATGGAGGCAAACGAACATTGAAGACATGGGTGGGGGGTGGGAAATAAATGATCTAAGAAACAGTTACAAAAGAAGAGAAGAGAAGAGAACGTGTGTAACCCTGACAGAAAAATACATATAAACTTTGGAAAAAAAAAGCTAATCTAGATGATGATGATGATGATGATAATTGCATTAACATCAGCTTGGTGATGATACGGAAATCTAATTGACAGAAAACAACTTAAACTCAAAAGTCAACAGATAAATTTTCTCTCTCCCTTTTTTTTTTTAAGGTGATTCTACAGATTGCTTTTACTGAGAAAATAATGCCAAGAGTAAAAATATGATAAGATGAAATCATCCGACCAGTTTACCAAATTTTAACTATGAAAGACTAAAGCTAAAGAGCAAAAGTTGCCTCATTAACTTCTGTCTTGTTTTCGCTTTTCACAAACTGCGGTTTATTCTCTCCAGCTCTGCTGTCCTGATCACAGGTGTTTAGCTGCCATCAGTCGGTCATTTGATTTGCTGCCATTTGACCTGTTGACGCATTCAGTCACCAAAAGTTGCACATTGCAGTCCACGTTTGATTAAACGTTTAGCAGGCAATGACTAACAAGAGTAAGCTGCCTTCTATTGTGACCTCTGACCTGGAAGAGAAGATGTGCTTGTTGATTTGGCAAGAAAAGAACGTGTGGAGCAAGCATGGGAGATTTCTGCAGGAACTTTTCAAGTGAAACTGGTCGTCGTCTACACTGACCATAAAAATTTGAGTTGTTACAAAAAGTTTAAACTGTTTTTAAGAAAACCGATGAACATTAAGACATGCGCCTTTAGTCAGACTTGGTCATTCCCAAATGATGTTGGGAATGTACCAGGATGTGTTAGAGCTCAATGAAATGAAATGTGTCGTGAGAGCGTTCATACTAATTTTGTTCGTGTGTTTTTATAAATCCTAAATAGAATGTTCTATTGCTTCAATTCTGAACCCAAAAACTTCTATTGATTTTTTTGTTTCGACATTTTGTCTGGTGAAAATGTTAATTTTAAGTATACAACGACTGTCTTTGAAAATATCAAGGGTCAAACTTGCCAGTCTGAAATACGAGGGGTGTTTTGACTCCCCAATGCGTACACTAGGTTCGCCTTGTGATGGTAATAGTTGCCCCTTGTAATAAAAGATGGGAGTTTGTAGTAGTAGTAGTAGTAGTAGTAACTAAGCTAAATAACAAACCTACATTTTGGAAAAGGCTTCCTTGCTGCCATTAGCAGGTTTTAATCCTGAGAGAATGTAATTTGTAGTCAGAGATTTTGCAGTAAGGATTTCTATTTTTAAATTATGAAAATGGCCCAACCTGGCCATGAACCCGTGACCAATTGGTTGCTAAGTCTTTTTTTTTACTAATGCTTTTATCTACAGCAAAAATGACTCAGCCCTGATGATGGTGGCAGGGAAGGATTGCTGGAACGTAGGTTGGTTTATGCTTGTTTCAGTTACTACAACTAGGGAGATGATAAATAACTAACTTTCTGTTAATAACACATCACCATTATACTTCTTTCCTCATTGTGATAAATTAGATTTTAGATCAACTCCTTTCCTTGTTTTGTTCTTTTCTTACAGCATCTGTTGATGGATAAGACCAAGTTTCTGATCTCAAATTGGCGGACATCTTGTTCCTATGCAATCTATCAAATTATCTTGTTTGCAAAGTTTGGGAATTCTTGAAAGAGTTCATGGAGTGTGTCGTACCAGTAGGTTTAATTTGTTAGATTATCAATTTCTGTTTTTGATTATTGTCATTGAAGTAAGGTTCATAATGAATGGCACTTTCTATGCTTAACTTGATGTTTCTGTTTATTTATATAGGCGGGCAGAGTTTCATTAATTTTTGGTAGGAACAGAGGGTAAGTTAAACAGAAGATACAGCTCATTCAGCCATTTTTCAAAATGGCTTCTCACTGTGAACAAGCCAACACGGTTATCTGCTGCACATCAAAACATGGATAGCTTATCTGATGGCAACATTTAGAAATAATGAAGTTCTACCTAGACACTTTCTTTTATAAAATTTTGTTGATAACTCATGCCGTCTGATGATATGCAAAATGAATTGGCATTTCTCGCTCATTGTATACTTTTAGCCAACTGGTTTGCTTAATAAAATAATCTGTTTCTCAATTTTAAAATTCCAAGCTACATAAAAAAAAAAAGAGAAATGCAAACTATGAAGCAGTGAGGGGACTGCTTTCATTGCCCTTTGTCTGTAACCTGAGATTTGTTAGCGATGCATTTTATGTTGTAGGGTTTTGACTGATACCGCTATCATGCTTAAAACAAAGTCTCGCCAGTGCTTTTTCCCATGCACAGATACTTGGGCAGCATAACGAAAAGAGGATCTTCAAGGCTAAGACAGTTTTTTGTAAAGCATCAAACATTCTCAGAGCAAAGAATTCTGTACAAACAAACACTGGGACAAACTTGGGGACAGCGACAAATGGACGATCAGTTAAAAAAAAAAAAAAGTGGGGGGGGGTAGAAGAAACTGATGGAAGTTGCTGGAGGCAAACATCATGTTAATTAAAAAAAATATATCTATCCCTGCCAGTTCATCAATCAGTAGATGTGGGGGGGATCTGGTCTCTTTGTTTGATCCTGCAATTAGGAATAGCAGGAAAACTACTGGATTTAACTACGATATTTGCACTTTTAATCATGTTTAATAACAGACCAGTAGATGACATATTTCGGTCATGTCATTGAAGAGCCTCAAAGATTCAAAGGTCATGTGATGCTATGCACAATTAGCTCCCCTGTCTTTATTGTGAACAAACTCTAGCTAAAAGTGGGAGTAATAAGTTCTGCTGCAGCCATCTTTATCGTTCCAATACATTTCTATCAAGCTGTTTTATAATTATTTGACTAAACAGGCGATAGATAAATCATCAAACCAACAGTAATTGGTTTATATCCAGATATTCCTAAATGTAGTTTTTGGCAGCAAAATTGTAAGCCATTTTTTTTTTTCCTCACTGGGAAAAATCCTATTGAGCCACCCATGTATTTAATATTCCATCAAACTAGGTAAAATGTTTGACAAATAAGATTTGTAATTATTCTTTCAGGGGCTGAATGTAGCTTGATGCCCTGAAGACTTTTCTTTGGCTCTTCAGTCACAATTGGTTGTAGAATGTCACCATCTTGTACTCTCAGTTTTTGGTGAAGAATTGCTAAATGATGTCTTTAAATGTCCCTGACAGGCTGTTGATCTAACACAATATCTGCTGGCCCCTTTTCTGTTATTTTTGTACGGTTTCTTGAAAAGTCTCCACTGTCTTGTATTTTTTTTTTCATTTTCACTTTTTCTGGTTAGTTTCAACCTCTCAGAAGGGTTGTAGCAGGTGGCTGTTTTAATCACTAAAATCAGTCATTTAAACAGTTCCAAAAAGAATTTTTAAAATTTTTTGATATTCCCACTGTTTGTCCACTAAGGTCTTTTGTTGGTGAGCTGATTGCTGGATCAGTCAATAGATTACAAAGAAATTACATCACAGGCCTCAAATCGTACATGTTTTTACATGTGACATCATCAACAAGAGTGCTCGTTTTAGCCTGTTGTCATAGAATACTTTTTTTAAGATACAGCATATAGACGGTGTGTACCAGGAATAGCCTTGGTGTCAAGCCATCTATTATCCAAAGCATTAAAGCATTCTTGCAAGCTCTCAGTATCCTCTGGTTATATTTGTATCACCTGTTTCTTCATTGCGGCATCCTTTTCAAGGGTAACGAATGATTTTGGTATCCCTAACAAAACACTTGGTTGAGAACTACCCTGATCCACAGCAGGTGCTTGACAATATCCCTACGCCATCAACAGAAAACTCTCTTTTTTCCTCAAGCTACTTATCTGTTGTTTAGCTTCGGCAGGCACATCTTTATCATCAAAACGAAACGATGAAAGATAAGTATGAATGAAAATTCTAAGGGATGATAAACGCTACCAAATTTGCTCTGTTGTACTATACCATCTCTCTCATTGTTTTATAAGTAGGTTATTGCCAGGTGTGTTTATCACACAGTAGTTTGTATTTATTGGTGTTCTAATGGAAGATTTGTGTAAACGAGTATAAATGGTATAGTTAATGTTCTGTCTGTTTCAGGTGGAGACACAGTTTCTGTGAGATTAAGTTATAAAAGATTGGCTTCCAAATGGCACCCAGAAAAAAACAGCAACTCAGGAGAAGCAATTAAAGTAAGTTGGTCTTTTCTCCACAGTTTAAGTTGAGGGAGTGAGAAGGGGGGGATAACTGTATTTCTTTTTGCCCTTGTTTACCAGTCCAGCTGCATGGGTTTCCTTCCACAGCTAAACAGGGGAGTTCTACTGGGGACTTTCCCCTCTGAGGATGAAAATGCTAGAACCCTCTACGCTTGTCAGCAGTAACCTCGTCGCTACATGGTCCTTCCAGGTAGGCCTACAGGTGTAGAGGCGATAAACGAAGAACGAGAACACTTGGTGTCGTGTGCCACGTGATCTAGTCACAGAGTGGTTCAGAACAAAAAAGGGAAACAGGTGTCTGCTTTTTCGTTAGTCTTTTCTGCTTGTCAGGTGCTGTTTTCAAAATTCTGACTTGAACCATTTGCACCTGTGACGTTGCGAAAGACGAGAGAATAAAGCATGGAACTTAAATGTACTGAGGTATGTAGTAAAAAAAAAAATCTATATCTTCATGTTAGCATTCTGGTAAAAAATGAAAAATACAGCATTGGGGAGATTAATAATGCTAGCTGTCAGAATGGTCAGACATGTATTTGTCATCTGTCATCTGACCCACAGAGGACTTTTGAGACACCTTGTGTAAATTTAAAAAGGAAAAGTTACCTTCAGACTGTTTGTATGGATAGCAGACCTCATTCGTTATTTAAGTGGAATGACTGGTACCTTCCCTCTGCGTTGACTTGATAGGTAAACACCTTTTGTCTGAATGACTAAAAAAAATTGCTTATTACTGTCCAGGTGAAAGGAGGTATCATCTCTTTGTATAAGGTGTAAAATGTTAAAAAAAAGATTTGCTTCTAATCCCAGCTGCTAAAGACCAAGATAAAAGAAGAAACAGAAGGATTAACTGCCATTTTCAGATTACTTATATTTTGCAGCAGGGGCTTTGAGAATTTTAACCACTCAGGCGACAGCTGTTTAAAATCGCATACGCCTTCCTTTTCAGCTTAACTCTGCAATATATATATATATATATATACATATATCTTGTCCAAGTATTATCGTGATGGTTTTAATATAAATTTTTCAGTTTTTAAAAAGGCACCATTTGTTATTGGGGTGCATCCGGATCTAGGGGTTTGATTTATTTATCTATCATGGCTGCCCTGATTGATTTTAGTATCCTTAAAGCTTAACAGTGACATATGGTTTATTGTGTTGCTTGGGTCACCATTTCTAAAACAACTTCTGATAATGATTTACACACACACCACACACACACACACACACACACACACACATGCATGCATGCATGCACGCACGCACACACACAAACTGGGGTACCCAGCACCACATGGGGGGGAAAATGCCTTAGGTCGGGGCATATGGCAGCTTAAAACTTGCCCAGATTCTGAAGAACTCTTTCACAGCTGAACTGTGCACCTTGTGGCCCCAAATACTTTGGGTGTACGAAACAAATGCACCAGTAGTATCTACCCCAGAAAGTTGATGGTGGTAGTGTAATGCTGGCGGCGTTCATGGTGAATTGGGCAAGAAATAAGGAGTCAGTCTGACCACACCCAACCAAACATTCGAGGGCCAGGAAGAGAGTAGCAGTATAGGAAAGTACAATATGAGGGGCTGACAGAGCGTGCATAAGGTACCCCTCCTCCCACCACAATTTATCCTGTTGACACTTTTTTTTGTCATTTTGCCCTTCCCTTGAAAAAACAAAACCCTCTGTGGATTCCCATCATTGAATGTGGTGGCAGCAAATTAAACAAACTAGGTAAGAACTTTACAAATTTAATTATTTGTTGTTGTTTTGTGGGGCTGGGGCAAACTGAACCACCACGTAGATGTGTTCGAACATTTCAAAGCAAAGGATGCAGGTCTGGCTGCTGGTTGGGGAATTAAGTGACGGGGCTGTGCTTTGCTTTCTCCCTCTACTGCCCTTGTTCAGACCATGGGCCCCCAACATGGATCATCCGCAGCCATGGCAGAAAGTTTAGCGCCACCCCCTTGGACAAAAAGATGAACCAGGTCTGTGGAACCTTCATAATAATACGTTGATGTGTTGAAGTGTGCTGCTGCTGAGAAGCGTAGAAATGTGGATGCTGACAAGTATTCTGACATCTAGGAGCGGTCGTGGGCGCATCGAAAGTCTTTGTTTCATTCACCAAGTCCTAAGTGGATGTTTATTAAAAAGGAAAAAAAAAAATATAGGTGGATTAAGTAAATAAATCTGCTGTAATCTGGACATCTGTGCATGGTTTCCAATGGCAACCTGACACCTGTTTACCACCAGTGATTTAGTCACCTGCACTCAGCTGGGAATTCAAGATGGCGGATGGTGGAGGTTTGAAGTACGGTGAAAATAGAGAGGAAATTTTAGTTGTCACTTTTTTTTTTTTTTTTTAGTACTTCAGCAAATTAGCGCTTATGTTTGTTGTACTTATTACCTGCTGAACAGATTGACACCTGACTGCTTCCCTTTGAATAGCTCTGCTTAGTCATTTTGTTTGTATTAATCCCAAACACGTCTAATCTGTTTGTGTTTTTCTGAACTGAGGAAACTTGTATCGTAAGAGTTAAATAATCCCCTTTTTTTTGAACCGACAGAATATTTTAAAGAAGTCATTAGAACATCGTTGATATGGAGACCAAGTAAATAATGTGAGTGCTCTTCTGTTATGATGGCTCAAGAATTATGGCTCAGCAAGTGCATTACTGCTCCTCTCCATGGTAACGTGCACCTCAAAGCTGTCCCCATTTAGTTTACTATCGAAATTCTATGCCTGCTTTAGGTAGAAATCATGCACTGTCTTTCATTGCTGTTGTCTTCTTTTAAAGTATTCAGTTTATGTATTTTCATCTTACTTTATTTTCTTTTGTAGAAATTTCGAAGAGTTAGTAAAGCATACAGGTTACTGAAATCGGATAATTCTCAGGACTGTTCCGAAATGAAGCTGGTAAGTTTCAGGTTGATTCACCTCAATTCTTCACAGTTTGACAAGGATGTAGATTTACAGCAAGTTACCTTTTCGTTTTATGGCTTCTGAGAATTGCTAATTACCTAGGGTTTGTCTGACATGTGAAATAATGAATACTGACCGACAAAGAAATCGTTAACCTACAGAAAAATTACTAGAATTAAAATTTCCTACCTTTGTTTGTTTATCTTTGAGTATTTGCTAAAAGGTGGCAATGCCAACAAAAAGGGAAATGAAAGACTCTCGTTTACCAAGGAGAAAGAAAGAAAAAGAATAACTCAAATAAATTCTTAGGTGTGCAGTGTTTACAAACTGACATCACTGAGGGTTTTTTGAAGAGCATAGTGGGGTCTGTATTCAATTTCTCTGTTTGTTTTTTTAATAGTCTGATAATTTACCACTTGAACTTCAAAATGTGCAGAATATAACTCACCTTCACTATAATCTTAGTTGTATCTTCTGACGCCCCTGGATGGTCTGTCCAGGTGTGATTGGCTGCCTACTGACTTTGCAATGAATTGTCATTGGTGTACGGAACTGGTCAGAGGTGGCTAGAAGGTTGCCAGCCCTGCTGGGCAGGCAGGTTACTGCGTACACATTTGGCAAGTCTTGAAACCAGAGCCAGCTATTGTTCATTTGAAGAGCACCCACAAAGTCCGCTTATTAGAGCACAGATTGAGAGTCCCTGCAATGACTCCTTTGTTTAACTGTGGGAGCAAACTGATGCGCTAGCAGGAAACCAACACTAATGGACTCACAAGCAGCAAGGGACATTGTTATGGGAGTTCGCCACTCCAACAAAGATCATTCCTGAGTTATCTGCCACAGCAGCCTGACACGAATTACACTTGGCTATCCATCATGCAGCATTGTATGAGTTGGAAAAAAACTGTTATAGACAATGTAATTAGATATAGTAGGATTCTGAGAGAAATCGGAGATTTTCAGTAATAATAAAAATCGCTTCTTTAATGTTTGGGATGACTAGATTGTCGTTTTATAATTAACATTAAACAGCCATTTCTTTTATTTTTAGTCGTTTTTGGATTAACGTTTGTGCCTACAATCAATTTCCCTCCCCAACCCATGCAAACGACACAGCCATGGCCAGAAGCTTTGCTTCAAAATAGATTTTGTTGTTGTTATTTATATCTTCAGATCTGTGCTCATACGGCTTGACACTGTATCCACAAATACCTGTCATCATTTATATATTTAGGTTTTTTTGGAAACCATGTATTTGCACGTTCAGTTTCAAATTCTCTCTCATTTTTTTTTATTTCAGTTTTTGTTCATTTTTCCATTATGTAAGTGGAACACTACGAAGCAGTATGGACTTCAGCTTGATAATGTAAAATTATTATACAAATTCATCAGGTTTAATTTGATTTTATGAAGTGAAATTAGAAAGCTATATGTTGCTGCAAGATGTTTAATTTCTTTTAAAATTTTTTTCTAATTCTGTCAGGAGGAGATGTTAGATCTTTTTCAAGACACCATCTTGCCCAAGCCTTTTGGTAAGTACAGATTACAGTCAGGTATGTTTGTGCAACTAAACTCCGTACCAATTTGTGGGCCGAATGCAATGACATCAACTCCAGACACGGTACACCTCAATGACTAATAAACATTACAGCTTCAAAGACATGGAATGAACCCATTGTAACTTGCTGCTCTGCTAACTGAGGCATCGAAATCCGGTTCAGATGACTATAGTTTTGGACAAATGCTGTGCCACCTTTATTGTTTTAAACAAAATATTTGGTGTTCATTGCATGCATCACAATATAGAAATTCATTTTTAACAAAATAGGGCCAATTTGGTCTTGTTTGATGGTGAAAGGACCTCTGGATTAAATAGCCTTTAGTTTGTACAGAGATGTAACTATAAAGCAGTAAACAATCAATAATTGCCCTCTTCGTAGCATTGTTTTGACTAAAAATGTACAAATGACTGATCAGAAACAAAAGAACTAACTGCTTATACATTCATTTAGGTTTAACTATACCATAACTAATGCAAATTTGAATTAACTCAGGGGGGGGTGTAATAATTTTTAATCTGTATTATGAATTTATAAATGTCCATGGTTATTCCATATTGGTTATTTTTAGTCAAAAGTTTGCCTTTGAATTGATGAATATTAATCAACAATGTTTTAACTATCACAGATACAAGTACCAATAGCATATCGTCTGCACCTTACTTAGAAGGAAACACAGCCATGTCTGACTTCAAAAAAGAAGTGATATCCTTGGGGTTGCAGCAAGCATTACTACGTCTGTTAGAGAAAACTTCGAATACAAGAAGCTGCTACAGGAAAGGGATAATTATCAATTGACAAGGTTTGTGCAGAAGAACACATTCAAGTGATGCAGCAGTTGAGAAAACAGACTAAAATCATATCTGGGCATCCAAGAACGCTGCCATTTAAAGAACTGCTCAGTGAAAGATTTGATAGTTTTTCCCATACCTGCATACCTCTTATCTCTCCTGCGAACAGCAAAATGTCTTCATCGGCGCAGAAACCATTGGAATTGGACTGGGGCCTCACAGAAATGTCATGCGATACAACAGTTCGTAGTTTATTTTGTCAGGGCATAAAGGTATCTTCAGCCATGCTAACTGCCAGAGGTTGGGCAATGATTTTAGGAAACGCTTCATTTAGTAAATTGTGAAATAACTTCCACTAGTTATTCAGGTCGTGGAGAGAAGCTCAGAAAAAATAGGTAGACGATTCTAATTTTTCTGACCAGCCATTGCAAAATACACAACACTCATCAGTAAATGTTGGAAAATCTTGATGAAGTGATGTAGTATAAACTCGTGACTTGCCTTGAGGCACTAGCTTTGTGTTACAAGAGTTAACCTTTAGAACTCATCAGCAGTCTGCCATGAATTTGTCTGTATCCCACAGGACCAGTATTTCGGTCTCCGAACATACAGTTTGTGTAAACGTCATTTTCATGGATTTCGTGGAATCCTATCGGCTAATCAACGCTCATGTTACTAAAGCACTTTGGCAGCATTCATTAGCAAATGGCAGTTGCCACAGATCAACCAGTTTTTGTTAAAAATTTATAAAACATATCACAGATTTTTGGGGGTGCATGAATGGACAAAACAACAATATGGCAGCCAGTGTAGTTGCGTCTCTGAGGTTTACGGTAGCTCAGGCACTCTATCTAATTGACTCAAAAACAACGAAATGGAGGAGAATTTTTGGACGACAACCACCCCATCTAATGAAATGACTTTGTTCTTCATCAGAGGAAGAAAGTGATGCCGATGGGTTTCGTGATCGAGAAGGTGGAGGTGACGGACGCATCACCGCCTCCAAAAGTGCAGTGTCAGTGGAGGAGGAGGAGATGGGACTACCAGCATAAACTTGATACAGGCTGGTCAAAAATGTTTGATTCTGTCAGATGGATGCAGGAGCAACCTGTGTCACTTTGAAGTGTATAAATGCACGCATTACAGTGTCGTTTCAGTTCGGTTTGCTATAATCTCTGGATTTTTGGAGAATTTTTGCCTCGGGAACCCCAGGGTCAGAGTCTGTCTTATCTGGTGGGGGTGGGGTTAAATTAAGTGTTCAACACGTTGTTGTCAGAGCTCGGGCTTGTTTTTTTTTTTTAATTTTTTTAATTTTAAAGTCCACTTCCAGCCCTTTTCTTTTCTTTTTTTTCTTTTTTTCTTTTAAACAAGGAACTGCAAATGGCTATGGGTCATCAGATGAAGGGGACGATGAGGATGAAGATGGTTACGATGAAGATTCATTTTTATTAAGCAGAAGTGGGTATTTAACGAACTTGCGGTAGTAGAATGTATATTGTTCCTTAAAAAGGTGGGGAGGGGACTAAATGGGAATAGCTTTGAAACTGCTGGTTATCACAAACTGCCGAAACTTTGGAGAAACTTGCGACGCTAAAGAAAACGTTCTAACAAACGTACATCACGCTACTTTTGTCACTTACAGTAGATTTACCTGTAACGAAATAGAACTGATGCTTATTTTGACCGCCACTTTTAGTTTACAAGGGTGATGCAGAGCTGCTCCTTATGAACCCTTCTCTTAAGATATCTAAAACACCTGGGTTTTCGACCTGTGAATCTTTTGTCTTATTAAATTTCCCTTTCATAAATATTTTCTTTTAAGTTAGCACTTTTTTTTTTTTTTTTCCTTTTTTAAAGGTATTTTGACTTGGAGTTTTGCAGGTCCCAGAATGTTACATTCATGCAAACTTTACAAACTAATACAGGAAACTATATCGTCCTTTGCATCTCACATGTTAAAGTCGGGCTGCGCATTTCCAAGTTTGAAGGTCTTCGGATAACAGAGAGGAGGCTGTGGGTGCTATGGAATGATCATCGTCAGAAATCGGATGGCCCTATTATGAGTTGCCGTGACATTGAGGAGATGCTGGCCTGGTCCTCCTGAGCTGGTGACCGTAAAGTGTCACCCAAAATCCCTTGGCGAACCCTTCATTTTTTAGATGTGGAAGGAAACTGGGGTATGCGGAGGAAACCCAACAGCCAAGCAGGTGAGAGAAGAAACTATAGCGGGAAGGTATGCCAAATTGGGTCAGTTGCTCTGCGGGAATTGAGCTTGGGAACCTTGACCTTCCTGCTCAGTAGGTTAACCACTGGACCACCATGCCACCCTCATCCCCCCCCCAAATAATAAGTATTTTAAAATGCTATGTTTAGGTAAAATGCACTAAAATTACAGATAAACTTGTTACTAGTGAATCTGTAGTACTTCCACTTAGGTTCAGTCTCTAATCTGTTATAGCAACTAAATATCTACTTATGAATCAAGTATACATCTGAAAGCTAAGACCTATCACCTTAGTTTTGTTTTATCTATAAAATCGATTTTAAAGAGAGTTAGTTTTGGAAATTAATTGTATTTGTGACATTTTGAATTGGTACATAATATGATTTGCTGATTCCAAAGAAGCGCACCTGTTTTGTTTTTACATGTACAGTATTGGAAATAATTATGGAAGCAGAGAAAAAATTGGGTATAAAGTGCAGACAATGTGATAGAATTATATCTCCTGTAAAAATTAAATGCTGCATGGTACAGTTGTGAGTTGATATAGTGCTCTAGGGCCACTTCTGCAGGGGGACTGTACAAGTAGAGGCAGTGATGTCATTGTAGTGTAGAGGACACAATGGCTCCTGGGAAGTATCACATGACGTGTGTATAGAAATCAACATCTTAGTCATTTATCTGTGCAGCAGATTGCAGCCAGACTCCGTGTTTCAGACTGAGGAGGAAGCATGAAATGGATATTGTTGACAATAGACAGTTGAGGAAGAAAGCCCAAGAGTGATATCAAGTAACCTGAGGGCACGTTATCTACTTGATAGATAAAAAGCCAGTATAGGTTCTGTGAATTACCTGGCTACAAGTATGAGTGTCAACCTTTCTTCAAGTATAATAAGGTAAACATTAGCATGAGAAGTGATCTAAACAGATCTGGAGCTGTCCAAAAAAATCAAACCTTTGCTGAGAGGCAGCCAAACGGCAAGGCTGAAATGGGCAGCAGAAATGAGACAGTGAGACGACCAAGATGCTCTATACAGACAATTACAAGTTAGAGCTGTTTGGCAATAATCAATGGTAATCTGACAGGTACTGGCAGGTTCTCATCTGTCACGTCATTTCCTTGGGAACACACCTCATTGGGCAGAGTGTCATGTTTGAAGATGAATATGACCCCCCCCCAAGCATTCAGGCAATGTGATGAAAAACTATCTGGAACATAGAGAGGATGATGGACCACTCACAAAGATGCCTTGGCCAGCACGAACTTCTGTCGTCAACATCATTGAGGCTGTGTGGCTACTGAGAAACGCAGTGTGTGCATCATTCACATATTTCAGTTGCAATTAACTCATTATTTGTGCATATCCTGTTTGTGTTTCTGTAATTACTTCCATTATTGTACATGGCGTGTGTTCGTGTTTCTGTTCAGTTGTGGTGGGGTGGGTGGGAAATACTGTAACATTTTGGACAATTACAGATCAGATGTTGCATGACGCACAGTTACGCCGGGCATAATATCAATGAGGAAGGTGGGCAGTTATGTGCGTGAACTTAGAATATTTCAAACTTCTCTCATCATCAGATTAATATTTTTGTTTACTTTATTTACTTTCTAGATGATTGTCACAGGAGGCTTTTAACAGAAGAGGTAAATTGATTTTTTTTTTTTTTACTTCCGTGTTCTTTTTACTTTAAGAGTGAATTGCATATTTTCGTAATTTACTGAAAAAACTCGGCAGGGAGAGCAGACTGAGTAGCAGTCGGTTTCTCATCGTCCGTTTACATTGGATGGAAATGCCCGAAGTCGGTGATTAGTCCCAGCCAGGTTAGATCTGGTATAAGGGCTGTAACCACGCACTCCCACCAACCCTCTGCATCACTGCCAACTTTAAAACAGTTGGCTGATACATCCAGCTGTACTGAACCTCTCTCGACACCTTAACACGGACAGGGACTCTGTGAATCTGTGAGAACGGAGATGATTCTTAGGTGCTCCTCCCTCAAGATGCTTCGCCCTCCCTGCGTGCGGACGTCCGTGGACGCAGGACATGCAGGTAGAAAAAAAACCAAACATGGAGCAGCCCTTTTAATTCGCAAACGCTAAATGAAAACCGCCAAGATGCTGGAGGGAATCATTGTCGCTGTACGTCTTTCGTGTACTTTTCCTCCCCACCTTTTTTTTATTTTTCAGGAAGTTAATAAAAATGCAGAACTACTAATCACAGAGGAAGAAAAAGAGAGGACGAGGGCAGAAAAAAGAAGAGCCAAAAAAAAAGTTGGTTTTTTATTATTATTTTTTTAAAGTATTCTATACATTCACTTTCCTTTTTTTAACCTAAAATTAAACCTCTTACGTGTTCAATAAAGGATTGCTGAGGCTGTACATCATTTTATTGCTACCATGATGACATACTGACTTTTATTTTTATCAGAGAAGAGGGGTTACCCCTCCCCTGGGTCATATATGTATGAACCTGTTGATAAAAACTACTCTGCTGCCAAGGTCTGGACACCCGTATCTGTTTGCTTGATGAAGTATGCACTCTGAACGTACAGAAAGAGAAATCATTCTGCAGCTGTCTGTGTGTGTGTGTGTGTGTGCGGATCCCTGACCTGACTTTGGGGTCTGGTGAGGAGGAAGGTGTGGGTTGGCATCAGCCTTGGTGACCAAGCAAGTTATCAGGTACGATAGAGACTCCAGCGGTGGTCAAGGTTCGAGCCAGTCAAGAGTTGCTTCCTCCTCCACATGTGGCCAGAAAGTCCCCTGCTGGAACTCCCCTGTTCAGCTGCAGGAGGAAGCGCTTGCCATACAGGAGAGCGAGATGAAATAGTGGCATGGGAGGTTGTCAAACCTGGTTGGGGGAGGGGGACCAAACTCAGCCCCGTGTCTGTGGCATGATGCCACATACAGCCAGCCTTGAGATTTAAAAAAAGGGGGGGATCATAAATAAATAATACCATGCATTACCCAGCTGTCTGTCTATACTAGGAAGTGTTTCGTGGAATTATTGTTTATTTTTTTTACACGCAAACTTTAAAAACGGGATGTCTAGTTGTATTTGCTTGTGGCACGAATGGAATATGGACAGGGTGGCAGTTCGTTTGATGTGCGCGTGTGCCTCTAAACGACGTGATGTCACGTGATCAAATTGTTTCAGCAAGTCAGTACCAGGTATGATGACTTTGCCATGTTTCATGGACTGGAATAAGTGTTGTATTCTGGTTATGAGTAGGAGAAAGCTGCTGGGCACAATGACAAAACAATGCCCTAGTTCATACCAACATGATCAATTGCTCCCCCCCACCCAACCCCAGGTCTGGATGGATTATTCTTGTTCTGCTAAGAGAGCCTGAGTGGAGTGAAGACGGGATCCTGATGGGATGTTAGATGTGGTCCATGTTGTTTTATTCTCCTCCTCTACAGCAAATGGGTGCAGAATACTGTACGTACAACACACTAAAGTGTCCACTTCTGGCCGGGTACAAAACATCTGCATGGACAATGGTGAGCAGACCTTGCTATAAGCAAATTATGAATTGAAATGGCAGGGAGTCTCTATTTTAGATGCCATCAGGTTATCTTTTGCACTGATAATATAAAGTATTTTGTTACACTTTTTATTTTAGAATGAAAAAAAAAAAAAATTCTTTCATTTATTTCCAGTGTTTTACCAAACTAGAATATTCAGTCTGTCCACATAGGCTCTCATTCTTATTTCCAGAGAAGAAGAGAGAAAAAAAAATTAGAAAAGCAATTAGAACAGCAGCAAACAAAACAGGTGGGTGCCTCAGAACATCTTTCTAATGGCCACATCGGGTGTACGCATTCGTTATTCCTCATCATTCTATTCCGTTTTCACATGGCAAAAAATTAGAGCTAACAGTTTTTACCAACTCTCAAATTTAATAAGCAAGTCTGCATCGCACTGTAGAATATGGTAGGTAAGACATGGAGTTAGTGAGTAGATGTTAAGGGCAGAGTACCCCACAACAACGTTTCTTCTGGCACTCCCAGTCTCATCCCATGAGCGGTAGGGACTTTCCATTCCCTGCTGAAGTTGGCATTGCCAGACTTGACTGGGCATGGGGAAAATGGCAACTCTTGTTCGTGGTAACCATGGTGCTTTGCAACTTCATTAAATGTCTGCCAGCATTGATTTCTGAAACTGTGAAATGTTTAAAGCTTGTGAACACTGATGGTGGTTTTCTGTGTAGCTGGAGGGTAGGGGGTTGAATTTTTAAAAAAAAAGGCCCCCGTTTTGACAGACGATAGTTCTTGCAAGTGCTGTTTGTCACAATTAGGTGGAATGCCGTCGTGATGAGGATTGTCTTCGTGAATTGATTTGAAGGTCTGATACAAGATGCGGAACCTCAAATACCTTCATAAATCTGTTGGGGTTGGTTTTGTATGTGAAAGCTGATTTAACTAAGCCACTTCATGTTTTTCCACATCCCTGGAGGGGTGAGATGAATGCTTCCCTGTTATTTTCTCACCGTGTTTTTTCTGGATTGTGGTTCTCGCGTAAACCAACTAATCTTGCGCAGTCTCGCTGATTTTAAGTTCAGGTTAAAGAGAGAGAGAGACGGAAGCAATGATGTAAGTGATACAAAATAATTTCAGTGCGGCAATTCTGATGCACACTTTGTACCCCAAAACTAATTAGATGTGAGGGGGAGTCATGCTCCCTTATTGTCACGAGAAATGAACCGGTGGTTCTTTAACCCTTTGTGGAGCGTGCCTGCATATTTACAGAGAGTAGTTATCAGCCTTGCAGATGTGTGTTTCTAGATTTTCACGGGCTGTAGTCGGCCTGCAGAGCAAGAGTTGTGTGTTCATCAGTGCGTGAAACACTGAGGGGCACACATGAGTGCCCTTGCATCTCGTTTTTTTTTTGGTACTTCTCAGAACTTCTCCCCTTTCTATTTCAGGAAGAAAAAGATATCAAATCTAAAAATAAAGGAGTTAGTGAATCTTCACAGAACGAAAAGAAATCTAAAAAAGTTGATAAAAAGTAAGTCTGTGCTTTGTTTCACCTTTCGGATCAGATGTGATGAATTCTCTGGTTTTCTACCCCCTCCCCTCCTCCTCCTCCTCCCAGGCCTGGGTTAATAACATTTCTTATTGTCACTGCTGCTCCATCTTTTCTGGCAAAATACCGGAGTCCCTCGTAACAGTATTAGCCCAAGTTTTTGTAAATGGATCACACAATTCTGTATTTACCTCTGCACAACACTTTCTTTGTCATTCTGCAGATTTTTTGTTCAAGATTCTTCAGAAGATGAAACTGTGAGTATGAGGAGATCCGTTATCTTTTATTTCATAGTTGGTTTAACGTGGAAAGGTTTCAAACTAACGTCAGTGCTATGGTGCTGTGTATTACCTTATGGTACACGACATGCTGTATAAATTAATTAGTGTCAGGGGACAATTTCAGGTAAAAAAAAACAACAAACAATAATAATAATATTCCACCAGGGGCATAGTTGATAGTTTAGAGAGAGAATTGGCTCTTGTGATTTCCTTAATTCTTGTTAGTCTGCTATGAGAGCATCTTCAGACCTCCTGCATCTAATTAGTAGTGCAATCAGGGTAATATGCCCGTCCCATTGCAGTCCCCTGTACAACACTTTTCAAAATGATAATGAGTTCATCTAAAACATTTGCTGCAGACCACCTTTTAAATGTGCTTTGTTTTGTTGAACTAGATGCTAAATATAGGCTCGTTTAACCTGACTCTGCCCCGCCAGGTAATAACAAACGAGACAATCAGATCTGACCTTTCATCGCGGTCGTCAACCGAACACAACCCTGTCTGTTGCAGGATTTTGATCCGCAGTCAGCATTTTACACCAACATTGTAAATAAAAAGAAGAGGAACGCATTTGTAACCGAGCAGCCTCAGCAGTCCAAGAAGAAGAGCAGAGAGAAATCTCAGCAGCAGTCACAAAGTGCCAAAAGCGAGGATGAAGTAAGTGTGTGTGTGTGTGTGTGTGTGTGGTGTGTGTGTGTTGTGTGTGTGGCTGAGGTGATGCATTGTCATTGTTGTGGGTTGAGAGTACGAGATGCTGACCTATTTTAATTTTGTGTTTGCAGGTAGAAGAACTTGAACCTGTAGTTTTACGAAGCAGGCAGCTTGCCAGTAAGTATGTTCATTCTTCTTCTGTAAGCCATCCCTCAAAACATACCGCTGTAAGCCAGCTTTCATTGGATCTTCCTTCCTTAGCCATACTGTTGGAATGCTGTGAGCCATTGTGGCTAACTCGTGTTAACCCTTCAGACTTAAGGTTGCAATAGTTAATTTGCTTGTTGGTTTTAATTGCTACCCTTTTTCTCTCTGTTCAGTATCATATTGTTTATATGGGTTTACTTTTCTGCTTGTTGTATATTGTGATAATGGGTGGTGGTATAAGATTGACCTATTACAAGAGAGTGGTATTTTTTTACTGTTGTTTAAAGTATTAGCAAATTATACGGTGGTTACAGAAAAACTGATGTAATTATTAGCAAATTATACGGTTACAGAAACAGATTTCTGAATATTTGACATGATTACTATCTGAAATGCTCGAATATCTGGCAACCATAGAACTGGACTGAGATTTGATTACCAAAGTACTTATGGTTTTAGAATTCATAAATAGCTGGGGATTTGTTTTTGTTTTTTTAATAAATCTAATCAACTGAAGGGAATTTAAATAGGTTTGACATCTATATTTGTATTAAATGCAACAAATTCTCTATCTGCTTATTTCACCTGTTCCCGTTTATCCCTGTATCATCCCTAAATCTATCCAGTTACGGTTCTTCACAGAGAGAGAGAGAGAGGAAGGAAGGATTATTGTCGGTGGAAATCGAAGGAAGTTGGAGTTATCTGAGGATTTACCCATTGGTCTAGAAATTTGTGTAGTAGCTTTGTGCTGTACTTAGCAGAATATTAGCTAGGTTGTTGAATCATCATTACAGGAATCAAAACCGTTTTGTTTAGTAGTCAGTTAGTCTTAATTAGACTCTTTAAGATTTCTATTCCTTTTGAAGAGTAATCAGTGATACATTAAACCACAGTTAACTCTTTCTCTGCACCTTGTAATATTTTGAAATTGCAAGTTAGCAGTATACATAATATATATATATATATGTGTGTGTGTGTGTGGATATATATTTTTAGTGGGAAAAGTACATTTTAGTTCTGATTGAGTTTAATTTCAACATCTACTCAAGTTTTTGTGTGGGTTGTAGTAAAATGAAAGTGAGGGCTAACTATTCTGCATAGTTATCCATCTTTAAAGAGCAAGTTATTTAGCCTGATTAATCACTTTATTGGGATGTAATGTGCTGCTAACTGCAAAGACTGGACCCCATTTAGAGCAGATACCAGTTTCTATGGTGATCTCACCATTCGTCATGCACGCTCCACTTGTCAAATGTAATCAGGTGTTAATATTCCTGAAAGCCTGCACGCCATAGGAAGTTAATACTTGTGTTTGTCTTGTTATTAGTCCACCGTATGTCAGCAAACACCATGTTTTCCTATCTCTAGTTCGTGGCAATGAAATGGCTCAGATGGGACATTATGCAGCTGCCATAGATCTTTTTACAGAAGCAATAAAACTGGACTCTAGGGATTTTCGGTGAGTGTTGTCTCTGCTGCTGCTATGTTTCGTGTACATAAACTTTATTTTTCCATCTAACTTCGTTTGTCCTCATGTATCTTTAAAATAAGGAAAAAATTGAATATTCCTTTACGAATGATGTCTATTTTGAACGGACTTTACCCAGAATACACTGTACATAGCATTTTATTGTTGTGGGCCGTGGCTAGATGCTGATATCTTACTGCCCTAGAGTTCATTGGCTGGTTGTCTTCAATTCAAACAATTCTTATTTCAGATTTTTTGGAAACAGATCTTACTGTTTTGACAGGATGGGTCAGTTTGAAAAGTAAGTAGAATTTGATCTGAATAACGTCTCCATAAAGAAAAGCTTGTGCTTATGTGCAAATTTCGATAGCTAATGTCTAGCTCCATATCATCTTTTCTAAACAACACTTGCTGCTGCTCAGTGAACATTTTCCAGTAGTGGCAGCAGAGAGAGAGATTGCATCAGTACAGAGAGATGATGTCAATACAGGGAGCAAGAGAGAGAGGTATTGTGCCAGTACAAAGAGGAGATGTCAATACGGGAGGAGAGCTATGATTTTTAAATAAAATACAATAGATAAAATGAAAATTCTGCAAGTGAGTGATGTCAGCAAGAAGGTGCACTACCGGAGGAATGAATTTTAAGTACAAATTATAAAGTTATTGGAAAATAAATAAGGCAGCAGAATCTGGGTATAGAAATAGAAGGAAATCGGCATTTTGAGGCTTGGTGTGTCTTTCACCTTCAGGTCTGCTCAAGAAGTAGAGGAAGGAAGTTTAGGTTAAAGGTTTGTCATTTTGTTGGCATCTTTAATGATATAGAGGAGTTGGTGCCAAAATTTTTGAATGAAAAATCACAGATTTCCAGCTGTTTTCATCTTTTAAAACAGCTTCTGCAAATTTTGTGTTTATATTGTTTTGCTTATTGTTTGTTGTTTTTCCTCTGTTTTCAGAGACAATAAAACATCGTTTTGCTTGTAATATACGCAACTACCCCTTTTTTTGGGGGGGTTGCATCAGTCGTTGACCGTATACAGAGAAGGAGAGCATGGAATTAAGTTAGCCATTGCAGAAGGCTTCATCTAAGAGTATTTTCTTTTTTTGTGTGTGTTTGTTTCAGAGCTTTAAAAGATGCAGAAAAATCTATTCATATATCATCCAATTGGGCAAAAGGCTATTTTAGGAAAGGCAGGGCTTTAGCTGGACTGAAGGTGAGTCGGTGCACTGCTTGCTTACTCGCTCTTTGCTCTGTTAAAAACCTGTAATCAACTTGAGAAGAAAAAACACCGACCATTTAGCGAGTGACCAGAGATGCCAAGTTTGCATTCCGACAGCTGTCACCATCCCCAATTGTACCTGGGAACTGTGTTCTCATTGCCATCCCTTCTTTACTTTCAGCTCTATCCCGATGCAGAGCAAGCATTTATGCAAGTGGTTCGTTTAGATAAAAATTGTCAGGATGCCGTACAAGAATTACTATGGGTACGGACACACCAACTGACAGTAAGTAGTTCAGTCTGACACGGAATTTTGGCTTCAGTGGCTGAGAGGGGGGGTTGTGCTCGTGTAGTCCCCGACTTGCTGTTGGCATCGGGTTTGCTTAATCTGAGGTTTTGTTCAGCTGGCGGCATTAATCTACGACCCCAATGCCGCCTGCTAGAACCGTCCGCTCGTAATGTTTCGGTATAGAGATGCTTTATGGGGATGTCGGTTCGAGACTTCAGTTTTGGATGTCGGAATTCTTTAAACTGCTGGGCCGAACCGCCTTCCGTGGCAGCGCGGGCTGGAGCCACGTTCGGCTGCCCCCCCCCCTCCACCCCGGGTGGGGGGGGTTCTTTGCTTCTCCTTCACCTCCGGCTCCCTCCCTGATTGTTGTTGTTGTTGTTGTTCTGATTGCAGGAAATGGGTTTTACGAAGCAGCAGGCTGAAACAGCCCTGAGGAAGTGCGGGACCGTGCAGCAGGCGTTGGATTCCCTTCTGGCGGGCGTAGTTAGTGAGTCGTCGTTCCTCGTCTTTTTTGTTTTTGTTGTTTTTTTTTTTTTTTTTTTTAATCTCTTCCTGCCGCATCATCATTTTTCTGCGTCAGAGTTTTAAAAAAAAGAAAAAAAATCTTTTTTCTCTCCAGTTGCAGAAAATTCTTTAAACGATGTCTGTGCGTCTGACGAAGAATCGATTTCAGTTTCGAGTAATCAGCTGTCGCGGTCACGAAATTCTATAGATTCAAAAATGGAGTAAGTGATTATTTTCCTTCTCTTCCTCCCTCCCTTCCTCCCTCCCTCCCTCTGTCTCTCTCTCTGGAAAAACTCCGCTGAACAGTGAGTGAGTTCTGTAGTTTGACCCACAGAAGTCCAACCAGGCCCTTTTTTTGCCTGAGGGTCACTGTTTGATTTCAAGGGATCAGGGATCGGCTGGCTGCGTTCCGCGCGTTGGCGCCAACACGTGCAAATGTTAGATACAGTTAAACATGCAAGCACGTGTGTTTGTGCGCATGCAGCTTCAAAACTTCGGTCGTTTCAGAATATCATCATGTCGAAGGACCGGAGAGAGGGTTAGGGTCGGGGTGTAGTAGATGAAAAATAAAAATCGGGGGGGAAAACTCGGACTTCCAAAGAATCTCTGCAGTCTGTCCGGCAAGCTGGCCATCCCTGTACTGTGATGGTCGGCCATTTCCTTTCCTCCTCTCCATGTTACTCGTGCGAATAAACCACGAATGTCTCGGGTCGTCTTCTCTTTTCGTTTTATTTGCATGTACAACCATGAAATCAGTTTCTGAGATTTCCAAAAAAAAGAGTTAAAGATGACCTTTTCTGATTCTAATCGAGTTAATCAAAGAGTGGTCGTGCATCTACTTCCATTGCTTCTGTACTCTGTTATGAAGCCCCCTACTAATGACCGGCATTCAAATGTCTTCTTTCAGCCCTAAAAACCCTGAAGGTTTGACAGCTCTCTGGGTGGGAAATGTTTTACCGGAAGTGACAGAAAAAAGGCTGCTACCCATGTTTTCGAAGTAAGTTTGAGGAGAAACGGTGAGTCGCCTCATCTTGCAAGACACTGACAACTGGCTTCCATGGCAATGTAAACAATGGCTTACCGCCGTGCAGAATAATTATTCGGGGCAGTCAGGCTTCTGTGTTCGTGAAATAACAAACCGTCCTGTAAGTTGCAAAGGTCTCTGGTTTCAGTGGAGCTGAAGTGCTTCGTCTTTAGAGGGAACAGTTTTGTATACTCGTTCGATGTGTCAGCTTTAAGGCTTGGAAGATCTTTCTGGTTGGGCCTCGTGTGGGAGATGCTGGAGAGCTGAAGATTAGAAAGCTTGCAAAGTTTGTTCGCTGCTGTTTTTTTTTTTTTCAGAATGGCGTTTAAGGTGGTGGGATTGATACGAAAGTTACTGATGGTTAGTAGTGGCGTGTGTGGTCACATGAGTTTGCAGTTTCGAGCCTTCTGCTTTACTGTTAGAGGAGGAAATTTAATAAAAATTAAAAGCTACTAGTAAATAAATTGGAGATTCCTACACTGGGCAACACGTAAGTTGAAATGTTAGCAGTTTGCGCTGTGACTATTTAAAATGTCTTGAAGCAGTGCAGAATTCATTTCTTGGAATCTGCTAGATTTTCTTTATTTTTGAAAAGAAGCTAAGCGTGATTTTTCTCAACCTTGCATGGTGTCGTCTACTTTTAAGGTATCAAGATGTGCAAGGTCAACGTTATAGGTGTTCATGATGTGTACAATGTAGTTCCACATCTGGCCATCAGGCTGAACACAGGTAGGTGGTTGATATCAGGTAACACGCCAGCCAACTCCTTCCTGGAGAGGTAAGGGTTTGACTCTCTGTATGGTTCCCCCCACCACCAAAGTTAGCAATTTGCTGCTTTCAAGTTCTTGTTGTGTAGGTCTATCAGAAATTTGAAGAGAGCTTGTTCTGTTCTGTTCTGTTCTGTTACATCAGGTGTTCAGTTTTGTGACAAGATGCAATGATTAACGTGTTCATCTCCAACTTGACAGCAGATGATGCTGCTTTTGGGTCTTGTGCAGTATTAGTTTGTTTTGTCTATTCAGGTGGCCTGGAACTCTCTATTAACCAGTGGTCCAAATAGGTTTTAATTAACAGCGGTGGTACTTCTATTATACAAGTTTTATAGGGTTTTTTTGGAAAGACAGTCATGATAGACCAACATTAATGGGCTGGATTGTCTGATATTATAAACCTGGCTACTGCTCCAAATAATTTGTTTAGCCAAGAATATGAGAACATTTAGTAGAATATCCCTGTTTTCTTTGGGTTTAAAGTCATATGTGTCCATATAAATTAAGTTTATGTGACTGACTTGTCTAGACTTGTGAAAATACAATACCTTTTTTTGAAGAACGGGTGTGTGATTCCTGATTTGGATGCAAGAAGAAATCTATGGTCTTTTGGAATATTAGGAGCTTACATAGAACCAGCAAACATCTATGCATTTTATCTTCCAACTTTAGGTTAGTTACGATGATTGTCTTGATTGTCACTAAGTGATCTGGGTAAGCAAATATCCCCACTATCTTTCCAGCATAATATTAACTAAACTTTCCATTTTATTAGTTTAGATTCTGCCCCTTTAAAAAAAAAAATTTTTTTCTTTTTTAAGAGATTCTTGTGCAGTTGTGGGTGGGTTGCTCTTTAATTTCTTTTCAAAATCTGCAAAGAACGCATCAACATGTCAGACTTACATTTACAGATGGTTTCTGAGGCATTCAGAGAAGAAGAAAAAAAAGAATACTTTTCTGATCCACAGTTTGGCTATAATATGAAAAATTTTTTAACAGAAAGGTGGAGTAACCTCCTCCTAATGACATGCCAGAGACCTCTGACTTCATTGGCAGCTGGAGCCATCTTGGTGTCCAGAGTTTTCTGGTACTGATAGGGTTTGTGCCTCAGTTGAGAGATGTGCACATTCGTGCTACTTTGGTGATCGGCTTTGGCACTTGGAGAAACATACAGGTGCATCTCAAAAATTAGAATATCGCGGAAGAGTTCATTTTTTTCCTGTAATTTAATTCAAACAGTGAAACTTTCATATATTCTAGATTCATTACACATAAAGTGAAATATTTCAAGCCTTTTTTTTTTAATTTTGATGATTACAGCTTACAGCTCATGAAAATCAACAATCCACTGTCTCAGAATATTAGAATATTTCATAAGATCAATAAAAAAGAAAAGGATTTATAATATAGAAATGTCGAACTTCTGAAAAGTATGTTCATTTATGCACTCAATACTTGGTCGGGGCTCCTTTTGCACAAATCACTGCATCAATGCGCGTGGCATGGAGGCGATCAGCCTCTGGCACTGCTGAAGTGTTATGGAAGCCCAGGTTGCTTTGATAGCAGCCTTCAGCTCGTCTGTATTGTTTGGTCTGGTGTCTCCCCCATAGATTCTCTATGGGGTTCAGGTCAGGCGAGTTGGCTGGCCAATCAAGCACAGTAATACCATGGTCAGCAAACCAGTTAGTTACTAGTAGTTTTGGCACTGTGGGCAGGTGCCAATTTCTGCTGGAAAAGGAAATCAGCATCTCCATAAAGCTTGTCAGCAGACAGAAGCATGAAGTGCTCTAAAATCTCCTGGTAGACGGCTGCATTGACTTTGGAGTTGATAAAACACAGTGGACCAACACCAGCAGATGACATGGCACCCCAAATCATCACTGACTGTGGAAACTTCACACTGGACTTCAAGCAACTCAGATTCTGTGCCTCTCCACTCTTACTCAAGACTGGGAGGAGCTTGATTTCCAAATGAAATGCAAGATTTACTTTCATCTGAAGAGGACTTTGGACCACTGAGCAACGGTCCAGTTCTTTTTCTCCTTAGCCCAGGTAAGACGCTTCTGACATTGTCTCTGGTTCAGGAGTGGCTGGACACATCTGTGCATGTTGGCTCTTGATGCACTGACTCAAACCTCAGTCCATTCCTTGTGAAGCTCCCCAAGTTCTTGAATTGGCTTTGCTTGACAATCCTCTCAAGGCTGTGGTCATCCCTCTTGTTTGTGCACCTTTTCCTACCACACTTTTCCCTTCCAGTCAACTTTCCATGAATATGCTTTGGTACAGCACTCTGCTCAAAGGGCTGGCTGTTTGCAATGGCCTTCTGTGGCTTACCCTCCTTGTGGAGGGTGTCAATGAGTCTCTTCTGGACAACTGTCAAGTCAGCAGTCTTCCCCATGATTGTGGTTGAGTACTGAACCAGACTGAGAGATTCATGGTATTTATACTGCATAAATAGTGATTTACTCAAACTCGAAATGGAATATTCTAATATTTTGAGATACGTTTTTTCTAATTTTTAGCTGTAGGCCGTAATTATCAAAATTAAAATTAAAAAATGCTTGAAACATTTTAGTTTACATGTAATGAGTCTAGAATATATACAATTTTCTCTTTCTGAAATAACTGACAAAAAATATTGAATTCTTCCATGATATTCTACTTTTTTTAGATGCACCTGTATATGAGAAGGGGCCCTTGGTTAGACTTCTAGTTGGGCCTCAGTGGAGTGCCAGGAGTCTCTCTCTCTCTCTCTCTTGGCATTTTTGTGGGGACAATAATCCAGAAAATGGATGAGGAAGATGCACTGGCAGCCATTCTATTTTGACTCTTAGATAACTTCTTTTGCCTACGCTTTCAAGATTGCTTCTGGCTCAAAGGAAGTGGCATCAGTTCAGTCAACAGGCTTGGCTAAAGGGATCGTGTGTGCAGCTGGACCATAAAGCAAAGAATTCACACTGTGACGACCCTTTAACTTTGCAAGATGCTGTAGATATGAGAGCTTTGTTTTTTTGTTTCTTTTATATAGTGAATAAATGTGCCTGGAATTTCAATTATTATAAACTGACTCAAGATGTGACATTAGGATACACATCTTTAGCCTTAGGGGCCACCGATATACTTATTGTTGACTTGTGCGTTTTCAGGTTTGGAGAGGTAACGAGTGTGAGATGTCTGCCAGACAGGTTCTGTGCCTTTGTTAATTTCAAAAGTAAAGAATCTGCTGGAAGAGCTATGCATTGTTTACAGGTACGGTATTCTGCGTCTCTCCCCTCCTCTTCACATTTCGCAATTTTCAGATTGCCGATCTTTTTGAAAACATCAGGATGATTAAGGACAGAGCCGCCATTAATAGCATCATCCTTGAAATTGCGATAATGAACTGAAATAGCCATATAAATTTTTGGTCCAACACAAGTCGTCCCTGAAAGTTCCATTCATTTGTATCTTTAATAATTACAATTTTCTGAGGTAAAACAAACTGAAGACAGAAAACAGAGCCTAGCTATTCATAAATGTTCTAGTTTCTGTCTGTTTACCTGTCTCTTCCATTGAAGTTGTGCAGTGATTACCAGTCTTCGTTGGCAGTTATTCAAGGGATCCTTCTCTTTTGTCCTGCAGGGAATAGAATGTGGAGGACAGAAGCTGTTGATAAAATTTCCAGATAATCCTATTGTAAATGGTGGCAGTGTTACGATACGAAAAACTCCAAACTCTACCCCCACAAACAGAATGTACGTATTTTTAATGGTTGTATATAAGTACAATTATTACTAGGGTCTCTACTCTTGACACATTTATATGTACACTTCCTAGATCCCCACTGGCTTTTCACACTCCTCTTCTTCTTCTTGACTTCTGTTTGGCTTGGACCTTTCGCGAGGTAACTCTGAGATAACAGAACGCTTTGCTTTCCTTATTTACTTACCTACATTAAATACACTGTAAATACCCATGTATAAGTCAAGGTGTTTTACTTTGGAAAAATGTAGAACAGAATTTATTTCCCTTCCACTACAGTTTTCCTTACTTATTGTTGCTGGGCCCTTTATTTCAGTATGTGTTTTTATTCATAGGTCAGGGGTCTGTGTGATCTCTCTTGTCCAGCACTCCTGGAGTGTTGTTGATTCGCAGCTTGATAGAGTTACTATCTGTGTGAAGCAGCTTCGTGGTATCAGTAACCGAGTTGATTTTGACTTTCTTGGTGAGGTTTTGCCACCTTCCATCTTCCAACACTGAAAGTATTAACTAAACACCTCACCGATGGCCTGTTGTTTGAGCGGTTTTGCATAATTTATCAAAATGGTTCTTCTGCTACTTGGTTCACCAGTATTCTTTTTCCCTCCCTGGCTGCATTTGCCCTCTAAAGAACAGCCATAATGAAATTGTCTGCCTTGGTGGATGTTTATAAAGGAGAAATGAAACTTCTCGAAGACCTTTTTCTCTCTGTATAAGGCTGGATTACTGGTGAGAGACAGGTGAGCGGTGAATTCTAAACTTGATTGTTTGACCCTCTTCCCTTGACAAGCCATACCTGAGGCTGGCCATAGCACTTGTGTTGTCATACAGGAAAAGTGTCACAAGGGATGCCCTTACCAGAACTCTTCGATTTTTAGATGAGGGAGGAAATTCACAACTAGCAGGTGAAGAAAAGAAAAGGGAGGTAATGTAGCATAGTTGAATAATCAACTTACAGTGGAGCCATTTATGGTACGATAAAGGATTAAGTGAGCAAAGTGGAAATATATTTAAAACTAGTATATTTTTTTTGATAATTCATTGCCATCAAAGAAAGTGGCAAAGACTGTCCATCATTGACCAGATCAATTAAAACTAAAGAAAAGTAAAATGGGTGTCAAACACTGTTGATATTCGGCTTTTGGTTAGCGCTAAGTGAAACATTTACACTTTGCATATTAGTCTTTCTTACCTTCTCCCCTCCCGCCACCAAGGACCTCAAACTGGCTATTTTAGTTTGACAACACCCTGTTACCTGTTGCTGAACTATAGCTTGATTGCTGAGGAATCTAGTTAACAGCTTAATGAATTATTTTGGAAATTCTGATTTTCTACTAGGAGACTGTCAAAGCCAGACTGGGCAAGACAGTCCTGTACCGCTCCTACATTGCTAAGCTGGGGGAAAATAGTCTGATGGAACAGTATGTTTCTACTACAGTAAGGTAAAAAAAACTATTTAAATTATCTTGTTATTCCAGTGTTTTGTTTTGTGTTTTCTGTTTTTGTTTTTTTTTTTTTTTTTTTTTTTTTTAATGCTGATCCATAAACTGAATGGTCGTCCAACCTGAGTCGTATCTCGAAGACTAAAATGACACGTTTCAGTCAGGGGGAGGGGGGGGGTGTGTGTATGTCACGAATTTGGTTTTATCTGCTTTAATGGGTGGTCCGATCCTGGTTTGGTGATGTGTGTAGTCGGCCGAGGGCCGTGGCGTTGTTGCGTGAAGAGATCTATTGATGTCCCCACCATTCTGCGCGCTCATTTTATCTGGGATTATTACATCTTGCTTGATTCAAACTTCTAGGGGTTCTATCTTATATTTAATTACAATTTTACATTACAGAAGTTTTATAAAGAGAAATAAAAGGAGAAAAAAAAACACCTATATATATATATATATATCAATGTTTGCAGCAGCTTTGTTATTTTGGACAAAAGAAACATTGCATCCTGTAGCGGCATTGTGTATCGTTTGTTTGTCAGTCGTGAAGAGACTTTTTTTTTGACAATCTGATCCATTCTGTTTTCAGAGAGAAAGAACAGAAAAGCAAACAGACGGTGGTGCAGCTCCCTCCGCCGCCGCTGCCAGCATCATCCGACGATCTACTGCAGTAATGACTGATTTATTAGCTGCTTATTTTTCCATTTTTCCATTTTTTCCCCCCTCTCTCTCTCTCCCGTCTGTCTCCCCTCTCTCTCTCTCTCAAAATGTTTGAGATTTGTCAAGCAGCCTAAATACAGATAGATTCCATACCTCAGATGATGTTGCATGGTTGTTCATGTGTGTATAATGCAAGACTATATATATATATATATATATATATATATATATATATACGGGCATCTCTTACATGTGCACAATTTTGTTGCCAAATTTGATAATGGTCTCTCGTATAATCTAGCATTTTCCAAACTTAAGAATAAAACAGTCTGCTTGTGCATTCTACCAAGTGATCATTTAAATTAATTTTCAACAGTATCATAATACCATTTGTGGAAGTAAATGTGTCACATTCATCAAAAATACTTTTTTTTTTTTTTTAAAGTGCGAATACCTTCTTGAAGTCTGAGAGACTTTTCCGGAAAAGGTTGTCATTTCGTTACTTGGATTTGTTTTAAAAAAGAAGTTTGCCTGTGATCGATCATTGTTCTGTCAACAGTCTAAGCCTAATTGGGCAGGGTTACAACCTGGAGCTGCGCGTCCGCTTATTTTTGGCTATAAGTACGGAGAACTCGACTTGGAACATCTGCATTTATCCACCTGGTTGCTTTTATGCGCACAACATCTTAAAAGGAAAAAAAAACACAAGAGAGACACATAGCAACATTTATACAAGAGATACTAGAACAGGTTTTATATTCACCATTTAATCTCTCCCACTCACTCACACGCTTGTCTGTATACTACATTTGCTGAATGTGAACGAAATGCTTTGTTTTTATCTTATTTCACTGGCGCATGGAGTTTACTTTCTCTTGAGGCTGATTTTGTTGATAGTAGATGGCTTGCAGTCATTTTCAGCATGAACCATGGAAAAAGAGGTACGTCTAACTATCCATCTCTCTCTCTCTCTCTCCATCTCTCCATATCTCTCTCTCTCTCTCTCTCTTCTCTCTCTCTCTCTCTCTCTCCATCCATCTCTCTCTATCCATTTGCTTCACCTATTTCTTTTAAAAACTTGTTCAGGCTGCATGATTCATGATTTAGAACTTCGTATTTTTCTTCGTAATGTGGCTCATTACACAAATGGCAAAAGAAGAAATTTAATCGCTGCATAATGACACGTCTAGCGTTTCCATTTATGCCACTGATGTAAGTAGGCATTTCCTTGTCTTCGGTCTGCTTTGGTAAGTACACGCAGCCCGTCGAGTAAAGTTGATAATAGTCAGAGAGAGAAGAGAGCCAGCGGCTGCAGGGGCAAATGTGGTCTTAAGTCGCTTTGCCATAGCAGGGTTATCTCTCTTGGAAACATTGTGTTGGTGAGAGGACGAGAAAAGTTTGCCATCACACACAGTGTCGGGTGGAGAAGGAGAACGCTGTTCAGTTTGAAGTTTACTGATTGGTTGGCTCTTGTTCAGCTCTGTACTCTTATGAACTTCTTCAGCTGTTAGTCACCAATAAAGAAAGCATTCTTCAAATATCACCATTTATTAGTTGTGCATGGTATCTGAATGATGTAATTTGTATTTATGTGCTCTCTCTCTCATTCCTGAAATTTAAAAAAAAATAATAATAATAATAATTTAGCTTTATTTTTAAGTCTCTCGTCTTCTTTTTTTTTTTAATTTCAAAAATCAAGTTGAAAATGTTTTCCTTTTAGACTTTAGGTTTCTGTTTCTCACTGCTCCCCCTCCTGGTTCCGTTACCAAACTTAGCATTTTCAAGGGAGATAATAAATTTTTTTTTTTTAATTAGCTATATAATGATTGATTAAATTGGATTAATGAAAGTTGTTATTTTGAGCTAACCACTGCTTTTCCATGCACTGAGACTACTGAACTGGATGACTGGATACTCTGATAAAAACTTGGCACTGCATTTACCTTATACACTTGTGAGATTTGAACCTAAAGAAATTTTTGTTTCTTTATTAATCACCAGTAACCATCGTAAGATGGGTTTTTACATTATAATTCAGTGATGGAGGCTATTTCTTACATAGATTAGATGGCTTGTTTGTTTTTTTCCTTTACATATAGATACAAAAAGTGGATCAGGCAAAATCAAAACAGAATATCAATAAATTTGATTTTAAAAAATTAAAAAAAAAGAAAAAACAGCAGCAAAGAATCTGGAAGATGAAGAGTCAGAAGAGAATGTATTTAATTTAGTTAACTTATACCCCCAACCCCGACGTCTTCACTGTTGTTAGAAACATTTGGAATTGTCGATCAGTCCGCTTTCCTTAGCTGAAAGGTGCAATGGAGACGACGGTAAAATTTTAGACCGGAATCTGATTTACGTAGGTTTATTTTTTTTTCCTCCATTCTCTTGAAATGGTTCTGATTTTTTCTGTCCAGTCTCTATATTAGTCTTCGTTTGGCTGGGTGGCGCTTTGTTGTTTCTCTTCTCGGTAAGTAAATGTTTTTAATGTAGCAAGAAATTGAATAAAGTTAAAATTTCTGTTCTAAGTTTTGAGTGATTTTCTTTAGTTTATATGGCTTCAGATTCACCATCCATCCCTCCCTCCCTCCTCTCTCTCTCTCTCTCTCTCTCTCTCTGACCTTGTTTTCTGCCTTTACACAATTGAACTCTGACGATGAGTTTTTTCTTCTTCACTCTAAAAGATATTCTATTTTTTTTAAACTTTGCCACACCAGTCCGTCTGTTTAGCAATCCAGGGATTTCGAAGTTACTGAGTATTTGAACTTTCTCTGCAATCATCATCTTTAATCTACTCTTTGGTACACGATATTATGTTAATTGCAATTTTTTTTTTATTTGTCCTTAAAAACGATGTGCTATTCCAACTCGCCACCTGTTTGTCTACATCTGTGCTGAAGGACCAATGAAGGAGGTGTTCGTAGATTTGGTGCTCAGACTCATGGGGCTGCCACACACTGTGCGAATTACCAGGCACCAGCGGTGACCCATCAGTTTCATAGGCCCGGGTGGGGTGGGGGGTAGCTTTGCCTTTTTTGTGGGTATGCAGCATCCTGACTTAGCATAACCATCGCGGAAACGATCAGATGCGGATGGAGCGAAGAGACATCTCTTTGATTACATCTTCTGCATTCATCATTACAGTGTTGTACCCTGACAACTTTGAAAGGTAGGAAGGAGTTATCGAGGCCTCTGGTAGAGTGACGTTGGTGCTTGAGTGAGACAAGTCGGACGGACCTGTCGTGCTCCAGCTGCTCTCTCTCTCTCACTCACCACCCCTGGTTTGGGAACTAGCGGGAGGGCACTGACTCAGGCAGTATCACTTTTTTAAAATTTTTTTAATCTGGTGGTATTGGTGTTGAAATAGTTAGGCTGACATCTTTTATATTAACAGCTCATCAGAAAATCTTGCATCCCTGAGGTTAATCACTTAAAGGTCTTTGTATGATAGGCATTTGTAGAGATTGTGATTAGGGAAATGATATATACACACATATATATATTTTTTAAAGATCTACAAGAGCTATCAGTTGAAAGCCAGTAGATAGTTTTTCAAAATGGAAAAACCAAGTTTATAAAAAAATTATCCTGGCAGCATAAAGTCTGCTATGGAACTAACAATTTCAGTTTGTTTACTATGCTGTGTGCACTGTACATTAAGGGGGCATTGAACTCAAAAGGTACCACCATTGTTTGTGTTTCAGGGTGACCAGTTGCTGCTTACTGGATGGGCCCTAGGGAATTATTAGTTAACTATTAAGGGATATTGTTGATACTTTGGAGATTGTATTTTGTGAGGGACCACCCCCCCCCATACAGTACAACAGCCATCCATTGAAATTGTGTAGATAAGTTATTACCAGCAGCTCTCTTATTTAAGAAGACAGCTTTGTCAAACTCCTTAAGGGGCTTGGTAGTACTTGAATGGCCAGTGTGATCAGCCATTTAAACACTAGGAAGAAAGATAAATGCAAAAAAAAAAAATAAAAATGAAAGTAAATTAAATTTTGGGCTTTTTCTACTTGTCTGACAGCACAAGACCTCGGCCACACAGTAAACGACTCGAGAGCCCAGTTTATACCGAGAATACGATTGTTACAAGTAACATCGTTGTGTCCGAATATAGATGATGTAAATTTCAGTGCCTTTCTACCAGTTAAAGGTAATCTGTTACAACTTGAGAAAACTTTAACAAGAAGAAATTTCCAAAAATTGTTTAATACAATAACGTATGCCTGCTGCAGTGCATGTCTAATTTTCTACTGAAATAGAAAGCAAGGAAGCTATTTTAGCTTGGAGAACCTTAGGGTAAAGCTCTTTCTCGGTCAGAAGCTATCGAAACTAGTGCTTTTCTAAACAATATTAATTCCACTTCCAACCTTACTGGCACTGCTACTGTGGTGTCTGAAAAATATCTCATCGTTGGGATTTCGAAATTTGAGGGGGTAAGGGTTTTCAACGTGTGCGAGTGGGGGAATAATAACAAGTCGCGATTATTAAATGGTTGAAGTTTCCATGTTGGTTGATTTCAGAAAAAAAACAAAAACAGAAACTATCAACCAGCATTCCTGGCAGTATATAACGGCATTAATCATTTGTTTTTCCTTTTGAAGAGGGGTGGGTGCTTACATAAAGCATGATGGTGGCTTGTCCCCTAGTAATAACTAAGCTAACCACTTCCTGGCCTATTAAGTAATCAAATTCTGGATCCTGGCATTAAGTTATTAATTACTGATGAGGTTAAAAGTATCACCTTTATACTGTTATGTACGCTTGCATGCTTTCTTGACAGCAAAGGGTTAAATGTGTTTTTATTTAACTTAACTGCTAGGCAGATAATTGGCGTTTCACTGATTTTGACAAATGTATGTATACATTTTTTTTTAAATAAATAAGTTTTTTTTGTTTTTTTTTTTACTTTGTTAATTTTGTAACAGGATCATGAACTTGAAATTCTCTCATTTGTACATGCAAATCTGAATGCTAATTAATACAGGGGCTGGTGGGAGTTTCCTGTTGATTTAAAATCTTCATTTCAGAAGTGGATCTCCATAGCAACAAAATGAAAGTAGATTTTTATCAGTTTCCAAGTTGAATGTGGTGGTGTTGTGTTGAACTTTATCCGATTGAACGTAGCCTTTTTAATCCTATGGATACTTGATATCTCCGTCCTTGAGCAAGGTTTTAGTAGTTCTTTCCCTTTGTTGTTCTTTTTCTTAAATTTCAGACCTTGGAATGCGCCAAAGCAAACTGGTCCCGTAAACGGAAATGAATGCTACTTTTGGCGTACAACTGGTTGCCAGTTTGGGGAAAAATGTCACTACAAGCACCTTCCAGGACACAAGGGCATTGACCTTAAACCCTGGCATAAAGTCAAGTGATAGTTATCTTCTCTTTGTAAATGATGTACAGCTGCTAACTGAATTGTGTGGATTACAAAGCTGAAAAACTAAAGTGGATGCCAGTTGCCATACTTCAAGCATAGCTGAATGACTGCTCTGTTCATATTAAAACTCTTAGAAGTTTTACTCAATTATGTTTGTGTGAAGCCTGAGAGTATTGTCTACTTAAAGTAATCATGACTGATAAAATTAACACTTGGATGAGATGATTGATTCAAGACTAGAATAGAAATTTGGGAGTCTTAACTTGAGTTTGCAATAATTGTGTTTCACCTCGAGCTATAAGTTATCTCTCTCGATCTTTATTCAGGAGCATCATGACAGCGAAGATGCAAAAGTTGGAAGTTTGTTCTCTCTCTCTCTCTCTCTCTTTTTTAAGGTAATGAATTACTGATCATGTGGCAGTGCCATTATTAAGAGTTGAAAATTTCTGTTTGAAAAAGAAAAAGGTCAGGCTTTTAACTTGAAGTTTTTTTATGAGGATATTCTCAACTGAAATGTTAATATTATAAAATTTGTGAACCAAGAACCATCTAGGCATTGTTTTATTGCCAATTTTACCGTGTGAGGGGAAGTGCCTTCTTAATCTCCAAAAAAAAAAATACAAAGGGAGAAAATGTGTTAGAACCCTTAAAAGGATTTTTTTTTTTGTTGTAAATTAACTTTAAAAAATTTAAGTTAGAGAGCTATAAAAAAAGATTGTTCTTTCACGATTTGAAAGTATGAGAACTTATTCCTGAATTATGATGCCATTTAAGTACTGTTATGTTGATCAGATGGACTCTCTGTAATTGCATGGAAGTGTAGGTGTGTGAGACGGTAAATAAATATATTATTTAAGATAATCTTGGCACTATAGTGAAAAAGGGGATGGTATCCACCAAGAACTAAATAAAAAAAAGACTAGAAGATTAACAACTGGTTTTCTTGTATTAAAAGTTTAGAGTTCTCTCCTCGTTGTTGTTAACTGAATTGGCGAACGACAACGGCATATCATCATCATCATCATTATCTGCACATCTTTTTAAAAGAAGAATTCTAGTGAAGTCCTCAGCAAGATTTCTAAATTGTTGTTATTTGGGAGATGCTATAGTAAATTGGTAAACGTACATCCGTTCCACGGGATTTACCATTAGCAAGAATTGTGGGGCTAACAAGGATTTTAGTTTAATACAAGAAGACTTCATCCATATCTTGAACATGTCTTACATAGGACATTTCAGGGAAGAGATGGATTTACCCTCCCAGACTCTAAGAGTTGAAATAAACAGGTCATGGAGACTGGATAGAGAGGTTTCAGATCGAGTGGCCAGCAGAAA
Organism: Nautilus pompilius; assembly: GCA_018389105.1. NCBI lineage: Eukaryota > Metazoa > Mollusca > Cephalopoda > Nautilida > Nautilidae > Nautilus > Nautilus pompilius. The sequence goes on from JACATO010002161.1 coordinate 266,872, forward strand.
CTCCTCTGGGTTTTCTAGTTATAAATTGACAGAATCCATCATGGTTGGATATTAGGCAAAGAAAATCATTTCAGATTAGCGACTGAATGTGTGTTTGTTGCCATTGGGGCTGGTTCACATCAGCTCTTGAAAGCTAAACTTTTTCAGATGGATAGGTGATTAGAGATGGGTGGGATCAAATATTTTGCTGATGTATTATGCATAGGTTGTTGGATACCAACAAGAGTGGTAGCATGTCATTACAAAGATGACAGTCATCTTATAGTGCAACAGTCTGCATAATATGTGCAAACCTGAAGTGTAGAAAATGCATTTTTTTTTTTAATTATCTGCCTATAATCTTTATCTGTACATACCAGTAATACAGAAGAAAAAAAAGACTCAGGCAGTTTTTGGGATCTCAGATAGAGTACGCTGAAGAAGTCTCTCAATAATGGCTGTTGGATTTATTATTCACTGAAGTCTTTGCAGTAACAAAAAATGTAAAAGCTTTGGAGAATCACCTGCTGCTGCGTGGAAAGGATGCAGTAGAACTCTGTCAATGGAAGCTGGATGCAAGATTGAATGAGCGTTATCCCTACGAGCATAAATTCAGATGTAGCTACATTTTTGATTACTGATGTGTTGTATACTTTTTCTGATACAGATTTGTTTTAAGTGATGTTTAACAGAGAAAAACACTTAGTGATGGACGTAAAGTTTGTAATCAGGTAGAAAATTGGTACAATGGGTGCGGTGCTTTCCCCACCTGTGTAGAAACTTGGCTCAGCAGTGTAAGACGACACGCAGATTATTTTCCTTTGTAGTTCTTGGTTCATCGGAGTTCTTCATCCATCCATGAAAAAAGAATGACTATTTCTAACAGCAGAAGTCTCAAACACCTTCACCCGCACAACCCTCCAGCTCTAATTAATGGTGGCATTCACATTGTTGTATGCAGTTACTGACTGCTAAAGACTTAAGCTTCTATATTTCAACAGTAGTGACGAAGTTTTAAGTAATCAAGTGGCCCCTCATTACATCCATTCAATCAGGACAAGCCTCTCAGAGTTTCTAGAACCCCTTTTTTTATTTCTCAAAAGTAACAAAACTTTCTGACCAACAACTTTCTCTTCCTTACACCCAGGAACGTGGATTATTAACAATTCTTTTGTAAACTACTTCAGTCTTCTTTTAGCATGGTTTTTAAGCAGGAATAGAACTCCATAAGTTATGGAACTGAATGTTTGTAGACTTTTCCAGCTAGGTCAAGAGCAACAGAAACAGACAACTGATGGTGTAAACAGAAGTTTTTCTCAGCTCCATGGGACTTTGTCCCTACTTAAGAATAGTGTTGGTTTTTTTTTGTCTTGCTTTAAAGAGACCAATCATTGTCGATTCTAAGGCTCCTTTTTTTCTGTTAATAATGTGACTTAGTCAAAATGTGAATCAAATGCAAGTTTTTAGTAACTTTCCTCACAGACCCTAATATCTAATGGACGCTGCTTGGCAGATACAAACTTCTTTACGGCTACAGGGAAAAGAATAAATAGCAGTACGCGTCTGACATCCAAAGGGGTCTTTTACATGAGTGAAGATCTCAAATTTTGGGTCTTTTGAGGAAAAGAAATCAATAGTGTTTGCTGAACATTCTAGAGAATCTCTCGGTAATTCTTGGAATAGGAGGGAGATTAGACAGCTTTAACAATCTGAGGATAAGATTTCTTTTTCCATGTCTGACAAACTTGTTTAATATTGGTAGAGAATAACAAATCTGAAAGGCTCGTTGCGTTGACCATAAACCATAACAGTTCCCCCCGCTTGGTCTGACTGACAGCAGATTGTTAGCCTGTGGATGCAACAAAAAAACCAATTATCTACATGTGATAAAGTCATTAACAGAATGAGAGGTCCTTAGAATTGACGATGCTGGATTTCTTTTTTTTTAAAAAAAAAACACAAAAATTGTTTACTTGAGTCAGGGCAAAGTTAAAGACAGTTTGTTGTACCCCCAGATCTGGATTACTTCGTGGCTTCTCTTTTGTCCTACTGCTTTGATGAAGCAGCCAAACACAAAGAGAATGCTCAGTTATTTCCATAGCTGACGGTGCTTCGTTCCTGTTTACACCCGTAAAAGAAAGGAAAGTAGACAGGGGAGGGGGCAAGTTCGTGAGTGCTTCTGACAAGAAAAAATCAGAATATAACCAATTTATTTGGATAAATAACAGATTATGTACATATTAAAGCACACAAATTCTACTGTTGAAAAATAAGAGAAACAGAGCTAATGGAAGTCTGAAGGGCAGCACACACCACCATGTGACTGGTTAAACAAAAACAAAAAAGTCAACTCAATGGAAACCAGGCTGGTTAAAAATGACCAACAAAAGCCTTAACGATGAGAAAAGGTCCAGCTTCGTACTCTGTATTTATTTTTTTTTAAAAAAAAGGCATCTTCTAAGTCAAACTTCTTGGTAAACGAGGATAAGCCATAGTATCCAGGTGAACATGAGCCTAAAATTTTAGCTGGTGTTAGAGTAGAGAGTTTTCAAGGTTGAAGAAAGAAATACGGAGACTTAGATGGATTAAACATTGAGAAAAACTCAAAAAAAAAAAAAATATTTAACTGATATTTAAAATGAGATGTGAACGAACTGAGTTTCCTGGGATAAACTGCTATCATTATTATACAGGGGGGAGGAGACTAAATTGAAAAAAAACATGAGGTATTATCAAAAAAAAAAAAACTTAAATGTGAAGAACAGCATATTTCAGTCGCTACCAAAATTATCAGGATTAATTAACCGAAGAAGCAAAACGCAATAGTGGTTTTTAGTTCCAATGCTTACATCCTCATCTTAGACATGCTGTACAGGCATACAGACCATCAGCAGAGATGTGTTTCCAGATTTTAAACTTCCGCTGCTGGGAGGGGTGTTCAGAACACACTACTGGCAGAGCTCGATCTCAGAGTGCTTATCAGGGTTAGGGTTTCTAATCCACAAGAGATCCGGTGCTAATTCCTACAGAGCTCAGTCTGGCCATGCCTAAATAATGCAACATATGAAGGAAGTATGCAATTATTTCTTTTTTTTTGCTACTGGATATTCTTAGTAATTTCAATCCAGTTTCGGATACTTTATTTCTTTTTTTAAATGTCCGTGAGTATTTAACAATATGGCCCCAGGCTGCTCTTCCACGTCATCTCTGCTCTCTACACGCATCATGTGATCATTTACCTTCAAAACTCATCGCATCTTTCCATCAAATTAGAGCAGATATTCGCATTATCTTTAACCCTGTAGATGACAGACATGAGGTAAATATGTAATAAAAAAAGGGGGGGCTAAAATTAAGGGTCTGGTAGAGCACGTTTCTCTCTCCCCACAATGTTGACAGCAAAACAGGTAGTAAACTGAAACAAGTTTTGGTTTGTTTGTTGTTTTTTATAATACAGCTATCTAATGAACTCCACTATGACCAACTTGGTTATAATAATAATAATACCAGCCTGGTCATTGTTTGTACATCCCAAATAAATCCAAACACGTGACCCATAGAGCAGAGATTCTGTTGGTTTCTTTCTTCACTATTATCACACGAGCTCTGGCAGGAATTCCAGTACTTTAAAGAATCACAAAAAAAAAAACAAACAAAAGTACTTATCTCCTTTGTAACTGACTGACAGCACTGTCCAGTGCAGGCCCATAAACTGAAGCAGACTGACCTGACACCTGGCCCACAAACCAGCAGTTAACAGTATTGGGTCAGATAATGCAAAATGCCTAACCGTTTTTTTCTTTTTCTAAATTTTTTAAGAAAAACTATTTACCGCAAACGGAGTTGTAACATGGTAGGACATCATGGCATCAATGCATGTTGACAGTCATCAGGGAGCTGCAGATAGACGGAAGTTCTTCTCTGAAGCTCAGGAGAATATCAGCTACATACTTCCTCTATTATAGTATGAACTTCTGCTGAAATCAGTTTTGAGAGAAAAGGGGGGGGTGGTGGGAAGGGAGAAAGGAAAGCATTCAATAAATAATGTGACAGAAATGCCCATCTTTAAACCCACAGCGAGTGTCATGTGACTCGAACAAGCACGAACGTGGGCTACCAGAACATCCAGTTTTTTTTCCTCGCTCTAGAATGCTTGGCATCTTTGGTCTGTCGCTCTGGGGGTACCGACCCACCCTGAAAATAGAACAAGACAAAAACCCGCTTCAGTCACCCAGCCAACCTCATCGCACAAGCCACCTCGCTGCTGGCTCCACAACACGGAACTGCTACAAGCTAACACGGTGCAAAGAATTTTCAAGTTATGCATCTGATGACCGTTTATTAAAAGTAGTAGTAGACAATGAAATAAATAAAAGTCACAGAGACAACTTTGAGCCCAATACTCCCACCATTTTTTTTGGGAGGGGGAGAGTAAGTTTTTCAATTTTGATTGGCTGTACAACAGAACAGTCGGGGGGGGGGGGACAACTGCCACAACAGATTAAACATACAATCAATCTACTGACTATTTAGACCCTGGATTATCCTAAGGCCATTACAAATATCTTCCAGAAGTGCTGTGAACAAACCATTATTTTACTATGATCAAATCAGCCATGTTTACATAATTCTACAACAAATGACTGACTTCCTTACAGCCCCTAATTTAGCAGCTTACACCACAGAGTTTCCTTGAGGAGCATTCAAAATTCTCAAATGGATTTATCCCTGCACCAGTGGATCTTTTCACTTACATTTCTAATACAAAAGAAAAAAAAAATTGATTTTTTACTATAAAAATAAAGACATTAGGAATATGAGTTGGAATTAGTGGAGTTTCCAGATGTCTCAGGGGGAGGAGAGGGGAGGTAAATCTTAGCGAAAATGGACAAACCCATTCACTGTAGCAGGTCTGCAGTAATAGCAGTTCCACCTTCTCATTCTGAACTCTCCATATTAACTCTTACCGCACTCCATCTACATTTTTATGGGAGAATTTAGAAGCTTTGTGCAAAAACAAGCAGTTATCTGCTCTTCAATGAAAGTGCTAGAGTAAATAGTGTAAAACTAGTAATCTCATACAGTTTGATTTGTACTGATTTTCAATAATTCTCTCACTTAAGACATTTACAGAGGTTGCAGAATGTCAGAAAAAAATACCATGGTTAACAACTGTGTAGCATCAGCGAAGATAACATGGCCTGGCTACGCAATGTCAGAAAAAAACGATACAGAGGCCACCTGACGACTGTAACAGTAGCAAAAACAGCAGGGTGACAACTCTTAACACCAGTGAGAAGTAACATGGCCGACCTTATTCAGCCAGGTTATGTTTAATTTTGTTTTGCATTGGTGACTTCCTAAAAATTTGATTTAATAGGAAAGAAATGGAACAGGAAGCGTAGCTACGTCTGCTATTCCAAGATTTTGTTTCATGCTACATGATTGTTAAAAAAAAAAAAAACCCAAGTGAAATATGCTGAAGAATTAGGACAACAAACAAAATCTTGATGAACACTAAACTTTTACCTGTCAGAGATGATACCAGTCAGTATACATTTAAAATTTCTAACAAGAATATATCTAATTCTCCATCTAAGATAAAAGCAAAGGACCACCACATTTTCTGTGAAACTACGCATCCAGATAGTTGATGGCACAATAATAACAATATTAATAATAATAATATAAAGATATTATGTGGGTGTAGATAATTTCTAAAATAATTTATACTCATTCATGATGTCCTGTAAATTCTCTTCCGCTGCTAATATATACTGAGACTTGTCAGAGGCAGATGACAGCTGATGTTTTCCCCTATTTGTACGTAGCATGGATGACAATGATATAGAAGATCTAGCCTTAACCTGCAGTGTGTGGACAAGTCAGTAAAAGATTTACTGTTTCACGGATTTGGCAATCAAGAACGGGATGCACTTTCTCGACCTGAAAAGACTGTGCGAGTGAGAGTTCTGTAGGAGACTGCTTTCCACAAGCAGAGCCAGCTGATGTGACATTCTTCATGAAAATGCTACAACACTTAAGAAGCTAGCTGGATTTTGGTTCGCACAGGGTTATCCCCCTTCAGGAATGTTTAAATATCAGGTAGGACCTCAGAGAACAGGGTCGTCTGACGGCCCTACATTTTCTGCAGTTGATCATACAGATTCCCAATGCTTCATTGTGCCTGGCTTTAGACAGCTACTGTTGTCTTGAATGAACCTGTCAACTGGTTCAAAATATTTTGTTGCCAACCTCATCCACTCTCCCCGCATTCTCAATGGTGTAGCTACTCGCTAACTGAGCCCTCGGAAAACCCACTGCATGACAGCATTCATTAGCAGTGTGCTTCAGACAAGTCTCTTGCACTGACAGCGACAGCAAACTGCTGCTCCACGCCCAGTAGCTTTCACTTCTTACCTGTATGTGTCAGCAGCAGCCGGCAGAGTCAACAAGTCTAAAAACCATCTCATCAAACATTTCCTCCTCTTTTTTTTTAAGCCAATGTAACAGCAGGAAAGGCAACTGTACTTACTACCCGTGATAAAGGGTGTGAAAGGAACTGACCCCAAACCAAGAGGTGTTTATAAAAACTGCTTGTTAGGCACAAGTCTTCTCTAGGGACTGAACCAAAAGGACTTCACGAGGCAGATATGGCCTTCAATATTGATTGTTCCAACATTATTTTACCCGACAAAAGTGATGAGTTACAGCGGCTGTGACATCCCCCAAAGCTATCTGGCCTTTATATAACTTTACATCTGTAGCCTAAAAACTGCCCACAGCTGCCATCTCTCTACCTGTGGCATGTACGTACATTTAGTTTCCATGTAAATGTGCTCACATTTCCAAACTCTACTTCCCATCAAGGCAAAGAACTTATAGATCAGCATCTGTCAGGTAACTGACTAAGGTTTCTGCAACATAATGGACAATATTGTTCTTCTGAAAACCCATCCAGCATTTTGGATTTTTATGTTGACAGATAGAAAATAAATCGGTCAATAGCTTTGTTGTTTTGGTAATAAACTGCTTCATTGTGATTAGAAATATAAATTTATATCACAATGAAACAAACAAAAAACAGAATTCATTCAAAAGTACGAGATTCTGTAATATACTATGCATAGTAGGGGAATATAATCTTTTGTTTTATTAATTGTAACCATTCCTCAGATTAATTTTAATTGTGGAGCTTTACGAATTCTAAAGATATATGTTTTAATGAACAGAGCTGTTGAGTCAGTTTCACAGTTTTCATTTTGCACGTCAGTGAAACAAATGAACCCTGACAGCATTTCATTTACAGATATCAGAAGATTCTCGTGTGGATAAACAACTGAATGGCATTACAGTGACTGTTAGTGGTATTAACTAATATTACAAAGTTAAAGAATACATCCAGAGATTGTGATAGAAATGGACGCCATTTGGAAAAAGGTGTATGCCAGAATTCAAGATGTTCAGCTTATGCAGTCAGATACGTTGCAGACACATGCAATAATGAAAGTAACTTGCAATGCTTGTTGCAGAAAAAAGAAAGAAAGAAAGCAAATTAGTAAAAAGTTTACCATTTTTACATGTGGCAGTAAATACAGCTTGGCATCTACAATGAGTCAGTCTGGCAGCAGGCAGGGAAGTTAATCTCCAGGACTTCTTTCTATCGATTGTTTTTTTAAAACAACACAGACTTGACAGGTATGAAAGGTTAATGAAGGAGCACAGCAGAGGTTATGACAAAGCTAGCGGCAGAGACAAATCACTTCTAGTCGTTGAAGCAGCAAAGTTATTCATCACTCTTCCCTGACAGACAGCCCATTGGCAACATCTGAGAGCCAAATAATCCATGGGCAAGACGTTGTTCAAAAAACAGAAATACAAAAAGAAAACTAGGATAGAAATTTTCATTTCTTCTTTTGAAAATAAATAACTTTCCAAATATTCTACATCTCATAAAAGGTCCATTATTAATAACAGCATCAAGTCATTGTGTTTGCACTTTGCATATTCACCAACCCATTATAAACTTTTATCATTACTGAAAAAAATAATGTATGCAATACAAAAGAAAATAAAATTTATTTATTTGTTGTTTTTTTTTTTAAAAATAAAAAATATTGAGAAAAGCTTATTACAGATGCATTTTGAATGTACATCCTCAGTTGGGGGGGGGGATTACTGTGACCCACAAATATCTCAAAAGCATCATGCTTGATTCCTATGCATAAATTGCATTTTGCATCACCTGTGTGGTCAGAGGAGAGATGTTTTCATAAAATTTTGTGTTATCTCCCCTCACCACCAATTCTTCAACAGCTAAGCTACATTAAGTTGTTAAGACCTAAGTTGTTTCGTATTTAGTTAATAATATATGATGATGATGGTGGTTTTTGACCTTTTTTCTGATTATAAAAGTTCAATGATTGACAAAGGTAGATTGCGTATGGCACTAAAAAGCAATAGCTCCATCTCCAGGCCAATTTTAAGAGAACCCAGCAGAAATCTTCTGATTGAGGAGGAAACTAGAATAAAAAAAAAAAAAATGGAGACGACGACTACTATTAAAAGCAAGAAAACATCTGCTTGATTGAATTCCAGGATATACCACTGTACTGACCCATCACCAATAACAGTGGGATGGAAGAAAGAACCTACAACAGATGAGAAGGAATGCTTTTGCTACGTCTGATGAATTTGGGCAGTGGAGATCAGAAGCCTTTTGACTACTACAAAACACTGTCTCGTGTAAAGACTGGTCTCAACCCCAAAAAGCTTTAATTACTGGCGAGTTTCTCTAGGAAATAACAATATGTCACAATAAACAATTTTTGTCACAGAATTAACAAATTACAGGTGATTTGTGCATGTAAGAAAACAAACATCACACTCAGCAAGGGAAGATAACTCCAAAAATCCCATTTCCACAGATGCCCACCATGATAACTATCAGAAAAAGGTTTCCACAAAATTTTAATTTTACCATTATTAACTTAACAAACAACAGTGCCTACATGTACGTAGCTGAATTAATTAATGTGATTAATATACAGTAAAAAATTCCAACTGATTTACCATGGCACACACACACAAAAAAAAAAGAAAAATATAGCCAGGTGAACGGTGTGGTGCAATCTCGAATAATCTGAGTATATATTTCAACAAGTATCTATGCAACAGATCTTGGCAACAAAACAAACCATCCTATCAAAAATGCTCATATTCTTACACAAAATTAATTAATATAGAAATTATAAATTCAATTTCTCCCACCCCAACTCCCATATCTTACAATGGTGTAAATTCTGAGTAATAATGACAAAGCTCTTGGAATGTCTGAGACTCCATACATTGCTTTTAGCTGTGAAAGGGTGTGTGTCTGTCTGTTATATCCACACCAAAAAAGTTAGAAAAACACAAAACACAATGCACCACTTACCATCTCCAAACTCTAGACAGAGGACATGCACATTCACAAAACAAACAGAGTTACAGCAATAAAGGTGTGTGCTTCTGCGAGCATGGCAGGATGAACACAGTCCAGGCATGCGTGCCCACCCCCCCTTTTTTTTCTTTTTTGTTTAACAAATGCAGGCTCAATGAAGCAGACAGCTTCTTACCGCGATATTAGTGTTACGCTAAGTATGACAAGACATGGAAGAAGAAAGTGCACGTGCACACACGAGTGGCTGCATGCACATGCAAGTCTACAGCCCAAAAAATCGTTGCCAGTTCTCATACCCACTGTCCTTTCGGATAAACAACTTCGACATCGTAGTTTTGACTCTCGCTATCGCCATCTTGCATAGACTGGAATGTAAAACGAAAGTAGACTAGGTTAAAGAAAAGGTTTTGGATACTATTTGAGACAGGAAAAAAAGATCAAGGTATGCTGTATTTCAGGGATTCAACTCCACCCACACAATAAAATCAGCAAGAAAAAAATTTTACTTTGGGTTTTATCCTATAAACCTTAAAAATTCAAAGTGTATTTAAAAAAATAAATTTGAACACCTGCATTTATATGATTTTATACTACTCTATATTAAAACAGCACAATGACATTTCCATTAGCATTGTGTGGTTCTGTTTAAACTCCCACTTTAATTACTACGTAACCAGGTAAGAATAAAAAATTATTGCTAAACTGAAAATTGTCAATACCATCACCATATTTTGTTTTAACACATCAGTATCGCTATGGTTACAGCAGTGTTTTTGGCACTTCCATGAAATTCTTGCAGTATCTTTAATTTCACAATACAGATTCTAAATAATCAAATCATCAGTGCACAGAGTTGCACGTGTGGCAGCAGGTAACTGTTAGAAAACACATGCACAGACATGAGCTGGCGTTTCACCGTCAGTCAGCATTGTCAGAACTTCAGTCACACATTTTACAGCAAAACATTCGGCCTGGGACATCCAAATGAAGCATTTGCCGCCAGTAGATATAATGGATTATTAGTTTTTGGAAGCAAACTATAGATCTAATGGAACAAGGTCGGAAAAGTCTTCACAAAAGGAGAATCAAATTTGCAAAACTGCTCGGGTAATTCTCTCTTCCTTAACTTCGTGGCTGGCAGAAGACAGACAGAAATGCGAACTAACACAGGATAGAAGAATACCAGCTGACAAGGGAGCACCATGAGCAGCAGTCTTTCAGTGTGTTGTTTCGGCATTATCTGAAGAAAGTTTTACATGTAAACATTTCACAGTAATAATGCTGTTGGCAGCTGGTTAATGCCACACTTCCACGCCTGAAGTTGAGCACTGGCAGATTTTCTTTCATGCCAACACCAACATATTGTAGCGATCAAGCATCTTCAGCTCTCCAGAATTTGATTGTATTGCCTGGACTCCAAACACGTTCCGCACTTTATGACCTCACTTGCACACAATGAGGGCTGCCGTGGCAGATCGCCATAAGCTAGATTTAATATGCCCTATCGGTGTTTTCTGGTGATATCAGAGGATATGGACACTGGAACTATTACTTGTGGTGACATGAACTTTGCCTTATTAGATATTTTCTTTTTTATACACCCAAATTAATTTTAGATCATACAACGGTTCTGCAGAACTGTGCACCAACCTTTCTTTCTTCACACTTAACAGTTCGAAGAAGTTTTTTTATTGCATCAATCCAGCTGTGCATGTCTTTTGGGGAATCGGCCTAAAAACGAAAAAAAAATTTTTTAAAAAATCAGCATAACGTATATGGAATCTGTGCTGTGGCCAAGCTCTTCTGTTTATTATTTAAGGGTACCAGGAATTTAATTTGCAATTCAATAGCAAAAACACCAGAACCATTTGTTTTAGCACAGGCCACAAAACTTTTAAAGTGACACAGTACATCCCTTTTAGCCCATCCATCCGCACACTTCCCCAGCAAGCACAAGATACGGCATCGGCAGGTGAGGCTGGGTTCTCCCGTCACTATGTAAGTAATAAGTTTGTGATCATGAGCTCATTGACTTTTCATTCCCAAAAAGGATGTTGTTTATATGAACTGAATTCCCACCCCTTGGATGGAGTAAGTTTTCCATGGGCCCCGGAAAAAAGAATTTTGACTGTATTAGATGGAAACTGTACGTAGTGCTGAGAATCGATCACAGAATCAGGAACTCGGTGTCTTCTGTGAGGCTAGTAAAGGTCCTTGGTAACTATAAGACTATTCTTTGCCAAGCAACTGCAATTAGAGGGCCAAAATGGCTTACCTGAACATAGAATATTCTTTTGGAAGTCACTGTTTCAAATAAATTATCTCTACCTGGGTGAATGCTGCAATGAAAACAAAAACAAACAAACAAACAAATGCATTAATACTAAAAAATCTACTCCGACCCAACGAGTGCCATGTTCAGGCCACTTTCCTAAGCACCGCTATACATGATAATTGTCAAGTTCTCACCTGTCATAGCTGCCCCCCCACACACACCTGCAAAGATGGCAGCTGACAAAGCTGTGCAAGCTGTTATTTTATATTGGGGGCGGTCGTGCAATTACCTAGTGAGTAGCTGAGGGATTCCTACTGAAATTTCAATGGGCCCCACATGTCTGAGTGTTGTTTCTTGTTTCTGTTTTCGTTGTAAACAAGGAAAAAAAAACCTGGATTTCCTCTGCCCATTTACAACTGTAACAATAGAGTCCAACCATCAACCAGAACATTCCATCTGAAGTTAACACCATCACAGAGATTAGACGAGGTGATGCTGTCGTCTGAAAGGTCCACCAAGTCCGCGATAAGGTGATCCACATGACGCCATTCCCTTAATCACGCAACTGAATCAAGTCTGGTTACAAGATTAAATTAAGAAAAACCTTTTCCCACCCAATAACTTAATTAGTTGCTTCTTATAATATAAATCACCCATGCACATTTACACAGATGGTCCCTAAAAAGAAACCTGCTTACCAACGGTGGAGTACAAACCTCCCACGATGACAAGAGTGAAGTAAATTTGCAGAGATGAGAAAAACTTTGAGCCATAAATGAAAAAAAAAAAAAAAACCACGAACAACAATAGTTACCCCTTTGATTCTTTAGCTCCTAAAATATCGTGCTTCCAGATTGTGCGTATAGGAGTAAGTGCCTGGAAAACAAGCAGAACAAAGACAGTCAACGCTCTCATATTTGGTAGAGTTCTGACAACCAGCCAGACATCTTTAACTCCTGCTACAGCCGCCAATTTATCTTCTAAGCGACTCTTTAACAGAACGAAAGCCACATGGATCATAGAGGATATTAAATAGAATGGCTTTGTCATTAACTCCGTGTAACTACAGATTGGCCAGTAATGCGACTGTAAAAGGATGTATTTTAAAGGTTGCATCCCCACTCATTAAATAGTGGAAAATACATTAATATAGTTGTTTCTTTCTTCATTTACTCAGCTGTCAATAAAAAATAAAATCAGCACCAAAAGAAAAAGGTCTGAAGTTAAAAATCTGCTTATTATTTTTACATTACAGTAGTCTTTGACAATAGTTCTGTGATTGGACACTGATGGAAGAACCAAGGATGGTAGCAAGAAAGTAGGAACTTACACTTTCCGAATGGTAGTAAGACAAGCCATGGTCAGCAAGTACAAAATACCGCCTCTTCCAGTTTTTTCGCTACAAAACAGGGAATGAAGGAACAAAATGATCTCTTACAATGTGGAGAAACTGAAGGTAATTGTAAATTAAAAGTAGAGTTCAGTTAATAAAACTGCATAACAATAATTTTAATAAAGGGAAGATTAACTAAATTAAACCCTAATCTAGATAAATATCTAGCTTATATAGCTACATTTGTGGAATAGGGATTTGTTGGGGGTAGGGGGGAGGGTTTTTTGGTATGTGGCAGTAACTGACTGACATACACCTCCAGCGATTAGGCGAGAGAAACTGTTCATGACAATGGACTGACGCAAGCTTGGTTTACGTGAATATGAATTACAGAAGTTCCAAAATCCCTAACTATTCGGTAGGAAAAGCAACGGTCATCTATTAGGTGAAGTTTCACAAGAAAACTAAGAAGAATGTGTATAAGGCAGACACCGTACCACAGCGCCTTGCTTGACCCCATAACCTGATTTGATTGATGGTAAACGGCAAGCGGGCAGACCTCTCCCAGAGCTCCCCTCCTCGTCACTGCCACTAGTTCCGCTCAGTTCATCTCCACTGGGCTGTCACAAAAACACAAGAGAGAAATGATCGTTAGTTCCACTGAAAGTGACATGAAACACTTGCAGTTGCCCTACGATCGTCTAACGCCTACACTTGGTCAAATCTGGCTAAATCTTTCTCCAAAACTCTCCAATGATTTTACAAGCCTCATTTTTTTTTTCCTTTCTTTTATAAATCATCAGAGTTTTCCAGTTCAGGCCTGGCTAGCCAACAACATAACCAAGACTGCCACCTAATTAAATTACTGAGACCCCTGATATACATAGAGATTAAATAAACAAATGGGGGTCGTTACAAGACGATCCAAACAACGAGGCTCCTTCTCCACTGTTCGGAGGGGGGGGGGTTGTTTTTTTGCATTTCTTAAAATCTGCTACTTGATACCTGCCATCATTTACTTCAAAGAAATAGCAGCAACCATTTGCTTACATCCTGCGCTATCTTCACCACCACCCCGCCAGCAATCTGAGTTTTGTAGCTCTCCTGTGACAGATCACCATAATGCCACTCAGCTGCATCTTCTTCCAGCTTCCTCTGGTCAGATTTCGGCACCTGCAAACAAACAAACAAACAAACGACAAAAAGGTCCTACGGTGGAACGTATATCCAGAAATCAATCACAGCTGACACAGGGTCCCTGGCTTCACATTCATCTACACAGGGGGTGCTTTTGATCCATTTATCTCCCACCCCCCACCCCACCCCCCAACACAGACAGACAGACCTTAGAAAGCAACTTTTGTCGCAATCCTGCCATCTGTAAGCGTTTCCTGTGCATTAACATTCGCTTTAATCGGCCAATCTAAAGAACTCGCCTGGCGATGAGCTACTCTGTGTACTAGATACAGAAAGAAAAGGTTTTAAAAATTGTCATGATTTTGTGGGAGAGGGATCTTTAGAGTCAGAACCGTTTTTCAGCAACTTTCTCTGACTGAGGAAGGAATGTGGACATCAAACACCATTTTGATTTATCTTATTAGCGTTATATAGATCCAATAAAAACAACAAAAAAAAATGCCAGTAATCTTCTACTCCTCCTCCATCTGACGATGTTACTAAGTTCTGTGATTACCACTAATGCAAGTTGTTTTTTTTTTTTGGTAGAGGGGGGAGGGGGCAAAACTCATCTGTCTCTCGAGCGGGGGGAAAGAGCTGCTACTTGTCTGGTCTCTGCCCTTTGACCCGTCTGGCCGGAGTGGCTTCCACCAGGGCTCACTGAGGCACAAAAAGCCTCTCTGCCTTAACAAGGTTTCCTGGAAGGACAGCAGTCTACACCCGTTTGTCAGAGAAAGTTGTCCTCATTTTAATATTAATCTCCAGTGACAATTCTTTGATTACCCTTTAATAATATAAGGTTATTATGGCACATTTATAAAAGAGTGCGGCGGGGCCTGTCGGCTCAGCAGACCGTAGTTATTCTGGGGGACGAGCGGATTACAGATCTGTATCAGAATCTTAAATGGCCAGCTTGGTTTAAACACAAAACTGGTGCAGTGCTATCATGAAAATGTGGATTTAAAAGAGAGAAAAGAAGTCATTGACCAATTGTTGTATGAAGCTAGGCCAATATACATCACAGTACTCAAGGCATGTGCTTACTACTGTTGCTGTAAGACAGAAAAGTAGCTGATTTTTTTAGAATTATTATTTACAAAAAAAATTAAAAATCCTCAAGTAAAAATGCCATTACTTGCTTTCAGGATGTTTCTTTAGAGCAAGGCAAGTGTAATGAGATCTTCAACAAGTTTATTCATATCCACAGATTCCTGCAATGCAACACTATGCAGTAGCTGGAAATGGCAGTCATTTCTATAAAAACTCAGCTGAATAGGTTGCCAAAAGAATGTGCTGGAGTGGATATGACACACATACACACACACAGTTCCTCCCTGGACAGTTCAGCCACGATATTTAACTGCTTTAAAAAAAAAAAAAAAAAATGGAGAAACAGGGCTCATGGTGGGAGGGGTTATCATCTAGCAAAGCATTGTGGGAACTCTTTTTAACTAGAGATCATTACACTACTGCTTTAAATTATTATTCAAAACAAGCAGGAACATTTTAGCCTTTGAATCTGATAGTTTCCCCCTCTCTCTCACTCACAGGGCAGAAGAAACCGTTTTACCTCTGCAGATCTTTACCACTCACCGTGATTTTACTGGCATTGTTTAACACTTCAATCCATTTTACCATGTCAGAATAGTCTTCAGCCTGTAGGAAGTACCGTCTGCCAGCGAAGTTCATGACTGAAACAAAACACCCAGGACAATAATTTCTTTCTTTCTTTTCCAAGTTTAGCAAGAGAAACCAAAATAAAGGCTGCAGGATTTTGTAAATAAACCCTGATGTGTGTGCGTGCATGCGCGCGGTGTGTGTGTGTGTGTGTGTGGTGTGTGTGTGTGTGTGTGTGTGAGAGAGAGAGAGAGCTTGTTCATCTGAAGCTTCTTTATAACGCCAGCCCCTCCCTTTCCCCAACCTGACATCCAGTGTGAAATAATCAATCTCACAGAACTTTTTTTCTTTCTATCTTTCTTTTTTTATTATTTATTTTTTTTTTTGCATACAAAATTCAATTAACACCTTTCCTCTGCACAGGGATAACCTGTCCCTAGTCCACTTGTTTTTGTAACTAAGCTCCCGCTGAAGGACAGACTCCAATGGCGCGCATTGTAAAACAAAGCGCAGCATGTAAAACTGATCACTAGACCATCATCAGCATCGTTAACCTGGTCTCTTCACCTCGCAGACTTTAGTGTATTTTTATCAAACCCCCCCCCCCACACACACACACACAACACAACAATTTCATGCACAACTAGTTAAGGGTCAGCGACATAATCACAGGCGTACTTACCAAAGCAGAAATCAATTTTTGGTCTGAGACTTCTGGCATCACTAACCTGCAGAAAGAAAAGGTGAGTTTATCGAACGAACAAACAAACAAACAGGATGCTCCACACAATGTGTATATTCTAACACGGTGAAATAAAAGTGTTTTACCAAACTCAATCGTTGTCAACTAGAATTTACATCTTACAGGTAATTTGTGCATGTTAAGAAAAACATCACTCTCAGCAAGGGAAGATAACTCTACATAATGATGACATTTAAAATGAGGGGTAAAGAATGCTTTTAACTTTCAGAATTCAGTTACCACATTTAAACATCTCTCCTTGTTTATGTACATTTTCATTGCAGAAATGTCATGTTCCAGCTACCCACTTTGGAAGAAGTTAGAACTGACTGATCAGGAATCACCTACCCTCCTTTTTTAAGTCACAGCATGATCAGGTAAGATGTCCAGTTCCCTGCCTGTAATCTCTAGTTTACACCTAATTTAGCAAATGATACCAATGTTAAGTACTCACAACCAGAGTACAACCTTGCTGTAACTGACAGCAGTCTGCTTTTTGTGGTAACCTGTCACTTAGGCATTCCACTAGCATCATGTGCTTAATTATCATGGACTCAACAGAGGTATGGGGTCTATTCTGCATCTGATGTGTAGCTAACAGGCATACCAATTTTATCCTACTTCTAACTAGTAGGGTCTTTCTCTAATAATAATGGTGGTATTTGGCTGGCTAAATGTGTTTTTGTTGTATTTTTGCAACCTCAACCAAATTGCCCTTCACAAGTTAAAAAATGTCTACTTTGATTTTCTTCTTGTGTACATGTAACTGACCAACAGTCACAGTAAATTGTAACCTTGGTGGATAGAATGCCTTGCTTAGGGGTCAAATGTGTGTAAACTGATTTCTTAATGTCACAGAACTTTTGCGAATGACTCTGATGTTGAATTCTTTGCAGCCAGGCCAAGTGTCCAGGAATTCTAAGGTACGGAATCACATTTTGGTGTAGCAATTGATTTGTTTGAGTTTACCGTCCTTCTGACAAATTGTGCAGGGTAGCTATTCTTCACAGAGCTAGATATTAGATAATGCTCTTCTACTCCTAATTCAGTATCAGGACATGTTCTTTCTGTCCTTGTTAAAAAGTATTTCACTGTTTCTTTTTTGATTCCCTGGAGATTGAAGTCAAAGTGGCCAGTATGCACCTTTTTCTTTTACACACTGGTCATCAGTTTTTTTTTCTCACTCTCCTGGACACCAGAACATCCAGGGAGAAGGCGCTTGGTTACTGCTTTCCATCTCCATGGTAAATTTGAAAGCTGGGTCAATGTCGTCTAATTACTGAATTAACTATATACATTGGGTAAGTGCCTGCAGAAAGTTTGTTTGTTAGTCCTGTTGCTACTAACAGGACAATGGTAAACACTCAAACTCACTCCCTGCCTTCTGTAAACAATCCACCACCAAAAACTTTGTCTTAAGTCCGTGTTTTCAGTATATTCTTACCTAAAATCACAATTTCAAGTTCATCTTGAATCTAAAACTAATTTTATTTTTTTTTTGTTTTGTTTCAAAATTTAAATCCATAAATCTTATATAACATGGCCTAATCTGAAGTCTGCAAGGTTTTTCACAAGCAAAAAGTTTGAAATTTCATTCCTTAGAATTAATTTGCCTAAATTATCAAATAGTAATTGGCCAGCAATGCAGAAATCATTAAGTATTTAGTACAATTATACACAGCAGGTAGAATTACTAACAGCCACAGTGACTCACCTTCGAGACTTTCTGGAGCTCTATTTCCCAAAATGGGTTCCAGGCATCTTTATTCAGGTTCTGAAGAACATAAATTCAATCCAGTTTGTGAAACAACAGATTCCAGGTGCATGAAAACAGAAAATACTTGTTGCCAAGGGATACACATGAATCAATACTAAGTGAAAACTGTTCTCTCTCTCTCAAAAAAAACAACACCACCACCACCACACAAAAGTCCTTGGTACAATATAATTTTTTTTTCTCAAATTTTTAAAATGGCATAGAGCTCTATTTTGGTAGAGATACAATTCTAATCAGCCCATCTATACTTGATTTTGTTAGCTGACATTAATCGCATAACTTTTCAAAACAAATTTAAGTAATCATATTCCTTTCACAAAACATTAGTAGGATATTTTGACTACAGTTAAATTACTGACTGAATAGCATAAGCACTTAATATATTAATAATATTCATTTAAATAAACAAAATTCTTTGTTTTTCAGAAATTGTTAGAGTTTGATTTTGTTTTATAAATTTTATTGCAAAAGAAAATCAGTCTTGAATTTAGTCAACTGTTTACTAAATACAATATAAACGGTTACAATATGTTTGAGACAGTGTAAATTCATTATAGCGTGCTAACCGTTCATGCATATAATCACTAGGACTCGCATCAATGGTCATCTGATTGAATTATGCATTATTTCAAAGGGAAAAAAAGGTATTAACTGTGAAGTAAATAGGTTATAGGTCATGTAGGAAAGTTACCAGTCGCCTCCCTTTAGTGCAGTTTTGAGTATACTTTTCAAAAGAAGCATTCTCTCTTTATATAATGTTGAAGCACTGTTAAGAGAGCAAGAGTTCTCTCCCTTACCAGTGGATTATCTTTGTAATAAGACAACTTGCTGGCATGCTTGTCCAGCAGAAAGTAGCGTCTTTTAAACACACCACTACCCTCCTCCTCTTCAATGTTCAGGAAGCCACAGATGCGACCAAGCCTGTCTTCGTATGGCATCCTTTGCATCACCTTAGCCTCATTCTTCAACTGCCTATTGAATCAGTGGAGGGCAGGTGAAGAAGTTTCTGAAGCGAGACAAGAATGTAGAAACTGTCAACCGTCTTGTAAAATCTGCATCAAATCTATAATGAAATGAACTCAAATATTCAGTCCAATGGCAGATAAAATATTTACACCAAAAGAAAAAGAATTTTCAAAACACAGCATGTAGTAATTATTAGTTTAAGATAAAACATAATGCAGATTGTACACACTCATCCAATCTCAGTGTCCAACTGGACAGTAGACTGCTCCATCACCGGCTGTGAGCAACTCGACTAGAGAGAAAAGCAAAGGCAGTGATGATGCATGCGTATTTGGAACCAAGTACACACAAGGTACACTGAACACCGAGGTCAGCAATATACAGGTAAAAGCATCAACCAGCACAGGTCATGGGTCCCCAAGACCAACTTCAGACTTCAGAATAGAAGCATCTGCCACAAAGATTGACAAATACTGCACAGCACATAAAGTTGATAATAGCAAAAATGCAGACTCGTTGTTTAGTTGCACTCTTGTCGGAGCGAGCCATGATGAAACTAGATATCTGCTGCTATGACAAGTGCCTGTATGCACTGGTGTTCACCTCTCTGCTTTCTGGACAGTGTAGCCCCAAAACACACAACAGCATTTTGCACCAGCTACTGCAGTTGTAAGCAGTAGCTCCCCACCCGTGTGTTTCAGGGCCCTTAGTTTTCAAATTATCAAGGTGATAGGAAAAGCTTTAATAGCCAAAAGAAAAACTAGAAATGAATGTACCTTCCCAGCTAAGACACTCAACTTCCAATACTTAAACAACTGAAAACGTTCACTAAAAAAATATTTTTCCTGCTCTGTTGAGTGATGTCTTGGTTTTATGGCACTGACCTTGACATTCTAGTGCAATTTTAACAGATCTAGTTCATGATGTACATACATAAATCATGCACTGTAGATTATAGAAACACTATAAATTATTCTAATTGTGAAGGGTTCTATTATTTATTAGAAAAATACCCTTTAAAAAATCTCCAAACAGGGAATCTGATACAAAATACCAATAAATGACAACTAGCAAGAGTACATACGCCCAGTATATCTGACTAATAGCTTGTTGTATGAGCTTGAATGTATAAATACATTGCTTGAGGGGGGGACCCAAAAATAGCTGGAAATAGCAGTAAGTACATCTTGGAAAACTTACAAAAACTGGAGTGGAACTATGCATACAGCCTTGTACCAAAGAAACAGACAGATACTTACAACCTGGCAAAGAAATGTTTATAGATGAAAAGTCTGTCCGTAAAAGGTTTGTGTCACAGACAATCCAAAGTGTCATTGTTGGGGAGTTATCCATCACATTATAGAGAGCCACATGTGCTTGCCCTGATTTGACTCAATAATATATCGTTCCTTCTCCTCCAAACTACAATCTTATTCTTTTTTTTTTGTTAACAAAAATTAAATATTAGTAGTAAAATGTTTTCTTTGAAAAATAAGGAAAGCAACAGAATAGTTATAATCCTTTGTTCTAAATGACTGTTCAACTGATGGATAGAATTTCTTTTTTAATACAGAATACACTTTTTTAAAGAGATCCTATACTTCTGAAATAAAACGCTTAAATGTAGTTTACTTTATTAAAATACTGCACCAGAAATGAATATTGTTTATCCTTCAACAATTTACTGAAATCCATATAACAAGACATTATTTACCAATTTTAAGAATTTTAATAGAATCAGCTTTAATATTCTGAAGTAATTTCTATACTGTATTCAGCATACCTATAGGAGCTGAAAGCTGAATAATTCATCATGTATAGTGTGTTTGTTTTTACCCACAAAGAGAGACTGTATTTATTGGCAGCTTGAGCAAATAACTAGAATACAATAACTGCCTGGTTACTATCGCATGCTTGAAGTATACAGGTGATTAATGGAGTCATATGCTTTCTAATGTTAATCACCATAGGAAAGAGCAAATAAAATTAAAATAATCAATTTTTTTTCTTTTCTTTCATATGCCAATGGCTACAAGGGAGACAACCCTGGTAAGTACGTGCGTGTGTGCGTATGGGTGTGTGTGCATGTACACGAAGAGAGAGCTGCAGCAGTCATCATGCCATACCATTATTCCAAAAGATTACTCAACCAAGTTTAAATACTCAATGAAATATTAAAATTAAGAATGTTTTTAACTTCACTCTGCCAGACCTTTTACTAAACAGCATATCAAGCAGAAACCAAATGAACCGAAATTGTATCTTCTGTGCAGATTTAATTCTTGTAAATTTCTGACAAACAGAACGAGAAAAATTATTGGTTTTAGATGATGAGTGAAAACTGTGTCTTTATAAAATCTACATGTCTGAAGAACTACTTCTTCCAGACTAGGAGAGATGTTAGCCCTGGCAGGGAAAGCTCTTCACACTTAAAAATGAGGGAAAAAACCCAAGCAGCTAGCTGGGGAACTGCAAGAAGAAGCTATGCTAAGCTGAGCTGGTCACAACTTATGACATCAACTGTAGCAGAATTTAGCACAGCAACTACTGAACTGCCATGCTGCCTAATACATGCATAGACAGACATCATCTGTCATCTCATATTTTTTGTGATAGCACTGGGTAAGTAGTTGAAATCTTTGAGAAACTACCCATAAAAGTAGAACTGACACTCACAAGGAAATGATGTTAAAGACAAATCAAAGTATACAATCAAATCACAACTGATGCATGGTGTCTAGTCCATAAAACTAGTAGATAAAATGCAAATTTTAAAATTTTAATTGGAGACACTAAGGGGATCAATTGTCAGTTGAAATAATCTTTGCTAAAAATTAAACAAAATCTACAGAATTAAATAAGCTAATGAATCTATGGTTTCAGCCTCAATGCCATTTATCTAACTCTCTTACTTGGGGCCCCCTACCCTTTGCATATGCTATGATGGCTCTCTATAACTACAAAACTAAATTAACAGATTAAATAAAAATAACATCTAAAGAACAGGATAAATCAAATCCAGAAGTAAAGCATATTTTTCTGTTTAATTTAAACTATTCTTTTTAAAACTTGCTCTCTGAATATAAAGTGGGAGAGCAAAAGGCATTAATCACTCAAATGTACATAGGTCAATCTGCCTGCTTGATTTTAACATTCATATAATCAGTAGTATTCAATAAACTACTCAAACATCCAAGGCCAATTGTCATAATAGAGTTCTTTTCTCATTTAGTAAATGAAAACAGATTAAAAATTACAATTGTGCTACATGTAATTTTCTTTACACTTGCCTTCTGGTCACAGGAGTAAGACAGCCTGATAATTATCTGGGATTTCTCAGTAAATCCATAGATAGTAACTTCAGAACTATCAGTTGCCAAGTGCTCAAACTTTGCTCTTCCTTGATGTGATGAGAGAGAGAGAGATGATTAAGGGAAACAGAGAAAGAAATCAAATTTAAAAAACAAAACAAAAAAAAACTGTAGTCAAGAATTTCCAGTCTTCTGATTGGTTAAAACTTGACACATTATCTCTTCTCCTGGAAGGCAGTGGTGGCTAATAGTGAGAAACATTAGAACCTTATTTGAGCTTGCATCCTTCTATCAATTAAAGTAATCTAATCTTTTCAGAAAAAGTATTATCTGTTAGGCCAGAGTAGTTTTGATAAATGGCATCAAATTGCAACTTCTTTTTTGTTTGCTCATCCATCCCTTTCCCTTTAAGAGAAGGTAAACCTTTTGATGGAAATCAGGTTTATAAAGAGACAATTTAAAATAATAAATAAATTATTCACATTTCTAAAATAGTTCACTTTTAATTAAGAAATTATATTTTGTGCTTGAAATGAAATTCTCTCTTTACATTAAGAACAATCTACAAAACAAGCAATATTATTAATTTAATACCATAATCAACAAACAGCAATCAGCAGAACAGGTGAAAAACAATTTACTTTGTTATGTTTTACCCAATCCTTTCTTCATCTGTAGCCTCTTAATCTAACATTTATTAGTCCAAACTGCTAACTCATCTTTTAGTCAGATCTTGAGCAAAAAAATGCTAACATAGTAAAAATATGTACTTATTAACAAGAGTTTATCAGCCTAGCCCCCCCCAATACGTTAACTGACTTGCAAGGTTTATATGAAATTGTTTGCAAAAAAAACTTTAAAAAGAAACTATTATGTACCCAAGTAATCTATGTCACCTGTTCAGTATAAAGTTTGCAAAAAAGAAAAACTATAAAAATCTCAAATTTAGCATAGTAATTAACTGGATTTTAGTGCTTGCATATTCTGTCACGGATTTTCTATTCACCAGGATTTTGTAGTTTTTTTTGTTTTTTTTAAATGGTCTGTGTCAAACATTGAGAAAGTAAATATGCATGAACATTACAGTGGCAACACATCTAGTAACTGCTGCTGACAGACGCATTCCATACATCCTGATAAAGTGCCACAAAGTGCTATTACTGTGTGCTGTAGGGAAGATGCATTTCGATAACAGACTGCATTCCATGCAACTTCATAGTATTAACTTAGTATGTGACCCTAAAGATGCTCGAATGACTCAGCGATAAGTTGTTTTCATCCATCACCGTGTTTCTGTTGCGGCTAACAGATGTGTCAACAGTTAAATAAATATGGGGGAGCTTTAATGTTTCGTTTAGATATTTTTGTTAAAGATCAAAAAATTTGAGTCACCTGGCACTGAGTTGCCAGTACACTACCTGAAAATTAAAAATTGACTTCTAAGAGTCATATGAATTCAATGTATATTATCCTTTTCTTTTACAGCATTTACTTCCCTGCTGCACAGACACCCCCTCCACACACACACACTTTTAATACATTTCCCTCCAAACTGTAATGCATTTGAAAATAGATTAAATTTTGGAAATTTTATGAACTTTATGTTGGAGAGTTTAGTGTAACTTTTAAGATTCCCCTGTATAGAGTGCACTTTGAAACATCTCCTGACTACATTCTTTACTTCCAAGTAACTGCAACACAAAGAAGCTACAGTTGTTGTTGTTTTTTTCTCACTTAATACAGTCTGCATTGTCTGTGCTTTAACCTTTGCCATATCCCCTCGTTAATCAAGTAATTTGTGAGGCACAAAAGATTATCTGAACCCTCTGTATACCAAACCCCTCTTCTTTTTTTAAATGTCATTAGTTTTGACCTTCTGTTACACAACCTTTTAGTTTTACAATGGGATTCTGAGTTCGACATTAGTTAATATATTCAGTCGTCAGTCGGTCGGGGTCGCTTGCCCAGTTGTTTCCAAGACCAGAGCAAACTGCTATGCAGTGGTGGGTGGGTGAGTAGTCTTTGTGATAGGTCTCACATCGCCCCCCCCCCCCGGCAACTCACCAAACACACACACGCACACATTCTGCATGCTCGTAGGTGTATAAACTACATCTTCGTCAGTATTTGTGAAATCCCAGCCAATAACCTGTGTTCTGGATTATCATCGGATTCCAAAAAGGAATCAATCAACGGTAACGTCGAACGCAGTCTTGGAGTTGACGGTAACAGGTGCTTTACTGGCGACAGACCCGGAGTTCGAGTCCCGTTCACTAGATCTGCCATCAGTCAGTACTAGTAGTAGCCCCGCTGCTCGGCTTGTCTCTATTAATAGCTTCCGTTTCTCCAGTTGTTAGGCGAAGAACTCTTCGAATCTCCACGCAAACTGTCCACGACGCCAGTCGCGCCCGGCCTGACGGGCGGAGAGCGAGAGAACCCCTACTAAATGCACGGGTTTGGAGTAAAGCTTAACACAAGCGCCACACGTACGGACAGCAGCAGGGCCCGGGGACTGCTGCGAATATAGTAGGTAACGACTTACTTACTTGGGTTCACGACCAGCCGCCTCCAGGGGAGAGAGAGAGAGAGTTTCCCCAACAGATCGGACAAAAGGAAGTAGTATCTACTCCGCCGCTTATTTCACTACCTGGTTGGATCAATCAGCCTATGCCACCGGTAAACAGGAGATCGAGGGAGGTAGTAGTCGAGGGTGCCCGCCAGTGATATCCCCCCCCCCCACACACACACACACACTAACCCCACCATCCCATCCGCCTTACCTCTCGTCCAGCCCAGTCTGCCAGAACGTTTCGCCGAACGAATCGGGACCCCCGACAGCCCGAACCACACTCACCTTTCACTCCGGCTGCTGCTGCTGCTCGCTGACCGCTCGGAAAATGCCCTCTTTGTCTCGCCGAGAGCGAACAATTAGAAAACAACACACTGTTCCGATAAGGAAGTTTTAAAAATCGCCATATTTACTCCGGTTACCCGCAAAAACGGGCTGGGCGCGCGAGAACGAAACGAGCTCGCGAGGTCCGCGCCGACGCTGAGAGCACCTGCCAGCCCCGCCCCCCCGAGGATCTGTCTTAGAAATATAAAACAAAATTAAAAAATTGGTTGGTAGGGTTAGTAGAGGATGTTAATTAGATGCTCGGTGAAATATTCGGATTAATTAACTGGTCTATTTCTGGGGTGGGTAAAAGAAAAAAACATTCGGGGGGGGCGCGCGTGCGGCAAATAAAGAAAACCTGGCGAGGGGCTGGGAACCTTAAACCCGGAGAGAGTAACAGAGGGGCTGGCTGGCTGGCTGGCTGGGCGGGGTCGTCCGTCGGGGTACCTGCCGCCGGTTGTTTGTATTTACCGAATGGTCTGGATTCTGATCACGTATCTCCATCGAGCTTTAAATATACATGTATTCGGCTTGACAGGTAGATCTCCTCCCGGAGGGGGGGGTCGACCAGCCTGCGGGGACAGCCAGCCAGCCAGCCGTCACCCTCCCTCCCAGTCTGCGGATCTCTTCCCGGCGAATGTCACTGGGCCTTAGACCGTCGAAGAGATGAGAAAATACATCATGGTCGTTTAAACTTCTCGATCCTCCGGCGTCAAAGCCCCGAGAGACGGTTAATCTTCAACAATCCACAGAAATGCGACGTTTTTATATTATATACAATTTTATTATTATTTTTTTTTTTTTAAATTGGAATTTTGAAAAAGCAAATAACTCGGTGGCAGCAACAAAAGAAATAAAAAGAAAACCTGTTGTTTTGTCCTTTAATTATCTCTGGAGTGGAATATGATGGATGCCAGGGATCAGGCTGAGCTCAAGCCTATAATTGCACGGCGGGTATATAAAACAAAAGCCTGGCATAGCGGAGGGCCAAGGTGCAAAACAATTTGATACAAAGCCAACAGGGAGAAGTCATTTCCATGTATTGGGAAAAAAATGAATGTTCATTCGTGAAAACGCAATCAGGAAAGAATGGGAATAGAACAGTAAGTAGCGCAGGAGATACACCGCACGTTTATACATTTCCTGGTATTATCCCTAAACTCACAGAACTCATCTTCTATTATAGTTGTTATACTCCCTTGTGCAAGGTCGGATGGACCTGAAAATGGCTCGAGCGCTATTGTTTTCGCATACACAGGTATACATACATACCTCTGGTAACAAAGAGGACACGCTCACGAAATCCACTCTGATGTCAGAGGAAGTTTCAACATGAGGCGAATGGAAATATGGGTTCCAGTCCTTCGTTATTCTGTATTTTGCATACTGCACAAGTCCAATAAATATAACATTATAAGACATTATCGTAGATACACCTTCAATAAAACAACAACAACAAAACCAATTACACTCACCAGTGACTTGCCGGAGCTTGCATCACTGTTTACCATCATTGCCAACCTTAGCTCCGAGTTGGAAAAATGGATGAGTGTTGCTAATTAATCGTGTGGTGAGCTGCCAGGATCCCGGTTTGATGGGCCTGGCTCTGGTTCTTGTAGTGGCTGAATAGCGGACTTCTTTTTGATGAATGCATCCATTGCATCCATAATCTTTGCAATGTTTTCAGACAAAATTTCGTAGTTAACACTTTCTGGCATCTCGGAAACTGGGTCTTGTTCATATCTCATTGGCTGTTCCTCTTGTGTTAATTCTTGCAAACCTTCGTTGGTAAATAACTCCTCGTGAGAGTCGAAGCTCTCGAACATCATCTGGTTCATCGAATCCTCCTTCCTTTGCTAGCTAACAACGCCATTTTTAAATTGTTGGCATCTTGGTCTCAAAGCCTGCAAAGTCATTGATGATGTCTGCCACAGTTTATCCCCACACTTGATTGTCACCTCTTGCCAGGAGTCTCATGTTATCAGTTGCTTTCCTTATGTTATAAGATTTACAAAATATCTTCAATTCTCCATTACGCTGCTGCTCGTGCGGGTTAATCCCTCAGCTGTTGATACAGCTGCCGTTTTAACTGAAGCTTTTATACCGTCTGCTTGGTTTAAGATAGATTACAGTGGACTGAGCCACATTGCACTTCTTCCTTCAGCTCGTCGTCTGACCTGCATTTTTACATCCAGTGAGACTATTTAGCGCACACACATCACCAACACTTGATGGCTGTTTGGCTGGCTAATAACGAATATTTTCAATATAAAAGGGAAATGGTGCGATACAATCCGTATGTATGTGCCTGGCGTTAGGCTTGAACTGATGGTGGTTTTTGTTGTTTTTTTTTTTGTGATGCACTTTCTGATTGGCTGAAATCAAAACAAAAAGACTATGGTGATGCGTTCTTGTCGGATTCTGTTAGTTTCTCTGTTTTTTTTTTAATTATTTTAATTTTAAGCAGAAAAAAAAAACTGGAGGGGATGAAACTAACTTCGCAATAAAGAAGCTTCGTTGCCAGAGGTATACCTGTACTGTAATTCATGTTTGTTGCAAAGATCAGGTTCCAATGCTAAAGATGTTGCATGGGCCCACATTCAAAATATCCAACTGTTGTTGTACATTGATAACTTTGATGGTTATTTCCTGTTCTGACTTTTCTATCAATCGTCTTGTGCAATCAACCACCCGCTTGTACTGAGAATCATAAAGTCTGACAGTTGAAACGGGTGTCTGTCTACCTCACTGTTGCCATTAGTAACCCAGTGGTTTTCGATTCTCGGTGTCTCTATCATTTCTGCAACAGGAACTGCAAGATTCGTTTTTTCAAGAAGATTTTAAGAAACATGGTCAACGGACAGAGTGCCTTGTGTCAATAAGACCAACTTGCATACTTCAAAGAGAATCTTTCTCCACAGTGGATCGAAGTGGTGGATGGTTCATTTGCAACTTTGCCCTGGTGACAAGTGGGACAGTGTTTGCAGAATTCCTGGGCGTAGTTCCGAGGCATCCCATAATAGTTCCTTACCTAAAATATAACAATAGCGTTTTAAAAAAGAAACTGGTGAAGCATGTATACTTTCCCAACATTCTAAGTTCCACTGCTGGTTTTTAAAAAAGTAAAAAATCATTTTTGCATGACCCACATTAAAATATGAATATTATTATTAGACAATGACTAGCTGTCAGGAAACCAGTGGCGCAGCCAGCAGGGGGTTCCATGAGCCCCCCCCCCCCACACACACACACACAAAATTTCTGACAAATTTTTGACTGACTTTTTGTTCGGTAAATATTTTTTTTGTGAACACGGAAGTGTGGACAGGCCTTAAGTCACACCTCACGGTGTATTGATTTCAAGGCAGTCACCAGTGTCTGTGATGGTGGTGTCTTATGCTACATACAGACCTAGCTATGTCATTTTTACCAATCAGTTTGTTGTTTCAAGCAGATTGTTTTGTTTTCAGCCATGTCTAACAAACGAGACAAACCACCAAGTTCTTCCCAATTGGGCACTGAGTCATATTTTGTAAAGAGACCGAAGGGTGATGCAGCTACGATGAAGGCAACATCTGGTGAATCGGTAGAAGTAATACGTGAACTTCCTCATGCGCCTGAACCACTTCTACCAACCGATCCTCTTCAACTTCTGCCAAATGGCAGTGTGGGCATAACAGATCCTTTCAATGCCACTGGCTAAACACCTGGGATTTTCTCATGTATAGCCCAAGTCAGCATGGTGTCGACTGCAAATATTGTGCATTATTTGTTCCGGAGAATGTTAGAAACCAAAAGCTTCGAAAATTTGTAACGAAATCACTGTGTCGGTACAAAGATGCCAAAAAAGACTTTAAGAAGCATGCGGGACAGAACTATCACATTGCGAGTCGTAAACAAGCTGATGAGTTCTTGGTGAGGTATACGGAGAAAGAGAAAGATATTATAAGATTGTTGGATTCATCACGTCAGCTTCCAGTTGAATAAAACAGGAACAAGATTCGACCAGTAATAAGAGTGTCATATTTTGTGGACAACAAGAAATTGCATTAAGAGGGCACAGAGATCATGGACCACTTAAAATGGAGATGCCTCAGCACAATGACAGGATTTTCAGAGTATTACTAAGATTCAGGATTGATGCTGGTGATGCTGCACTTCAATGCCACTTTGACACTGCAAACGCAAATGTGACCTATCTCAGTTGGCAGACAGAATGAAATCATCAATGTGTGTGGTACTGTCATTGTGCAAACACTTGTCAAAGAAATAAGAGCTTCAAAATTCTTCAGTCTGCTTTTGGATGACACAACAGATATGGCAACAACAGAGCAGTGTTGTATCTTTGTGAGATATATCAAGGAGAACAAAGTCTATGAAAGATTTCTAGGATTTTGTGATGTTAGTGGAGACTTGACTGCCAAGGGTATCACCACCATAGCCTTGAATATGTTGAGGCAAATTGGTCTGGATATCAGTCTTATCCATGGTCAGAGGTATGATGGTGCAAGCACCATGAGTGGCCAATGGAAAGGCGTACAGGCAGAGGTGAAGAAGGTAACTCCTGTAGCACTTTATGTGCACTGCAACAGTCATGTTTTGAACCTTGCTACACAAGCAGCATGTCCAATTGCATCAATTCACAACTGTCATAGCCAAGTGAAGGAGATAGCCACACTTTCTTTCATATCTCAGCAAGACGAACAACAGTAATGCAAGTACATCTCCCTTCCATGATCGGATTGGCTCATTTGATGATCAACCGTGACATTAGAATTCATACAGAACTTGTTATCAATGAGTTGTGTAAGAAAAACCGCAGACTGAATTTTGTTTTGTAATTATTTGTGTAGTAAATCAGTTGTAAAATAAATCTTTGTGTACTCTAGTTTATTTCTTAAGAATCTAGAAATCTAGGTACATACTTCTTTGGTCTTAGTCTGGATTTTGAATAAGCATCTCTGTCAGTTGGCTGGGACCCCCCCTCCCTGAAAATATATCCTGGCTGTGCCACTGCAAGAAACTGAAAATTATTCTGTCTGATTGGTCAACTATATATATAATTTTACTTTGAAAGACTAATACTTTCTTGTAACTACTGTGCTTTAACTTATATTGGTGGATTTGCTTGATAATATCAAAGTTAATCAGCATGAAAAACTCTAAAACATCTTCTGAACATTGCTTCTGGATCCAAAGTCTGCAATATTATTAAAAAAGGCGATAGATATGCTTACAGTTAAGTACTGAATGTTGGAAATTATACCACATGATTACTGTGATTCATCATTTTCCTATTTCTATTAAATTCTATTACATATAGTCCATACTCTTTTTTAAATTCATTTCAAATTATAATTTCGAAATGATAACTGATACATTTTTCAAATTAAATTGTCATTAAAATCATTTGTGGTACAAAAATCCATACCATTTGGCTTTCATAACAGTTAGTTATGAATATTAATTTAAAATGTATAAAAATAAAAGCATCAACAATTCATAAGCTATGTATGTTAAATACTTGCTTGTTAATCAATCTGGAATTTGATACTAGTGACTATCCTTTTAGTTCTTGGTATTAAATATGTCTCTAGCTCTCTTTAAAAATTCAAGAACAGGATATTCCTCCTCGAAAACACTTCCTCATCCCAAGTGAACCCCCCCCCCCCACGAAGATATTTCTCTTTTTTTTTTCCTGTTCCCTTGAAAAATAAATAGTTTTTAAAAAATTTGATACTTAGTTCAATATTTAGATCATTTTAATATTTTTATTTGAAATACATTTTTTGTGTTCTTGGTCACTTATCTTGATGTAAATAGTTTTTTTTTTTTTGTTTAACTTGTACTAAGGGATAGCCTAAAATCTAAATGTTCTTGTTTATTACAAAAAATTTGAAAAATTGTCCAACTGTTTGAGGAAGCAACAAATACCTGAAAGATATCTAGAGCTAGAAATCCATCACCTGAAACTGTTTTTCTTGCACCGAAATGAAGATTGTATCCACCTTCACCTCTGGGTGTTATTGGTGATTTATCACTGTATCATACCTATTCTTTTAATATGATTAAAGAAGTCTGCAAATTCAATGTCTAAAGTTACAGTAAGCCTACACACCACTGTTGTTTATATATGTCCAGAGACTGTACAATGTGATTTTGAAATGTGTACCAGCCATAAACTTGTGCTTAACAGAAATGGTTCATAGAATGATGTGCTTCTTCATTCTAATCAAAGTGGTTGAAAAATTAACTGAAGATTTTTAGGAATGTAATCCTCTCTTTACACAAGATTGATCAATTGTGTAGATAGTGATCTCTTACCAAAATAATATATTTTATTATTATTCATACCAAATTTTTAAACAAAAATTGAAATCAGTCACTTTTAGCTTGCCATTGTTTGAAGCATCAGTTTCTTTTGGTTGTTGAAGCAGTCAGTTCACACACAGCATGGCTATCTGAAACTTGTATCCACTTTCATAAAACAATAGAGGGTCACATGATCTCATATGATTACAGCCACAACAGCTGTTTGAGATGATGCTACAACACAGATGAGTATGTGCTCAAAGTAGTTGTTTGCAAATTATATGGAAAAATTTCAGTGGTGGAGATTCTACAATGATGGTTATTAAGAAAATCTAGCAAAATCCTTTGTCCAAGGATGTAATAATTCTCAAGCAAATGATTTTAAAAAGCTGTGTAAACCAGTCTTTATACATCATTGGAACTCACCAGTTACCACTTGCTGGTCCCACAATATGCCACAACTGAATTCTGGACAGTTCCTCAATAACCTGATTTTAAGGCTTTACTTTACAAAAATGTCAGTATTTAGTGCAATGAGCTATTTTAAATGAAAAAAATGTACAGGCTGATATTGTGCTTAAAATGGGTGGTGAAGATGAAATATACCTCTGTACAGGCTGTAACAGAAAGAAAGCAGTCCATTGGTTTTTTCTTCAATGTAGTTCTGCTAGCTGTGCAAAGAGAAAATGTAAAAAGCTTGGTGGTGGTGGCATTACACACAGTTCTTGTAGCTGAAAATTACCTCTGTGATTAGCTCTGACTGAGTAGTGACAAACTGTTTCATAATTCTCTTTCATTTAATGTTCTTGATTTTCTAAGGCTATAACCATTAACTGCCAATCTTCGGTTGCAATTTTCGTTTTCAAAAGTATGCATGAGTAAGAGTGATATGCTGGTTGGCTAAAATTTTTATACTTCCAGAAAAGCATCTCTGCTATTCAGTGCAATAGTTAGTAGTGATACTAGTAGTGTTAAACATTTTTAAAATTGTATTCACGGCTACTTCTTTTCCCCAAAAACCCTTGTATAGGCATCCTGGCTTCTTGTTCCCTTGTAGCTGTTAAACTGTATGAAAAGAGGAGTCTGAACAAAACCCTGATTACATGTAGAAATTTATTCCCCAGACCAAGTAAACCAGCCACATCAGCTCAGTCATTCATTCCTCTAATCAGAAATTCAGTTGGGATTCTTGACAAAATCCAAAGGGATGTCCAGTTCTTCAAATGAAGAACATCACAACACTAAAGTGAAAGTTGTATCTCCCACTTAGACAATAAAGAAATGGAAGTGTTAAATAACATTTACCATTGCTGAAGCTGGCATGAGTAACACTGCAAAATGAATTTGGTTAGCAAATCATTATTTTTCTTAATATGTATTAAAACAAAATACAAAATTAAATAAAGTTAATCAATAACACAAGAAACTAAATTTGAAATTTTTTCAACATACTGGTGTTTTTATTTTTATTTTATTACATTAGAATTTTATTAAGTTCAGGAATTTTCATTGTGTATTAACAAGGAAAAATTACAAAAATAAATCAGCAAATGAAATCCTTATAATAAATCTGATAAGAAACAATATAAAATTTGACAAAACTGTGTCTACTCTGCTTAAATCATGCATGAAGCTTCTACGTCATTTTTTGCAATAACATATTACATGTTTTTGACTGATAAACAAGTAGCAAGTATATCAAGAAAAGAGAAAATAATAACCAAAAGAATAATTATCTTCCCTGCAAAATGAGATTAGGATAAATGTTAATTCCAAAGTCTGCTTGCCCTAGATAGATATGTCTACTTGTCACAAACACTATAATGATAAGCAAGAAATAGTTTCCTGATCAAATACAAGAAAACTTTGTTTAAATACATTTATTTAATCAAAAATCAATAATGTGCTCTGAAAAAATTCTAAAAGTTTAATCTCTAATCATAAATAATAAATGCTTGATAAAATGCTCACTGTACAGTATAAATGCAAAATGCTGCTTTTGTAAAATTTGCAGTATAGTCATGTGATCCAGTGAGCAAAAGTTGCTTTTGTGTAGAAAACATTTCATACACTACGAGTTTCTGGTAACAAATGATATGATTAATTTTAAAAAAGCAATTAACTAGAGCATAATTCTATAAAAGTAACAAAATTAATTAAACAATTTTGATAAACTTATACTAAGTAGAATACAAAAAAATCCAACTAAAACAAAATATTGACAAAATTTGTTGCTTACAATGATTTAATACATGATATAATATAGAATTCTGAAAGATTTTCACAAAAATATTTTCCTGTAACACTTTTTTTTTGCAATAATAAATTTAAATTATTTTTTTAAATTTTACACACATATACACACAACTAATGAGTTACATTATTTTTAACCCTCCTCCTATTTCTCAGCACTGTCTGAGCCACAGAGACTTTATTAAAATAACCCTTTTTAAGAATAAATCTGTATATCACTCCAATCTCATGTGCTTTGTATTATGAGTGAGTCAACTAAATATACAGCAGAGTGAACACAAATACCAGTGATTCTCTAGGCTGGGAAGTAGTACTAGTTAAACAGCTAATTAAAAGTAAACAAATCCGGCACTAATAAAAAGGAATGGATTATGATCAATTATGTCAGTTTTATTCCATAATAGATCAATCCCTCTTTTCAAGATAAATTTCACCATATGGTTCTTCCTGTGCTGTTTTTATAATTCGCTTTGCACATAAATCTAGAAGAAGAAAAAACAAAGGGGCATAGTCAACTACATTTACTATATAAGTAGCATTATTTTACCTATAATATAAATAAACAAATAGCCAAATCAATATATTGGTTATCCATAACGTGCCTGTAAATAAGGGGACTAAAAGCCTCTTTAGTTTTTCCTCCAAATTATGATGTTTTGGTTTTTTTTTACAATTCCCTACCAAGCTGAAAATGCAAATTTTAAACTGAATTATTTGTCTAAATTTGTTGTTATAAACCAATCATTGCCAAAAATTAAAGGTCTGGGACTTTTCCCTAATTCAAGTTCCCTTGTAGCACATACCATTGTATAATCTTGAGTAACATCTCATTAAAGATGGACAGTTAGGGCAAAGGCCCTTAAGCATTGAGGTCTAGGGAGAAGCCTTTGATTATGTGAAGAATTCAGAAATACATTGGTATTATTAGTATTGCCCTGGTGAATTATTAATACTTAAATTTTTATCTCTGTTTAAAACAAAAGTGGAATTTTTTTCTCTGAATGTGCAAGGTGTCCCAAAACAATATACTACCATACAAAAACATTTTGTTTCTCAACATTAAGACATGAATAATTTGAAAGCTCACAAATAACAGTATTATGCAATGCAACAGTGTAATCCTGATATCATGTGTTTTGTGGCAATATTGGCAAGTATAAGGTTGTCCTTTGATCAGTGCAAACAGATAACAAAGTAGTACTGGAAATATGACAATGTTGCTGAGGTAAAATATGCATAAACATGAAGTATGAACCACCAACAACAACCTGCTTGACAATTGAGTGACAAAATGCATATACTGGGCTACTAAGAATCCTCAACTTTGTATCACATAAGAGGTAAACCTTCCAGGGGTCACAGTGTAGACATATATCTCTTCCTGCAAAATTATCAAGCCATTCTTTTTCAATGGCCCAATGACAAGTGAATCTCATTATAAGCAACATTGCACCATGCTTTGAGATCCTGTAGGGCAATTTTAAAATGCTTTAGAGCAAAATGGCACTCCCCTGCTTTTTCATCAAGATGTACAGGCATTTATGGATGAACACTTTACTGAGAGATAGATAGAACAATGTGGACAAGTTTACTCATCATGTTCTCCAGACATTTTTTGCTGTGTGGTACTAAAGGACAAGATGTACACCACAAAACCATCTGCCTGTCATTCATGAACTCCAACAAAGAAGTGTTGATACTTCGACAACTACTTTTTGTGAAAATGCATGCTGCTGTGTATCTCTCTGTTGTCAGATAGTACAATGCTTGCATGTATGCCAATGGTGGACTTTCTGAACACATATTGTAGTGTATCATATTTGAGGTATTTGGTGTATAAAGCAAAAATGATATCTATCAATATGTTGTCATGGGAAATAATTTTGCTTAATAATTAGAACAGTTCTATAAAATTTAAATTACTGTACTTGATTTAAAAAAAACAAGCAAATAAACAAACAAAAAGTTTTTTGTGCACATGCAAAACTATAAACCACCAAGAATATGAATAAAATGTCAACACTAAATTTGATAAAAATGGATAGTTTTATGGAAAACAGACCCCTGATTATACTTACTTAGAACTGATGTGAAAAGAGATGCAGCAATATGCCTTGGAGCTAGTGATGGTGGACATATTTCTCTGAATGTTGTCCTCTGTTTCTGTTTATCTACAGTACATCTTTTTAACAATCTGAAAACAAACATTTTCTTTTTTTAAAGCCTAAATCTGATTTTAAAATATATACAATTTGGAATTTATTAGTAATTTTTTTCATATTATACATAATTATAACTTTAAATTGTGTGTAGTGAGCATTGGTTACTGGTAATAAAACACTTCTTAAACCTGAGAGGGCTTTCTGCTTATACCATACCAAACAAAATGAATAATTAGATGGGTAGGCATTTTGTTGAATTTGAAAAATCGTATACAAATTATAGATGAGTGAAAAAGTTTTTTTTGCCTTAAGCCTAACCTAAGCATGTCAATATAGCTTGTTACAAGTGGAAATTGTACATGTTTAAATATTTGTAAATCATTGCACTTGAGTGGATGCAGAGGTGAATGAATTTTGATTAGAGCAAGTGGTAAAATAAAACTTAGTGATATGTAACATTTTAATCTCTAAAATCATGAGAAGCTATCTCACATTTGTTGTTTTTGCAAGCACATGCAATATTCTGTAAATGACTAAAAAGTATTAATACTGCATGTATTAACATTGAAATTTGTCATGTATTTTGTTTACTAACTGTGATAATAACATTGACACTTTTAACAAAGCATGGGCTTTCAGTATATAAAGGAACCAAGAGCAGAACTGTTAAAAGATAAAGCCAGCTTGTTTTTCACTAAAGTGTGCACCCAATAAGTAATCCCCATAATTTCATGTTTGCCTTAAAATCAATAAAATAAAATATCAACGGGCCTGTTGTTATTACTGGCAACAGATCATTTGAAGCTTTTTAAAGAAAAATAATAAATGCTTTCAACTGTTTAAATATCATCAAAAACTTTCAAAAAATAGATTTTTAAAAAAATGTTTGTTTAATATGTAAATATATGTAAACAGCAAAAACAAGCACAAAATTCAAACAAAATATTTATGCAAAAATTCAATGTCCTGAAAAACATTAATTGACAGATGACCAATATCCAAGTTACTGCTGTAGCCTTGATTTTGAGCAGGAAGACTATTTTACAAGTACTGCCCATTTGTTTGTCAAAATGTGGTTTATAGCAGAAAATTATTTTCTCATCAATGATTCCACTGATTAAAAAAACTGTAAAAGTTAATGAAACTGTGCAATATACAGTAGTCTGTACAAGCTTCTCATAAATTTAATGAAACACTGTCAACACAATAAACATGAAATTGAAGATACATACTGTAATTCCAAACCAGACAATACTTAACAGAAGTTAAGCTGACTAATAAAGACAACTGAGTTAAGGAGACCAATTATCTATGGAAGAAAAGAGGATGCATATCTGTTTTTTAAAAAAATCAATTTTTATAATCATGCTAAGCAGTATATTTATCTTGTTTAAACCATGCCAATTATACTAATACAAATTTGGCAATGTGTATAAATGCCAAGGCCACACGGTATTGCATATCTACACCAGACTAATATGGTAAAAATAAAAAATATTTTCAAAAGCAATTTACTAATTTGGATATGCATTTTATAAAACCCTTAATTAAGGTGGAAAAGAAAGTACCAACCGAAGTAGCATTTCATCAGACAATGTAAATCGGTCTTCTTGAATGGGAGGGATTTCAGGACTGACAGGCAGTTCAACTTCTGCCTCCTCAGGTAAGGCATACAGTTCTTCATCCAAATGTGTCACTAATCGATCCTCAAACAAAGGTTTATATTCCTCTAGTGGAGAATATTTTGGATGAACTTTCCTTCTGTAAAAAAATAAAACAACTAAATATTGACTCAATAATTTTTCTGATTTTGAATTTACTGCATTTACTCAAACAAGAGCCAGATTTATCATCATCGCTTTTTTTCAGTTTACAATTTAGGAGGAGAACTAACTATATAACGTATTATTCTAAGCATATACATGGTAATTTCCCTTGTTACAAATTTCAAAAGTAAAAGAGAAATGCTGTTGTTATTGCTTATTTATTATTAATTAGCTGAAGATGTAAAGACATTTTAATTACAACATATAGTTAGTCACAAATCTTTTTCAATCACTGGTTATCCTTACCCAAGCTAATGTGTAGTGTTTCTCTGGCTGTTCTGAGACAAGTGATGAGATGGTGTAGTGAATACATATTTCTAATAAAGCTAATACTGGTGAATAAATGAATTTCTTTTGAAAATTATAATGTCATAAATATAACTCATTTCAATGCATGAGTTTTCACATCATCCAATCAATTATTACTTTTTGAGAACTTTATAATAGGCATATTTTATCATGTTTATATATTGTGGCACAAAATGTTTCTGTATCATTCCCAAAACCTTTAATTGCTGTTTATTCATTTTACTAGTCACTATTCAGTGAACCAGTTCATTGTGAGTTTGTTTGGCCAGGATGTAATAGTCATAGAGCAAAAGACAATAGAAAATAGAGAGTCATTCAAGCGTAACATATTTGACTAGCAATAAGTTTTCAATGATATTTCTCCAGTCTGTTTCCTTCTGTATCTCATCTACCTCATTGCATAAAGTGAGGATGAGGGATACATTGTTTACACCTTTACGTTCAGACATTCTTATACATTTTTGTGAGCAAGACAGTGAGGAGAACATCAAGATCGTAGCATTCAACCTTATTTTTTGTGTCATCCCTGAGATGCATACAGGAACCATTTGACTGCTTTTTTCTTCTATCCCTGTTTAACTCTTTACGATCTCTCTTGAAAGTAGATTTATAAGTCTTTACCTTTCACCACCATTACACTGGAAAAACATTATAGTGGGCACTTCTCCAATAGCAGGTAACTTACCCGTCCAAAATGGAAAAGGTTTTAACAAAGTGTGGAAAGAGGAGAAATTGATAGTGGACATTTATTCCAGAATGAGTGGCAACAAAGTACATAAGTCCTGAGCTGCAAAGATGGAGGCTTTGAAAGCGGTGACAAAAAGAAGCACTGTTCAGCAGAAAACATGGAACCCACGGCCCAAGTCATTAATGATTGCATAATTGATTTGTCATGAGCCACTCAGGTTAACACTGCCCAATTTCACAGCAATGAAAAGAATGGTGAGGAGGCAAAGAAATGAAGTTGATGCAGTTCCTCTTCTCCCAGATGATCTTGAAACTCTTGTTATACCAGAAAACTAAAAGACCTATGAACTATGGCATGATGTAGTTGAAAACTTTTTGATCACTGACAGAGGCCCCATTCCACACAGGATAATCCTTCTTGGCAGCCAATGGAGCCTATTTGTATCAAGGGATTCAAAAATATGTTGATGGAACATTTCAACCTGTGCCAATATTATTTTTGTAGCTATACATCAAACTTGCAGAAAGATTTTTTGGTGTTCATCCAGTATTTTATGATTTGCTACCTAACAAGTAAAGGAATATGTATAAAAGACTCTTCCAGCTTATTAAACAAGTTTCCAAAGAATCTGTTTCATGCGATTTTGAAAATGCAACATTCAC
Source organism: Nautilus pompilius (assembly GCA_018389105.1). NCBI lineage: Eukaryota > Metazoa > Mollusca > Cephalopoda > Nautilida > Nautilidae > Nautilus > Nautilus pompilius. Next base: position 306,595 of record JACATO010002161.1, read on the forward strand.
TGCATCAAAGAATAGTTTTCCTGGTGTGCATCTTAACAGATGTCTTTTCATCTTAATCAAAATTGTGAATTGCAGCTGTCCCACAGGTATAACAATGATGCCTGATTCTGTGTTGAGTGCAAAAATATATCACTAAACTCACATTTGTACTTATCGTAGACTTGGACAAGGCCACAGGCAGATTGGCGGTAGAACTGCGGCCACTGCTTGCTTGGTTTGAGGATTATTATGTAGTCTGCCCAGCTTGCCAAGAAAATGGAAGACATCTAGCCATGTTTCCCCCAGAAATGTGACCATTGTACAACAGGGTCCCCGACAAAGAAGATAGGACTAACAACCATGCAGAGGCTGCTTGCATACTGAAGGATACAGGCATACCCAACAATATGGAAAATCATAAATGGCCTCTGTAAAGTATGGGCACAATATATATTAAAAACAATTAGTGGTAGGTCATAACCCACCGAAAAAATTGAAAAAATATCATGACACAGATGAGTATATATTCAAAATTACTACAGATTATTACAGCAGGGACATTATAACATATCTTCAAAGATTAGCAAACAATTACAGTATGGAGTAACAATTGTGACTTAAATTTACTATATTAAATTATTGTAATGACATATATTTATATAAAGTTAATTTTAAAATAGAATAAATTGTCACTTATTAATTCATTTTATTTATTTAAATTCAAATATATTTCCACTATTTTTAAGTGATTCCAAAATTGTTGCTAGACACTGGCACATGATATGTATTGTGCATAGTAACCTTTGTGGTGAATTGGCCCATGGCTAAACAGTTTGCAGAAAATTGTTTTTGTGGTGAACCAACTGAGGCAAATAGTCTACATCAACTCCAGAGAGACATATTTGCAATTGTTTAGACATAAACAGGTATTATTTTCAATACAAGTAATACCTGTATGTTTGCATCAAGTCTGTGTAGATACCCACCAATGAAGGCTGTGGCATAGTTTCAAACAATCAATTTTAGGGTTTATAAAAAAAAATAAATAAAATATTCTATTAATTTCAGATTGGTTCATTTACTGCATATTTCATTTTTGAATCTGTTTTTGTATCAGCACATTTTAAAGGAATAATTTGTATCTAATAGTTTACAGATGTCAGAAAAAGTGTTTGAGTTGAGCTATTTATCTTACAATAAGAAGGCATCATAATGGGGATTTTTTATTAACTTTTGAATGTGTGTGTGTAATGGAGAGCCAGTTATATACATAAAAACAAAACGTTCCAAACTTTTCATTGCAGTATTTTCAATGGTATATAAGTAGAAATGTTTTAAACAAACCGTTTTGATGGTGTCTCCTCTAGGGACTCTGACAGTTTGCTGATTTCAATGCTGACAGGTGTTCTCTCATGTTTTTCTGACTCCTTTGATACTTCCATTTGACGTAAAAGTTCAGGTGAAGTTGTTTCTTCTGGCAAGAGCATTTCCTAAAATAAAACAAAACAAACTAAAATTTCACTTTCTTGCTAACTGCTCAAATTTTCCAGACATTTTTTTGTGTTGTAAAAAGTAAAGTGTTTTTAAAATAGTACTATGCAAAATTTTTATTCTTTTTTAAAACTGTATTATCTAAAAATTGCAACTACACTTATCTGATAAGTATTTTAAAATAATTTCTAAAATTATACTGTCATTATATCCTAATATTTAGTCAAGTGTTGTTGAATAAGACAATGCATGACCACCTTTATCATGGTTCCACTGAGAAGTAATATCAGGATAAAGCTCATCAGATTTTTGCCAAGTATTCATAGAGAATATTTAGAGATGTTTAGTTTCTTTGTCCTGATTACTCTCAAGCAATGGAGTTGAGTTGTCATGGTTCTAGTGTGACCACTAAATGAGATGGCAAGTCTTATCAGAATAATATTGCACACTTGTCTGTTCCTTATGCTATCTTTTTTCCTAAAAACAGCAACTCCTTTTGCACACATTCAACCTCCACTTCATCACACTTCCTTATCCATGCTTTACTGTTGTCACCAAGCTTAACTTTGAATTTCTCTTCCATTTCTTCTCCTCATAAATTCAGCTTCTCCCACTGAATACACACTTTAATTTGGTAATCCACAACACCCTAACCTAACCTCCCATCCAGTTAATATGTTTTTTTGACAAATACAAGTCTCTTGTTTTTACAGTCTCCTTGCAGCATTTTTTCCATTAAAGCATGTTGTTTTCAAACTATCTGGTACAATTTATCTTTCATAAAGATGTACCAGCACCATTACTTGCTGTAGTCTGCCAATTCTTTGAATATAAGTTTGTCCTTAAGTGACTATGAATGAATTTTACTGAGAAACTTTCACCTCTCCTGGTCACCATTGATGTATCTAGTAAATCCTGACTGGCACACATAATAAATTTACATTTTTTTCTTTTTTAGTTGCAAAACAAAGTCACATTATGAAAGTAATATTACCCTATCCTATTTCTGTAGGTAAAAATAATGAATATAATAACGTACCTCTACTTCCCATTCTTCAGATTCTGATGATCGTTCTGTTTTACGTACTGGAAAAACAAATAAATATTTGTAGTAAAAAAAACAAACAAAATGTAATGTCAATTGGTAAAGTGAATAATGTTATTTGAAAGAATAAAAGTCTAGTATTGTATGACAAATGTAAAATGGCAATTTTGTGATTTATTTAAGCTTTCATGACTATGAAATTTAAATCAGATGCCATTCACAAGACAACTTTTCCTTAAATTTCTAGAAATTTGACCAAAATGGTTAGAACTTTCAAGAAAACCTATTTATTACATGTGTGAAGCAGATTACATTTGTAATTTTGTACACAAAAAATAAATAATTGCATTTTAAGATTTCATGAACAAAATGGATGACTTTTTATAAATAAAACAGAATTTTATGCAGTTATCATATTACTGTTGGTGCCCCATATTGGAAAAGTTTGGATTTGATAATAAAAATTAAATTAATGCCATAGCAGAAAAAAACTTAATAAATTAACAACTTTAGAGAAAGATAAATTTCAAACAAACATAAAAGCAAAAATGAAAACAATGTCAACAACTGTTTAAGTGAATTATCTGTGGGGGGATCATAACTCATTTTCCTATATCTCAAGTAATTGCATTGGTTATTTGTTACTTTAAATTTAACTTTGATAAAAGTCAGCGTCAAAATTAAACCAGATCATCACCAAGAAAACAAATAAGTACAGAGCAACAAAAAATGTTTTTTGTGGTACCCATATCTTAGTTAATACATAATATACAATTAATTCAAAATTTAAACAATTTTCAGCTTAAATTTTTAATACAGTAATCCCCTGCAATAGGGAAGGAACGCGTTCCTGAAAAGTTTTTCGTAATGTGAACTTCCGTAATATGAACCTAATTTTCCTATCAAAGTTTATTTTGTATTTGGAGATGTGTTCCTATGGAAACACCTTTTACTAAAAGAAGTAATAAAAACACTCTTAGGAATGAAATTAGGCCTTTTAAAACACATTTAATAGATAATTGATTCTCTTGTGATATAACGTAACATTACACAAAAGAAATTAATTTAACACACCAACAACGGTGTTGATTGGTGAGTAAAGTGATACTGACCGGGATATCTTACTGTTTAGCTAACTTATAACTGTTGTGGCCTTTGGAAATCTACAACAATTTTTGATTGTTAATCACACGAGTAGTTAATGATAAATTATTCTAATTTATGAATTAAAAACATATACAGAAATGCAAATTGTGTATTATCTGATGTGAACAGATGCACGCATGAACAAAACAATAAATGTTCTTATAACCATCTTTCTAGTCCGGATCACAGCGCTGACCAAGATGTAAAACTATCGGTATTGTATTTATACTCTTTAATTCACAACCCCACTTATTAAAAATTCAGGCCACTTATTTTAATGCATAATGCAAACACATGCGTACAAAGTCCAGCCAGAAGAAAACAAGATAATGGTGGATGAAGGCCATAATGTTACATGTTGTATATCCATGCTTTCTGGCAAATGCGCAAAATGTTATATTTTTCTGTAGTGTTTTTAAAACGACAAAAATTTTCTCGTATCCATAAGGATGAAATTCTGGGCCATTTCACAAATTTGGTGGTACGTTTTCCATAAGGGCAAATTTTTGTATCCCAAATTACCATATCGCGGGGGATTACTAAACTTATTTTTAACTGAATCACATTTATGGAAATAGACTGAATAATGTTGCTGCCTAACCTGTCATGTTTCAATTTATGACCAAATAATAATATAACAGTTACAATGTTTCATACCCACAAATAAGAAATTATACTATTTTACCAAGGTTGTTACAATTTATTCTCCTGCTATTAAACAGTGTGTAAAGTCATTTTAAAATTAAGATTTTATTAGATGTTTTTCCTGTGGTAACCAATAAATTAGCCATAAGCCAAGTTTAAATTACTAAAATCTATAATTTTGAAAATCCATTCTTTTAAAAAACTAAGCTAAATTATTCCTTTTATGTATATACCTTATATATCTCTTGTTGAATTTTACACTAAACTGTTATTTATTACACTGCAATTTTTGTATATTTAAAAAAAATTGATTAAATTTATAAATAAACTACTCAAATTATTTTTAAATGTCAAAAATATCAAATTATATAACTAAAACAGGTTCCAAAGTTAAGGAAAATCTTAAGTAAATTTCCTTCAAAATAGAAATAAAAAAAAAATAAATGTCAAAGTTGATTACCTCTCAGTTCTGGTAATGTCCAGATGGGTCTCTCCTTGTCAGATTCTGTCTCACTGAAATCTTTTATGATCAAATTTCTTTTCCATAATTTAAAAAAGGCAGGATGTCTAAGTTCTGCAAAGATGATTAAAAAATATTAATGTACCTAATTTTTATAATTTTTCTCTTGTAACTGCATTTTTTACATTCTGAATAAGTGCTAAGAACAAAGGTTTTGTTTTTCCAACACTTCAAAGGCTGTAAATAATTTTATTGTTGAATTCTAAATGAAAGTCTTTGAACCATTCACATATATGTTTTAACTAGATGTATAAATTAATTATATAGCTTGAATACTTAAAAGTTGAATACATACTTTTGTAATAAGAAGGTAGTTTAATTTACTTTAGTTTTTGCAAGCAAGCAGGAAGCCACTATTACAGGGTCTCCAGGTAAGACAAGTGGTTTAAATTTACTCATACTAATTATAAATCTTAAAAGTCAGAAAACACACTGAAAAAGGACTAGCTACAGAGAAAAGTTGTTACATCCTTTCAAACATTAAAGTGGGTGATTTAATAGTTTCAATCTTTTTGAATACTCAATAAGGGGTTTATTATGTGAGCTTACTTCTATGTCATTGTTATGTTAGACCTGAGTTTCATGTTTGTTTTCATCTCTTACTAGTGAGAAGAACAAGTTGTGCATATTGAGTATTCAAAATGATTTTAAAATGTTAGATTTTTCAATTCTTATTTTGGATGTTTGAGGAGAGTGCTGATAAAGTGTGTTTCTCTTTAAAGATTTTTAGTGCTGTCTGGGGGTTATAATTATAATTTGGCTAAAGTCTTAGCATGGTTTGATATTTATTTTAAAAACTACTGTTAGATACAAAATTATACATTAATAAAATGTTATAAAGTAGCATTAGAAAATGATTTAGATCTTAACATCCACTAAATTTTAGGATGAACTTTGATAATTGCACTATCATGACAAGAATTATAGTTTAAATAAACAGAGATGGTGATTTGTTAAATCATGATTTGATGCTTCTTTTTGTTTTTTATTTTTACCTTTTCTGGCTGGATTTTTCATGAGGTCATTTACAGTACCTACTTGTTTTTCTTTTAACTTAGCTCTGTTTAGCTGAAAGCAAAATGAAAAAAAAAAAGCAAAAGCAAACATTAAAGTGTTCCTTCCTTGCTTAATACCACATTTTCTAACTACAAGATTATTTCTTTTGATCATAACACACTCCAAACACAAGCACACAGCCAGGGAATTGCAAAACAAAATGTACAACATATCATTTAATACTATAACAAATGTTTAAAAATTGTGAGTAGCAACTGGTGACATTCAGCATTTTTCATTTTTACATATTGTACATTAGGGTGAAGCTGTCATAAAAGTTACCAGCACATTAAAGTTTTATTTGCAGATCAAAAACACTAAAAAGATAGTTTGAACTCTAAGGGAAAAGTACCAGTAATAGTGAGCCTAGCCAAGATAAGTGCATACAATAATCTGAGCTGGCTGACAGTGAAAATACTGCAGCAAAAGACATGCAGGACATATGGCTGGATGTGTAATCAATAGCCTTGCACTTTGCAATACACATAGATTAAAGCTTGTGCAGTTCTGCAAGCTACTCACATGTAATCAGACTTCATGTTACAATTATATATTTAAATATTTTTTCTTTTTCTCTCATAAAGTTGCGTGGTGCCCCTCTTCTCCATCAATAACCCCACCCAAAAAATATATACTAGTTGCTGCATGCATGCACTGACCAAGAATATGAGAGTTATCAAAGTTGCCAACTACTAATTACCTGTTAATAAAATTCATAACAGAAATTTTAGCCTGCTCCATTATGAAGCCAGAAATTTATTTCTGTACACAGAAAATCATCATAAGCAAGAAAAAAAATAGGTCTAAAGCAGTGTTTCCCAACCTCAGGGTAAATTACCCCCGTGCAGTAATGAGCTATTAAATTTAGAGTAATGAGCAAGTCCTTGATTTAGAAACTTGTAGTATAAAATATAAACAAAAAATGTAATTTATCTATATATTGCTAAAACTCTTCCAGAAATACAGCCAAAACGGTACACAATAGTGGAACAATTTTATGGTCACCTTACTCACCATTCGCCTGCAGTGTGCAGTACCAAGTTTCATTCAAATCGGACAACAAAAAATGTAATTATTAAGACTTTTGTAATTATTACTAGCAATACAGTATGTTTGAATTTCGTGGCTGCTTTGTCATGTCCTAATATGGCAAGAAGCAAAAATGACGTAGACTGAAATCGAGAACAAGGCTACAACGGTTGAGAGACCAGGCTGCCACATTACGATTTGGCAATTGTAAAATAAAGATAAGAGGAAATTAAAACAATTGCATATGAAAAAAATGTAAAACAAACAAACATCTTAGCAAATATAGCAAATTTGGTGGCGTGGGGTAAAAAATTTTCACTATGAAATAACTCGATGACTCAATTCAAAACAATTAACAATACTGACTTGATTAAGCAGAGAAAACATAAGTCGGGTCTTACTCGAAGGTACTGAAAACCACAGTTATGTACATTAAATGCCCAATGATTTAAGTTAAAGCTTAAAATAGATATAGATTCACGGTTTAATGTCAAATTTTAAGCTTGGGGTAAATTATGTTTCAAAATGGTGATATGGGGTAATTGCCTCAAAAAAGTTGAGAACCACTGGTCTAAAGGCTTGTGTTCTTTTCTACTGGGACAAGTGTGTACAGGAAAAATTCATGTCTCAAATTTTTTTTCATTTGCCAAAATCTTAACAAAAAAATTAGAGTATAAACACCAAGAATAATTGCTCAGGTCCCATAAACTTTGAGAATTTGTAATATGTTGCAATGTTTCGCCAATATATTACTCTGATGGAAGAAGCAAAAAAGAAAAAACAAACAAACAAGTAAGAATACATACAGATACATGGACTGTGAAAAATAGTTAGAATCAGAGATGATAACTGCATGCAGTACCTATACTGCCCTGCATTATTATTATTATTATTATTATTAGAATATTCTCTTGGGGTATGAGAAGTGACATATATAAGCAATCTTTTTTTATACAAAAATAGATCTAAAATTTTGTTTTGATTAAAAAAATATGCATATGCTTTGCATATTCCACTGTAAGTAAACCAATAAGTTTAACAATAAATATGATTTTTATTATAATATAGAAAGCCTCTCCAAAGTGTTTTTCATAATTATTCATTCTTAGTAGTATTATTATCTTCACACTGAAGTTCCAAAGTAAAGATACAAATATGAATAGAATAAGACTCTGCATTATCAATTATAAGCTTTTGAATTTAGATGCTACAGATTTTCATATTCATTTTCAACTTTGAATCTTTGTTTGTAGACCAGAATTATTTTCAATACTTTGTCTTTTGCACAGATTAATTTAGATTTGGAAATGATTATGTTGATTGGTCTAACATAGAAATCTTTAACCTATTATATTTTAACAGCCTTTAGGAGTTTCATGTACGTGCTGAAATTGTGAATCTATGTTTTAGCATTAAACTTTTGAAGATTTGAATTTCCACTATATTTTTTTTTTTTTTTAATAAATTTAGGTCTCACAAACATATTTCGTTTTTAGACCAGTATTATTTTTTTTGTTCATGCCTTGCTCCCATCACGATTACACTAAAATGTACACATAAAATGGATATACATGTGTAAGGAAAGAGAGCAATGAATGAATGCCTATGAGATTTACCATCTCCCCACCATAACTTCTAGCCAAATCAATGGCCCTCATCGTGTGTTAATCTATATAAGTTGATTTATTGATAAAATATGATGTAATATTTAAAAAACACAAAGAGGATCAATAATCCAGTTCATTTTGACTTTTAAAAAAATAAAAGTTTTCCCTTTGCTGTTATGAAGAAACTTATATACTGAATTTTATGAAAAGTTAGCTGTTAAATTAGGTATGACCATTCTGTGTTTTATTAGCTGGTAACTATATTAATTAATGATAGGAATAATTTAACAGAACAGTAAAGTCCAAGTTAAGTAGATAAAGTAACAGTAAAGTCCAAGTTAAGTAGATAAAGTAATAGTAAAGTCCAAGTTAAGTAGATAAAGTATCAAAATTGGATAAAGGCATTAATGTTTGCTTTCCTTTAGGATCAGAGTAATTTAGCAAGTTTAATTAGCATTAATAGTCAAGAGCAATTAGTCTCATGATATTTTGTTTTGCAGTGAAGTGACAGTTTGAATGGAGGTAATGGTATACTATAATTAGAAAAAATTTTAATGATAAAATAAATGTTTAAAACAAAAACATTCCACAAAAGAACTAAGCAAAAAATATGATCTGATGTATTGATTTTGATGGATTTTTCTGTAAAGAAGCCAGGAATGTCAGCAGATAAATTGGTTATGTTAATTAATGTGCTGAGTCTCAAAAGCTGGTTTTACATATTGTCATTAAAATGTGGCTCTTCCCCTTTGCTAGTCATGAGTACAATATAAAGTAATGTATTATTTTAGCAACCAACATATATGACAGTGGTAATTCTAACTGTATTTGATGAAATAAACATGGTGAAAAAAATGTAATGATATAACAGAAGAAAAATCTATTCCATATACTGGTTGTTGTTCTGTCAAATCTAATTTTCATTATTCCAAATTCTGTGTACACATATATAATATCCTTCAGTAATATCACCCAGATTTTTCTCTGAATGTCAAAGTTCAAAATTAAGATATACAGAAGAACTTTATTTTACATTTTTACAACTAATACTGATTTAACTGTTGTCTTTAAATTCTATCAACAACTGGTTCTGCAAATCACTACATAAAGATAATTTTAGTTTTGAAACCTTATTTTATTTGCATGTATTATTTGATCAAGTTTACATACATAAATAGAAAGGATAACACAAATTTTTGCTTATTGCACATGTTAAAAGATATGAAGGCATTAAATTATCATTGATATTGATAAGATTTTAATATTTGTTATGTATATTTCTAAAAAAATATGCAGTATATGACCAATAACTGCACCATTTTTATGACATTTCTGTCATTTTGGCGAAAGAAAATTAATATTTTAGGTAATATTGTATTTCAACCTTTAAATAATGTTTGAAAATTAGAAAATGCTAATATCCATTACTATTAAACATCCAATACCAAATAATAGCCTATTCCAACCTCCATTTCCAGCATCAAAAGTTATCTTGGCACAAATGACATGGATGATGCCACATCTGCAAAGTAATTTTTGGGATCATTTCAGTCAAATAAGAGGTAAGAATGATTTTAAAACATAAAAATAAAACTTCATTTGATTAATTTTGAACAAGAAATATGCATTATTTCATGGGGTTTGTGTCATTTTGCAAGTGTAAATCCAATGCCCAAATCAAAATACTGCTTTAGAGTAGTGTTATATGAAAAATGCACTTGTTTTGTGATAAATTCCCCGTTATAATCTGGAACCAAAAGACATTTAAAAGGATTAATACATTTTTAGAAGAAGAAAAAAAAATACCAAAACAGGCACACAACAAGATGGCTGACATTCAAGATGCAATAAAAGAAATATTGTACATTCTCAGAAACTTAATGCTTGCATGTCATTTGTAAAGAATGGAAAATTAGCTAAAGTACAAAAGCACTATAAATCACCTTTATGTAAATCATATAGAGAAATCAAACTACTAAAATCTAAAAATGAAGTAATCGGTAGACAGAAAAAGAAATATTTAAAGCAAATAGAAGGGTTAAATAAAAAACAGAGTACAACTAGAATCACCAATTATTTATTCCTTGTATTTCCAGACAAATAAGATTGTAAGGGTTCAGAGTTCACTATCAATAGACCAATACTATGGCAGAAAACACACATGATCTAAAGACTCCAAAACACTGACTAAAATATAGATGAATAAACTAGGATTTAATAAGAAAGTCCATGGTCAAGTGAAGAAGAAACTACTCTTTGCAATTGTGGTGTTAGATCTAATTCCAAAAATCAATGAGTTTATAGCTGCCAGGTACAAAAATAAATCATTTGTTGACAAAGTTTTTATGTTAATATTGAAGAAATAGTAGTACACATCAATTTTATAAAACATTCTGGAAAAGTTCAGTTCAGATTTAAATGTCCAGTACATAATGATAAAATATGGATTTCTTTGAGTTCCATTCTATTTTCTGCTATGAATCCCTAAGCCAGAGCTATGTGGAAAGTGAAAAGGAATGTACAAACTTCTGGAAGATATGGAGAAACTTACAGATGCATGATTGTTGGAGTGGAAATGTTCCACTGTGTAAAACAATTATTTTCCATTCAATTAACTTTTATTCAATATATCTATTTGCATCCATTATTTCGTTTCAAGAGTCAAAACACTATTTAAAAAATGTCCAAGCCTATAAGCCTATGTTTAATTCCACTTTTTTTTGCAGAAATTTACTTTAAAATATCTATTAGATACTATCTAAAGAGTTATAATTTATGTATCCCTGCATAACCAATGTTGTTTGAGAAGTACTATTAACATTTGTTACATTTATATTGATTTCTTTCTAGATACATATGCTGAATATCCTGCATTTGATTCACTTAGTGATACATGCAGAAAGACTATGTAGCTTCTTTAAAATCATTTCACTGTAAATTTAGTAGGAACTATGTTTGATGATTATATACAAAACATGTTTACTGAAGTACATCAGTGTTTCATAATACTGTTAAAATTTGCATATATTAAGGTTGTGTATACAAGTGTTGCAGTAAATTTGATATTGTTACAAATGTTTCGATCAAAATAAAAAAGGCAACTAAAATTCTAGTGCTTAACTTGTTTGTTAATCAACAATTTTCTTACACTTGATTCATTTTTTAACCCCCATTACTGAAAATTTTGGTTTTATCCTCTCTGTTCCCATAATTCCTATACAAAAACATAAGTGCATAAAATTTTCAGAAAACAAAGACTGACGTAAGTACTTAAAAAAATAAAACATTTAATTATTAAATCAGGTCCAATTCATTTTTTTTTGCAATGTTTGGCCTCTGCCTTTTTAGGTCACTTTTCTGATAATGACTATACTCTGAACTTAAGCATCCACACAATTGAGTCCAGTCTCATTTTTCTTTTTTACTCTTCATTTTAAGGCCTTAAAAACATCTTCAACAAAATTGTGAAATAAAATTACCAAAACAGATGACTTTTCAAGCAGCTCTTTAATTATTTATAAAAGATTAAAATTAAGAAACAATGTATCTAACAAAAAGAATTATCCAATTTAAAATTGAAGATGACAATGTAAAAGATGCTTGCAAATGGTCCTTCCATTATAATCAGTTATTTCCTTTAACTCTGCAGCCAGTTGAGTGCTAATAATATTGGAATGTCATCCAGTTAGATGATATATATACAATGTCGCAGTTAATATCTTATGCAAAACAATGATATATGCTGACAAGGAAAGCAAAAATAAACTTTAAGATGATTCTTATTAATTTGAGTATAATGGGAGGGTGAGCTTAGTGCAATGGTAGTTGTGTACAAAGATTCCCAACTTACGTAAGAGTTACATTCCCAAGACCCTTATGTAAGTCGGATTTCACACAGTGAATACCATAACAGTACTGCACACCTAAATAACATATGCAGATTAAAAATACTGTAACACTTTAACAACCGGAATTTTAAAAAAAGGATTAGTTACAGTAATTAATTGGACTTTTTTTTCCTTAATTCCTAGTGTTGACTTGCTTACATGAAGGGACTTTGAGGTTGAAGAGATGGTGCCTCTATTACATTGGAATGGAGGAGGGAGAAAAGGAGGAAGAGGATGGGAGGGTTTTAAGCTCTTCCATAGGGTCATTGAGCTCCAGTATGCGAGGTGCTGACAGTCCAAGAGGTGGTGACTGGCGAGACGAAGGAGTTGGAGTGGTGGATGTTGATGCTTCAGGTACCTCAGAGGAAGTACTAGAAAGAAGACATCAAGGGTTGATTGGATGGTTACTCGCTTATTTTCCTGATAACTTTACCCAGTCTTTCCATGTTCGGATCCAGCTCCTCAAGAGCAGCCAGTGCAGCATCAAACAACTTCAAGGTTTTGGCTAACCCCTTCATCGTAAGCTTCTTTCGATGTCCTTCATTGGCAGGGTTTTCTTCACAGAGTTCCTTCTCATCCTCCAACTTCATCATGTCTTCATTCGAGAGCTCCTGCGAATGGCTCTCGAGTAATGTTGCCACATCATCAGCCTCCATGTCCAGCCGGAGTTGACAAGCCAAGTTGACTTTTTTGGACACTTCATTGACAGTGTCCATAAAGCTCTTGAAGTTGTGGACAAAATGAGGGCAGAGTTTCTTCCAAATGCTGCTCATATCCATTGCCTTTACCTCTTCCCACACTGCTGTAATGTTCCTGATGGTGTGAAGGATATTGTAGCCCCTCCAGAACACCCCCCCCCCCCAGAATCTTCCTCTCCTCATCTGTAGCCTTGATAGCCTGGGTAAATGTGCAGCAGAAGTTGTAGGCCTTAAATATGCTGCAATGACCCCCTGGTCCATTGGCTGCAAAATGGAAGTGGTGTTAGCTGGCATGTACACCACCTTGATGTCCGGATGCTAATCAATGAGAGTTGGTTAATGACAAGGGGCATTATTGAGGATGAGCAATATCTTGAAGGGAATGTTCTTTTCCCTGCAATATTCCTTCAACTCAGGAATCAGGTGGTCCCAGAACCACTCCTTGAATGTGTGCCTTTTCACCCAGGCACTGCTGTTGGATTTCCAAATCACAGGAATGGAACCCTTACAGATGCCCTTAAAGAGCCACAGATTCTTGGCATGGTACACTAGCAGAGGCTTGAACTTGAGATCATACCTTGCCACATTGCTCCAAGCATCAATGTAAGGCAGTCCTTTGATACCTTAAAATCAGGAATAGTCTTCTCCATTCCAATATTTTTTTCAAAAATAATCCTGTCTCATCAACATTAATCACTTGTTTTGGCAAATACCATCCCTCATCAATAATCTCAGCCAACATGATAGGAAATTCTTTGGCTGCATCTTGATCAGCACTAGTGCTCTCACCACTAACTTTCACGTTATGCAGGTTTGCAAAAGCTTTGTACTGATTAAATCACTCATGACATGACTTGCCACGAAGGAACTCTCAGTTACACCTTTTTTCAAGTTTAAGTCTTCATAGAGACTCGTGGCTTTTGCCTGGATAAGCTTGAGGCTGAGCAGTAAACGCCGCTGGGTTTGGTCTTCAATCCACAAAGTTAATAAGTTTTATATTTCCTCAATTAAGCCAGAGCGTTGCTTTGTAATCCCTGTTGTTTTCATTGAGGCAGATCCTTTCATGTGTTCTTTTATTCTCTCCTAATCCGCCATAATCGTGTTTATAGTTGGCACGGCCATCCCCACGGTACATGCAATGGCAGTTAAACTAAGTCCGCTGTCATATTTGTTAATAATATCCACTTTTTCCTCTAGTGTAATTGCTTTACACTTTTTCAATGCACTAGCACCATTCATGTTGCTTGTACACTTGTTCATGATTGCAATAGCAAAGTTATACAAAAACTTAACGCAAAATGGATGCTTACAGATCACCAACAATCGAGATGCAGATAAACATGAGACTGAAAGATGAAGAAGATGCAGTGCAAGAGGGATGGCTACATAGCACCTGTCACCACTGCACAACTACAAGTAGTACCCGAATTTGCTTGTATGTAAAGAATTTACTTAGCTCAGATTTTTTTTATATTTTTCAATGGGATTTTATGTATCCTTGAATTTATATATTTTGAGCATTACATAACCAAAAGACTTGCTGCAGTGTGTCTGCTATGGTGGTGATGAAGGTTGAAGCCTCAAGAGCTTAGGAAGGTTCAGCAATAATTTGGTCTGGTAGTATAGTTCTTTGTCTCACTAGCTTGCCCAAATTGCTATTAAAAAAACTGGTTTTTGACTATTTATTCCATTTGTTTCAATGAACTTGAAATTTCATTCTAATGACAATCATGTTAAACTTATTTAATACATCAGTATTTGGAATTATTGGTAGTCTAAAGCTTCCCAGAATTCAGCTGGACACTCTGAAGTTGCTTTTGTGAAGCCAATATATTTTGTAATAATACATATATTCATTATTCCATATCAAGATTTCAAAATACACATATTATGTATATTCCTAAAATGTGCTGTCAGCACATAAATGACTTAGGTTTTTTGTGCACATGTATATTTTATGTCAAACTTAGCACATGACATTAAGGATCATTAAAATACATGTAAAATATTGTATTTACTGGAGGTCAAACCTTCCAAGAAGAGTTGAGTGATAAGCAAGGAAAAAGTAAATTGAATGATCATCATAATTCTTGTTGGCATAAAATGTTTAGGTTATTAATAATATTGTATTGGAGTTTCCAGTTATTTTGGTGGTGTCAACACATGCAACCAAATTCACAGATATTCTATGCTTGCAAAGATGTCCTCCCTAACTAAATAAAAGTTTGTATGAAAAATCATCATTGTAATGTATGCATCATGATGAATTATCATCATTGTAGTTTTTTAAATGTCTAGAAAGCCAAGTATCAAGTTTGTAACTTTGATTTACTTTTAAAACAAAATTATATATAATAAAGATCTATTTTAAAATAATGAAATATTGCTAAAAAAACAAAATTTATTTTGTTAATAAATTTCTAATACTCACACTAGGATGTCTAATGATATCATGAGTGTTGGCCAGGTTACTTCGCAGTTGGTCTCGGCTCAGTTGAATTTCAGTGTCAGCAAAAAATATCTTTCGTTTGCGTCGTCGTATAGGACTTGGTGTAATGGGAGTTAACTCCATTGTTAGATAAGGTTTCTAAAAAAAATGAATGAGCATTTACATGATGCATGTAGGCAAACAAACAAAAAAATTGCAAGAAACTCTTGTGATGAGCATTTATCATTTAATGTTTAGTACATTAAAAATAATGAAGTCATTTTTCAGGTTTTTATGCTCGGCTTAGAGAAAACAAATAATAATTCACATAAGTTTTTCATTTTAAGGGAAATTTGCTAAATAATAAAAAAAAAACAATACAGAACACCTTATCCATAAATTAAAATAAAGTTACATGACATAATGCAGTATACAAAGGAAATTAAAATATGCAAAGTATACTAATCTACTGGTTACTAGAGATTACACATCTCAGAAATCTGTAGTTGTCTATCTCAAGAAGTGTGTTGATAAAATATTCTTTAATGTTAATCTACATAATATCTGTACAAATTTTATTTTTAATTCTATTCAGATTATTTTTAAGAGAATGTGCTAAGAGTTAAACACAAACTAATCACTCATTGTTAATGTGTGCATCTGCTATAATTTTACAAAAATAAGTAAGAAACAGCAACAACAAACAGTATCAAAGTTGACATATGTGAACAAAAAATAAATGTGAATTCTGAGTTACCTTTTTTTTAATAGACTTTTCTAGAACTGTGTCACCAGGAGATGGTTCCACATAGCGAGATCGGGTTGGAGCATCAGGAACTCTCACTGTGGACACTTCTGCTACTGGAGTTTCTTCAAACATTGGTAAAGCTGCATAACTTTTGTAACCAAGAGGGAAAATCACAAAGCATATCTTAAAAAAATCTGTCAAACTAAGGTAGAAATGTTAAAATATATTTTATTGTTCTTATATTTAAGACAGTGATGTGCCTACATATGAAAATGTCATAAATATTAATTAAGTCTTTTCTTTCTCTAAAAGTGATCACATCTTTTTCAAAGGTAGCAATAAATAAACTGCTAGTATTTATATAACATAGGTGTTGTAATATCTGTGAGAATGGAACATGTAGTAAGATACAAATATAACTAAATGTAAAACAAAAAAATGTTTTAATGCATAACTGTTTACAAAATTTGAGAGTATTGTAGATGATTGCAGTTATGTCCACTGAACATCACTAATGATAGTAGCTCATCTGCTGACAGAGTAAAATAAAACAGTTGTTTTATTTTTACTGTTTTTTCGTTCGTTTTTAAGTGAGAGGTTAATATGAAACACTACTTTGCTTACACATTTAAAATTACAACTATTCTAAATCTCTAAAATTTGTGCAAACAGATGGATGTCAATATTTTCTTAAATTGAATCATCTGTTGCCATTTTAAATATTTATTATAACTGTGCAGCACCAATGAACAGTTTTCATGAATGCAGCTGAAATATGATTTTTTTTTTTTTCTGAATTTTAAAAATGATGACAACACTTACTCAAGGGTGGTAGGAGGGTAGAGTGGAGTACTTGCTGAAATGTGTTCAGGAGCTACAGTAGGTAGATGCTCCATTGGTTCTTCAGCTATCATTTCCAAAGCTCTGTCATCAAAGGCTGGCAGTTCTAATTCAGCAGGAATCTGAATCACAGCAAAAAAATTTAGATTCTCTAACAAACAAAAAAAACAACACTCTGAACAATTGAAGTTTATCTCCCCATATAACTGAATCAAACATCAATGGTCAATGTTTTAACATTTCTTTTTTAAATTAATAAAACATAAGCAAAGTTTTGGGTTGAAAAAAACAGCTAACAACACTATCTTACCAGTTTTCATCTGCTGAAATTATTCTTCTTTCATTCTCCAATTTTTCTCAATATGCTTTTTTAAATATACTTTTAATTATTAAAAGACATAAAACAAAATGCAGTACAATGCCTTGAAACAATAATTTGAAAAATTGTCATTATTGCAATGTTTGTTTGTTGTGTAAAACAGCGAATAAAGTTAATCAATACAGTGAAACAAATTCTTTGTTAGTATTTTGTCAAATTGTCTTTTGCAGCATGAAAAGCCTCTTCCCTGTTTGGCACTCTAACAAAGCTTTTCTCCAACATGGTGGTTCCCCCTCTCCACCACCACTAATGAGGTGCTTTTGGTGCCTCAATCTTGGTTTTGGCCACAACGCCACCCCAAAAAGAAAAAAAAATGCTGCATAGGTTTGAAAGAACTGAACGAACAATCATGCCAGTAGATTATTTTAACTATAAAGGAGCACAGATAGACCATTCTATTTTCAAAGAATGTTTTGACAAAAAAGTTTCTGCCGAGAGGTTTCAGAACACTTATGACTGACCAAAAGATTTACCAGAAAAATGCTGTTCTGTTATTAGACAACATACTCTCTCTCACCCCAATGAGTATTTTAAATTCCAAAGAGAACAGCATGTTTGTAAAATATTTACCTCCAAATGCAATGTCTTTGATTCAGCCTATGTTGCAGATTGGGTGATAATATGTATGAAGAGACTTACCAAGTAGAATTGTTAAAAAAAACATGTGGATGAAGATGATTTTAGATCATTTTAGAAGAAACTAAGTTTTGGATGCAATTTACAAAGTGACTAGAGCAAGTAGTCTAGTGAAGCTTGTTAAGGTTATAAAACATGTAGCAAAATTATTCCAGATAATGATGATGCAAACTTTTAAAGAATTTAATGAAGAAGAAATGTCAGTAGCCACCACATGAAAATGTGATGCCATAAATATTGAAGATTAATTATAGACTGATCACTGTGGACTGAGTTACAAGTTGCTAACTGATGATGAAATTGTGAAGCAAGCTCAAGGAAAAACAGTTGAGTCAAGCAAATGTGGGGAAGAGCAGCAAGAGTTGATTCTTGAGAATCACACCAGTCATAATACTGTGCTCAGTTAACTATGTTGAAAATCTGCTTGACTACTTGGCACAGTAAGAAGACACTCTGATGACTGAAAAACTAGTTCTACATAGGTTATATACAAATATGAGGAAGAAAAAGCATTAAATAAAAAAAATTGACTATTTCAAAAAACAATGCAAATCTTTGCTATTTTTCTCATTGTAATGTATTTTTTCTTTAAGTTTATGACCTCATTCTGCATTTTAACTTAAGATTTCAGAGGTAAATAAAATATGTGCTTATACTCTAAGTTACATATGTTTTGTATTATCCATGTTTTTGATTTATCCAGGGTTTCCCCTCCATCCATTACCCTGGATAATTGAGAGAGTTGGCTGTATATATATGTGTGTGTGTGTGTTAATTTTTTGAGATGGAAATAAATTTTCAACATTAATTCTAACCAATCATCTTCAATCATCATAAATTGAACTTATATCTGTGTGGCATATTTTTAACCCAATTGTTGCAGAGGTTGGCCTGTTCTTTTCTGTACAGTTTTTACATTATGGGATTCAAGGCTAGACTAGTTAAGAGTATCTATGCTGCTGAAGTTACTCAAGGAATTTTCATTCTTGATCTAGCTTATAAGTCATGTGAATGGACAACTCCATTACTTCTGTATGGTTACAATTAAAGAATATTTTTCTGATAAATTTGTTAATGGTTGTTTGTTCTCAAAGTACTACACTCAACATCTGGGTCTCAGTTGTCCTATCAGTTATGTTCTCCTCACACACACACAAGTATAAAGGTAGATAAACAGGAATTACTTACCTCAAAGGTTTTTTCAGAATCCAAGACATGCTCTGTTAAGCTAATTTCTGCACTGGATACTGTATGAGGGGTACCAGTCTCTATAAACAGCAAGTACTAGGTATTGAAGGAACAGTATCAAAAGTGGAATTAACTATCAGTTAAGATCATGATATGAGTAAGAACTTTTTGTAAGAATACAAACATTAGAAAGGATCCAAAAGAGAAAATATTTTTGTAAAAACAGTTACAAAATTTTTCTCTTATGATATATTTTTTTTAATTCCTGAATACAGTAAACTTTTTAAGTTGGCTGTAAAAATTTCAAATATAAAAAAAATTTTTTTAATATCTTATAATGGTAATGTAGCTGTATAGTAATTATTGACATTAAGTTATTTGTTGAAATTTTGTGACTTAAAGTAAATGAGTTTTTTAAAAAAAATGTATTTATTTTCTGGTAGTGAGACTTGTGCAGCAAAATGTATAGGACAACTATATCAGCTGAACTTTACTTTGAAATACCTATGACTTACCTGGCTTAAATGGTTCTAAAGGAAGTACAGGTGTAGTAGGTAGTGAGAGGCCAGGCAGAGCTGCTCTTGCAGGGCTGACTGTCATCCAAGATGTTTCTGTCACATCTCTTCCTTGGTAAGTCTCCCAAATCGTCTATAGTTTATGGATATAATGTTTATAACAATTGTCATCAAGTGTTCTTCAAATAAAAAATATGAAAGTGAACCAATTTTGTAGATGATCAAAAGAAACATCATGTTATCCTGGAGAACTTGAAAGTTTTTGACTTGGTTTCTCCCACTATCACCATCTTCTAATTACCTCCTGTTTCCACTATTTAGTAAAGATGTTTTTATAGCCAGATACTGTAGTATCTAATTTATTTTATTATTATTATTATTATTATTATTATTATTTATTATTATTATTATTATTATTATTATTTATTATTACCACCCTGTTATCCACTTTATCAACACTTTATGGTTAATGAAAATTCATTGTCCTATTGGATGAGGCATTGCACATAAAGCCATGAAGAATAAAAAATAACCTGAAACAGACTCGAATGCTTGGAACCAACTTACAGCCATCAGTTCCATTGCAGTGATTATGTATATCTATGGAATCATCAAATGGAAAATGGTTCAAGTCAATGGACTAGAATGGAACAAGGAAATTTCTGACCATTCACAGCATGCATAACCAAAGAGTTAATGTAAACAGATATATTTATTACAATAGAATGAAGGTCTGAGCCTTGATTGAGATGGAATCTTCTTATAAAGCAAAAATGAGTCCAACAGAAATATTAAATTGAGCCCAGACAACTACATGAAAATTGCCAGTACCCATAAAGACAAGGAAGCTAAAAATTTCATCAACAAAGCCCTGAAAAACTGAAAAAAGTATGGTGTATGTAATAATGTTTTAGTAAGTTCCATGAAATTAGTGTAATCAACAAAAAATACTACTCAAAAATTGTTAAGGTTTAAGGGATACAATGTTGATGTGTACCATAATGAAAATAAAGTTGGATCATGTATAAAATATACTTTAAGAAAACATTAATGCTGGAAAATGTCAAGGATATCAACAAGCCAATAGAAACACCTCTAAAAAAACAAAGATTTTTATCAAGATTGACAGTGAAAAATCTGAGACTTTGCTTTAAAGTGGACAAATTCCTGTTCAGAAATTCATTCAGTATCTTGTGTGAGAGACTTTACCATGAATGAATGACAGCTTGGTATGAGAGTATCACTAAATTCCTCCAGGGTTCATGGTAGTGCAGAATGAGCCACCTCCATAGCAACCATTTTTCAACAGCAATAGCATCTTGAAATCACTCCCCTGGAATTCCTGTCATGTTGATCTGTAAATTTCAGACAAAACCTTGATCATCCACAAGGTATTCAGGGGTCTAGTCTCTCATGAATCACCCTGCATGCAACAGCAGTCAGTGGTTAGTAGTATGCAGATACAGGCATTTTTCTTGTCTGCATACCATTAGCCTGAAGTCAGTTGTGTATATTTTTTGTTTAAGCCACTGACATCTGTTTCCCTTTGAAGGTCAGATTTCAACAGAGTTGCTGTCTAGAAATGGTTTCTTCTTGCTTGCAAGACCAGAAAGTGGTTCTGGGGATGGGTTGTTGACTTGGATTAGCCCTCACCATAACGTCTAGCAGGACTAATAAAATTTTGATGCTGGGCCCAAGTCCTACAACTAATGCTCTGGTTTAAGCTAACCTCATCTTGCAACAAGACATTGAGTTGCTCTAGCAGTTTCAGTCATGCCAATCATTCTGGCAAGTTCTGCAGCATCAAATGTATCCCATTCTGCACCACAATGTTAGCAAAAGAGCACTTAAGGTTAGGGAGAAAGAATAAATGATACTAGTATTAGAATGTAATATTCATGGTTTGTTGATAATGATTTGCAAATATTGAGTAGTATATGTCATCAACAGGAAGATCTGGGAAAAAAAACAACTAATAATTGAAAAAAACTAAAATCATACAAAGCCAATTATCCAGAAGAATAAAGATGACTTTAATAATAGCTGTGAAATATTGGGCAGGTATGACCAAATATTACCAGTAGATTCTTAGAAAAAGTATGAATCAAAATTGTAAAATGTGCCATGTGACTTCAGAAGCAATTCAGAATGACAACTCCAACAAATTACACTGAAAGACATAACAATGTGGCCTAGTGCACCCCTTGGAAAATTCGTAAGCATTATCAAATCAATACTGCTAATAATTGATATAAATATCAACATCATCCTGAAAAATCATTGGAAAAAGAATGACAATAACATGAAACAAGCAATTGAACGTTGATAGGAAAACAGGTATAAATAAACCTGACATAATTGTAAATTATCAAGATAAAATGTGGCATCTCATTAATATTATTGATATTCTAGGTAATCGCAATGTTAAGAATAAAAAGTCAGATGTGCATCAATCAGACCAAGAATAGATTGTAGTAGAATACGGCTGGCTATCAAAATTATGACCATGTCCAGAATGTTGCAATGCATGTAATGTTACCAGTTTTATTTACTGCCCACTCTTTTTTCGAATGGAAAAACATCTAATAACTTACATATTAATAATAATCTCTGCATTAATATTACCTTCACTAGTTAGTATTATTTTATATATTTAACCATAATCTAAAAAAATAATCAGGATCAAACAATACCATTTTATATTCAAAATTGAAAAAAATAAGCTTCCACAAAATGCAGGAAAATTTGACACTACAAACTATTAAAATGTATTTGAATTTTTAAGACCATAAGTGAATTCCATTTTTCAAAACATATTTAATCAAAAGATGAAAAATTGTATCAAAGAAACCAATATAAATAGTGACAACATTGCATCGAGTTCTAACCCAGACATAATCTCAATAAAAACATTAGAAAAATTCTGGCCACAGCAAACAAAATTTTCCATTGAGAAATAAAAGATTGTTTCTAATTCATTTTCACTGTTGAAACTCTAACAATATGCAACATTCATCTTATTGTTATTCAAATGAAATAATAGCTGCCATCATTTAATTTCTGCTGTCACTAATGATGCAGCATCCATTTGATTAATGTATTTTGATGGTGGTGCATCTCTCTCTCTCCCTCTCTAAACTTGTTTTAATAATGATACTCTACTTGCCAACAATTGGTTCATTTAAAAAGTTAATTGATTAGTAACACTTGTATTTTGGTCAAAGGTATTTTCCATATCTCCCAATATTACCAATTTCAATTCAGTGCATCAATTAATTCTTTTTTTTTTTTTTAATTACCAAAAATGAAGAAAGATTCTGTATGGGATGAACAGATGAAAGAGTCTTGACAATAAATGTTTTCTTTAACAAGCTTCTTTTTGGGCAATTCATACCTATTGTAGTTATATAAACAAAAAAATAAAAACATTGCTTCTACAAAAGCAGAGTTGAAACTTACAACATCATGAAACTCTTGCGGGGACACATCTCTCCTTTCTTTCAACTCACCAAAAGCAGGATCTATATCTAATGCCATCACATCAGGATTAGTCACTAAGTCAAATCTGTAAACATGGACAAAATTGTATCATTTCATAATTTATCAGATTACTAAATATGAATTATATCTAATTACTCATTGGAATTGTGTTAGATTGAGAGTAGGACATTATGAGCAGGTTGGATTTTAAAGTTTGTTGTGGTATTGAAAGAGTTACGGGTACAGTCTGGCTTATGGATTTCTAAAAAGATAATGTCACTTTCCGGACAAGAAAAATCTGTATATTGAAACTTAACAGAAGTATATAAACATTTTTTTAAAGAACATCTTTTTATTCTAGAACCATTTTAAAAAATATAAGTAGAGTTAATATTTTGTGATGCAGCCCTTTGCTTTATGCATGACAGCAATGTGCTAACAAATCGAGTGGATAAGATTATCAATTCTGGTGTGTGGTACAGAATCTGTATTAG
The DNA here is from genome assembly GCA_018389105.1 of Nautilus pompilius. Classification (NCBI taxonomy): domain Eukaryota; kingdom Metazoa; phylum Mollusca; class Cephalopoda; order Nautilida; family Nautilidae; genus Nautilus; species Nautilus pompilius. Next base: position 330,406 of record JACATO010002161.1, read on the forward strand.
GAAGTCCCAGAAATGGATTCACAGGAACACTTTTGCAGGAATCAATCAAGAGTAGCCCACATGTGTTCAATGGTTTCAACTTAATTATTGGCCAGGCCATAGCAAAGTTTGGATGCCGTTTCCCTTCAACTTTGCATTACATGCCTGATTTGAGCTTTGGCGTTATCTTCTATGAAAATACTACTTCTTTGGACAATGATCATCAGCATAGATTGGTAAAAGTTCTTCTCAAAGAATGTTGATGTACTGGGCAGAAACCTCAAACTGTGATCATCCAGTGGCCAAAATCACACCCTGTGCCATGACAGAAAAGCACAATATTTAGTAATGGTTTACCGATGGTTTAATGAAAATTCCTGTGTTGGAGGGTGTCATATCCATACACAACCATGGTATGAAAACTTGAAAACCTATACTCATTAAAAGAAATGAATGTGTTCAAAAAGGCAGGAAGGTTTGGTAACATCTGCATTGTCTATTGCATTTGACAACTGAGATTGCATGAGCTGATAAATAATTTTCATTTTGTTACTTTTCCATTATAACCTATGCTGTTTGGTAACATGTGATGGTTCTTGTGGACGTTTCACACTGCGCCATGCCACATTAACAGCCAACTGTTTGGTTTTGCTTTCTACGTTCCTTTTCACAGTACAAAGTATCTGTTCTGTTGGCTTTGGCCATCTAGGGCACAAATGAATGACTGTCATATGGCTTCTCTTTAACTTGACATTTACCCTGTTAATAGTGGACAAGAGAATATCCAATGCCTTAGAGATTTCCTGCTAACTTCTACCAATGACCCTTTATCTAACTATGCACCCCTTCCAAAGTCTACAGATTCCCATAAACCTCCTGTTTGTGGTCAGTATCAGTTGTTGTTGGCAGCAGTAATTAGTACAAAAAGTTTCAATTTATTGCACCTACAAGTAACATCCTCTAAAAGTCAAAAGTTAAAAAGTCATAGACTGAGCGAAAATAAGTGATGATGTGAATAATTATTATGCACTTTAACTCAAATGTCTTATTATGTACATACTTAAGAAAAATTTAGAAGGATACCACAAGATTTTTTGATGGAGAGTAAGACTTACACTCACCTGAGAGGTGTCTGCAGATCAATTTCAAGTAAAGTGGCTGAAACTTTGTAAAACTTTGTTAAAAAAGATGTTATGTCACCTGCAAAAAAAATGCAATGGGATAAATTAAATCAAAATAAAAAATATTAAAGAACAAAGTAAAAAAAGCAAGAGCATCCATGCCATAATCCTGCAAGTTCATCATTAGTACTCAACAATAAACTATCTGTATTATTTCTTTGTATGTTAGAATTTTTTTTTTTTTTTAACTTTTATAAGAAAAACAAGTGCTGCAACAATTAAATTATAAATAACTGCAAACCCACTAAAGAAAGGGGGGACTGTTCTACAAAGATTGGTAAACTATATGGACTCCTTATTTTCTTTTAGTCAAATGATTTAGCTAAAATTGTAAAACTAAATACCAAAATTTTCAAAAATATGCAAATACAATTAATAATAATAATAATTAATAATAATAATAATAATAATAGAATAATAATAATATCTGCATAGGATAAAAAAAATTTTACTGTTTTTTGAGTTGTGATACTCAAACCTGAGTCAGAAAATCAAAACTGTATTTAAATTAGTTACTTTAGTATTTGCTAGGAAACAAAAAGTCACCATCCATGGCTAATACACTCTATGGAAAAAAAATTCCAAGTTAACTACATTTTCCAGTAATTTATTCCACATACTAACAATTTTATTACTAAAAAACTATTACTTTGTAATTATGAACCCTAGTATTAGTAAATGTAGATGGCTAAAAGTTTATGTTCCTGACCACATGCTCCAAACTCTTACATACTTTGAAAACCCCTATTAAGTTTTCACTCAAATATCTAAAACCCAAGCATGGTATCTTTAATATTTTTAGTCTATCAGCATATTCCAAATGCTTAATATCTGGAAACATTCTAAATTAAAGAAAGTGGGAATAGATCAATTATCTTAATAGTCGGCCAAGTACCATTAATAACCTTAACAAGTTTCTACAGGTTGATATGAAATACTAAACTGTTCCAGTAATAAATGTGAAATGTGAAAAAATTAAAATAATAGAGTAAATTGCCCTTACTAGAGTAACCAACAAAATCTAGGTTATTTAATTCCATCTTTTAAAAAAAATTTTTTCTTACTGAAAAGCATATCCTGCTGTTTGACATAGACACGCATTGTCCCATACATCAGCTGAGCAGCCAGATAGAGAGAAAGTCGGGGTCGAGCACCACCATGTTTCTTTGGAGAGGCTTGGACAAAGATGTAGTCGATGATTTGGTCACTGGAAACAAGTTGTCAATGGTTTAAGAGTGCAAAAGTAACAAAAAAACAACAGAAAAGTGTACATGTATCATCACTAATGGGGTACTGAATAAAATTGACTTAGATTGGACATGCTAGATCTGTAAGTTATGTGAATTGGTTGTTTTTCCAGTCTTTCAGAAACTGTTAGTTAGGAGATGCAATATATAGTTAAATCTTCACTTTTATCCAGTAAATATTTTTTGTAGGTTAATTAAAACTGGCAGCATAACAAGATAACAAGATGTGGTGTGTGTTTATTTATGGGAGGATGCAGCTAGTAGTTACAGGATTAAGTTGCTACAGTACCAGTAATTCCTAATTAAACATAGAGAGGATCTATCATCTGCAAGGTACATGCTTTGACCTCAATTTAATATTTCAGCTGTAGTTTAATTAGGAATTACTGGTACTATAGAATCTTACTTCTGTAACAACTAGCTAACTCTCCCATTAATATCCTGCAGAATGAGTTCATGAATAATCCTGCCAGTATTTAATAATTTATCAAAAGGAAATACTAAAATCTATTTACTTGTGAAAAATGGTGCAGAATAATCATATACAAATTCATCCAATTCATCCAAGATGTTTCCATGAAAATGTAAAAAAAAAAAAATGCACAAAACCATAATCTAAAAAAAAAAAATAGATCAAATAATCAAGTAAAATAACAATAAAGTTTTTTCATAATAATTTATTTATAGGATAATTCTATTGTAAACAATGCAGAGAGAAAATCCTTTTTTCAATAAAGTTGAATTATTTCCCCCTGTTTAAAAAAGAAAGTTGTTCTGTGTGACCAAAGATGATATTGCAAACAATGTTCCTTCAACAGTAGAAATCATGTAGAAACTGCTTGTAGTGGTGATGGCTTCTGCTGCACCATCCACAAAATTAAATATATACAAAAAACCAATGGGAGATTAACGAACAAGAAAAGCAGACACTTTTTTTTTCTCTCACTGTATTTCATTAAATGGTTCTGCTTATAACAAATCCTTTTCACTACCAATCTTTTTAGCCACTGAATCCTATTTTCTAAAGATCTAAGTTTGTTTCGCTTGCTTGTTCACTGTCTTTGAGTACTTTTCTCCATTATAATTATTTTAGTAGAACTGCCAAAAGATCTGAAAGGTTATTGATATTTTAACATATATACTGAGAAGCTGATCTACACCGATTAAGTAAGACAGATTCAAGTTTTAAAAGTTTTAAGTAATTTCAGATGGTGCAGTGTTATCAGTAAAGATGTCTGTCACAGATGGATTTTAAAAGGTTAACAAAACTGCTGCAATGAGTGAACATAAAACTTTTACTTACCATGTTTTTCGAATATTCACTCTGCTGTAGTCTCGTTTGGAAAGATATCTGCCTCTGGTTGCAGCAAGCCTAAAAATGTTTGTGGAAATGTAGCATGAGCAAAATTTTTTAAAACATGTCTATATTTCAAACAAAACAACGAGGTAGATAAAAGGTTTTGTTCAAAACTTTCAATGCTATGGAATTTACTTGATGGAACCAGCGTAGATTATTGAGTGAAAGAAATAATCCTAAAATGTGTTGATGCTTTAAAAAAACAGGCTTTTAAATATATGGATATTAAAGAGTAATCACTTGGCAAAGATAAGGTAACCCATTATCTTGTCTGTCTAGTTAACTAATTGACCAACAAAATCTGATATTCAGTTAAATTTTCTTAAATATTAAGAGATATAATTCTACTTTTTGTGCACGAGTGCATGTGTGGATAGAGTTTAATTTCCTTTGCTTGAAGAATTTTCATAAATATTATATCCACTGCAAGAACCCACAAATTATACCATTCGAAAAAGTAAAAAAAAAAACAAACTGTGATAACTACATCTCATTAATTTACATGTATCAAGTTTATATGCATCCTTTCTGTGTAGGAACATCTGTATGAGACAGTAAAATATAAACGTTTAAACTAAGCACCAACAGAAAACCAGGGAGGCTTTTGAGAGTTAGGTAAAGTTAAATAAAGGACACTGAGCAGTTAGCTAAACAGCTAAAAAAACAAACAAACATTATAATGGCAAATGATAATCAAACTATTTAACCAGACTTTAGTTGCTATAGAAACAAAAATTTAAAAATTAGCATTTCTAAGTATAGATTTTTATGTAATTAATTCTAATTATCATTAATACACATTTTTGTATATAACTTATAATTTGTAAACAAAAACAAGAAAGCATATTTCTAGCATGGTTATTTCCCTTTAAGCATTAACCCTGCACAGATATTTAGGATAGCGGAGAAGAAAATTAGACAAATAGCTTGAGGAAAACCGGAATAAGGGAATTATGTCGGTTGTAGTTCCACTGTAACAAATTGGACACTTACCATACTACAGCAAACCTACCACCTCGAATCTGCAAAATATCCTGGCTGTAAAACATTTCGAGAAATCTGCTTACTTGGGAAAGAGGAGACTACAACCTGAAATAACAAGATTGGCCAAGGTATGCGTGGGTTGTTTTCACGTCGATTCATAAGTTCAGTTTTATAAGCTACAGCAAATTAATCATTTAAAAAAACCCCACCATAGAACGGTGGTTTATGATGGTAAAAATTAGGTCCCCGTTGTCCTTGGGGAACTGAGAAAAGAAAAACAAAATAAACAAAAAAGCAGCCATAAAATCATCACTCAGACCCCCCCCCCCCGACCCTCCACACACACAGAGAGCTCACAGTAAACCATCACTCCCTAACCCTCACGTATACATGTTTCTAATAGAAATACAACGTCTCTCTCTCCCATATCCATTACAGGTGAATATATCTCAACCACCTGCTTTCTCCCCAACCCCCAATAAACCATTAATCCCTTTTTCCTGGCAGATCCCCCTTCACACATACGCCCCTTACTATTATAATAAACGATTAATCTCTTTTTCCTCTCCGATCCCCCTTCACACATACGCCCCTTACTATTATAATGAACGATTAATCCCTTTTTCCTCGCAGATCCCCCTTCACACATACGCCCCTTACTATTATAATAAACCATTAATCCCTTTTTCCTCGCAGATCCCCCTTCACACATACGCCCCTTACTATTATAAGAACGATTAATCCCTTTTTCCTCGCCGATCCCCCTTCACACATACGCCCCTTACTATTATAATAAACGATTAATCCCTTTTTCCTCGCCAATCCCCCCCTTCACACATACGCCCCTTACTATTATAATTAGCCATTAATCCTTTTTTTCCTCGCCGACCCCCCTTCACACATACGCCCCTTACTATTATAATAAACGATTAACCCCTTTTTCCTCGCCGATCCCCCTTCACACATACGCCCCTTACTATTATAATAAACGATTAATCCCTTTTTCCTCGCCAATCCCCCTTCACACATACGCCCCTTACTATTATAATTAGCCATTAATCCCTTTTTCCTCGCCGACCCCCTTCACACATACGCCCCTTACTATTATAATAAACGATTAACCCCTTTTTCCTCGCCGATCCCCCTTCACACATACGCCCCTTACTATTATAATAAACGATTAATCCCTTTTTCCTCGCCGATCCCCCTTCACACATACGCCCCTTACTATTATAATAAACGATTAATCCCCTTTTTCCTCGCCGATCCCCCTTCACACATACGCCCCTTACTATTATAATAAACGATTAATCCCTTTTTCCTCGCCGATCCCCCTTCACACATACGCCCCTTACTATTATAATAAACGATTAATCCCTTTTTCCTCGCCGATACCCCTTCACACATACGCCCCTTACTATTATAATAAACGATTAATCCCTTTTTCCTCGCCGATCCCCCTTCACACATACGCCCCTTACTATTAGAATTAGCCATTAATCCCTTTTTCCTCGCCGACCCCCTTTACACATACGCCCCTTACTATTATAATAAACGATTAATCCCTTTTTTTTCGCCGACCCCCCCTTCACACATACGCCCCTTACTATTATAATAAACGATTAATCCCTTTTTCCTCGCCGATCCCCCTTCACACATACGCCCCCTTACTATTAGAATTAGCCATTAATCCCTTTTTCCCTCGCCGACCCCCTTTACACATACGCCCCTTACTATTATAATAAACGATTAATCCCTTTTTTCTCGCCGACCCCCCTTGACACATACGCCCCTTACTATTATAATAAACGATAAATCCCTTTTTCCTCGCCGATCCCCCTTCACACATACGCCCCTTACTATTAGAATTAGCCATTAATCCCTTTTTCCTCTCCGACCCCCCTTCACACATACGCCCCTTACTATTATAATAAACGATTAATCCCTTTTTTCTCGCCGACCCCCCTTGACACATACGCCCCTTACTATTATAATAAACGATAAATCCCTTTTCCCGCGCCGATCCCCCTTCACACATACGCCCCTTACTATTAGAATTAGCCATTAATCCCTTTTCCCTCCCCGACCCCCCTTCACACATACGCCCTTTACTATTAGAATTAGCCATTAATCCCTTTTCCTCCTCGCCGATCCCCCTTCACACATACGCCCCTTACTATTAGAATTAGCCATTAATCCTTTTTCCTCGCCGACCCCCTTTACACATACGCCCCTTACTATTATAATAACGATTAATCCCTTTTTTCTCGCCGCCGACCCCCTTGACACATACGCCCCTTACTATTATAATAAACGATTAATCCCTTTTTTCTCGCCGACCCCCCTTGACACATACGCGCCCTTACTATTATAATAAACGATAAATCCCTTTTTCCTCCTCCCCGATCCCCCTTCACACATACGCCCCTTACTATTATAATAAACGATTAATCCCTTTTTCCTCCTCGCCGATCCCCCTTCACACATACGCCCCTTACTATTATAATAAACGATTAATCCCTTTTTCCTCGCCGATCCCCCTTCACACATACGCCCCTTACTATTATAATAAACGATTAATCCCTTTTTCCTCCTCGCCGATACCCCTTCACACATACGCCCCTTACTATTAGAATTAGCCATTAATCCCTTTTTCCTCGCCGACCACCCTTCACACATACGCCCCTTACTATTATAATAAACGATTAACCCCTTTTTCCTCGCCGATCCCCCTTCACACATACGCCCCTTACTATTATAATAAACGATTAATCCCTTTTTTTTCGCCGACCCCCCTTCACACATACGCCCCTTACTATTATAATAAACGATTAATCCCTTTTTCTTTCCTCGCCGATCCCCCTTCACACATACGCCCCTTACTATTAGAATTAGCCATTAATCCCTTTTTCCTCGCCGACCCCCTTTACACATACGCCCCCTTACTATTATAATAAACGATTAATCCCTTTTTTCTCGCCGACCCCCCTTGACACATACGCCCCTTACTATTATAATAAACGATAAATCCCTTTTTCCTCGCCGATCCCCCTTCACACATACGCCCCTTACTATTAGAATTAGCCATTAATCCCTTTTTCCTCTCCGACCCCCCTTCACACACATACGCCCCTTACTATTATAATAAACGATTAATCCCTTTTTTCTCGCCGCCGACCCCCTTGACACATACGCCCCTTACTATTATAATAAACGATAAATCCCTTTTTCCTCGCCGATCCCCCTTCACACATACGCCCCTTACTATTAGAATTAGCCATTAATCCCTTTTCCCTCCCCGACCCCCCTTCACACATACGCCCTTTACTATTAGAATTAGCCATTAATCCCTTTTTCCTCGCCGATCCCCCTTCACACATACGCCCCTTACTATTAGAATTAGCCATTAATCCCTTTTTCCTCGCCGACCCCCTTTACACATACGCCCCTTACTATTATAATAAACGATTAATCCCTTTTTTCTCGCCGACCCCCCTTGACACATACGCCCCTTACTATTATAATAAACGATTAATCCCTTTTTTCTCGCCGACCCCCCTTGACACATACGCCCCTTACTATTATAATAAACGATAAATCCCTTTTTCCTCGCCGATCCCCCTTCACACATACGCCCCTTACTATTAGAATTAGCCATTAATCCCTTTCCTTTTCCTCCCGACCCCCCTTCACACATACGCCCCTTACTATTAGAATTAGCCATTAATCCCTTTTTCCTCGCCGATCCCCCTTCACACATACGCCCCTTACTATTATAATAAACGATTAATCCCTTTTTCCTCGCCGATCCCCCTTCACACATACGCCCCTTACTATTAGAATTAGCCATTAATCCCTTTTTCCTCTCCGACCCCCCTTCACACATACGCCCCTTACTATTATAATAAACGATTAATCCCTTTTTCCTCGCCGATCCCCTTCACACATACGTACGCCCTTACTATTATAATAAACGATTAATCTCTTTTTCCTCTCCGACCCCCCTTCACACATACGCCCCTTACTATTATAATAAACGATTAATCCCTTTTTCCTCTCCGACCCCCCTTCACACATACGCCCCTTACTATTATAATAAACGATTAATCCCTTTTTCCTCGCCGATCCCCCTTCACACATACGCCCCTTACTATTAGAATTAGCCATTAATCCCTTTTTCCTCGCCGAACCCCCTTCACACATACGCCCCTTACTATTATAATAAACGATTAATCCCTTTTTCCTCGCCGATCCCCCTTCACACATACGCCCCTTACTATTAGAATTAGCCATTAATCCCTTTTTTCCCTCGCCGACCCCCCCTTCACACATACGCCCCTTACTATTAGAATTAGCCATTAATCCCTTTTTCCTCCTCGCCGACCCCCCTTCACACATACGCCCCTTACTATTAGAATTAGCCATTAATCCCTTTTTCCTCGCCGATCCCCCTTCACACATACGCCCCTTACTATTAGAATTAGCCATTAATCCCTTTTTCCTCGCCGACCCCCCTTCACACATACGCCCCCTTACTATTATAATAACGATTAATCCCTTTTTCCTCGCCGACCCCCCTTCACACATACGCCCCTTACTATTATAATAAACGATTAATCCCTTTTTCCTCGCCGATCCCCCTTCACACATACGCCCCTTACTATTAGAATTAGCCATCATTACCTGCTTCCTCTCCAGCCCTTTTTTTTTTTATCCATGTTCCATATTGCGATCATGCCAACGCCTTATTAAGAAAAGTGGTGACCCTTTTAGTTTACCTAACGTAAGTCTCTAGTTACGGGGCCCCTTCTCCCGTCCCCCACCCCGCGCCCTTTTCGGCCGCTGTTCTCCGTAACAACAAACCCCCCGCGACCCTCTCTAAAGCGAAATAAAGTGGACCCAGACGAGAAATTAGCAAAGGGATCTCACCTCGAAACCCTTTTCTCCAGGCGGGTGCAGGGGGACGACGAGAAAGGTCTCGAAGCTGCCCAGCGCCGGGTGTCGTCTGCTATTTCGAGTTCGAATGAGGTTTCCTCGTCTTGTTTTCCCGCGCGAGTTTTTCTTTTTGTTTTTCTTTCAATTTTCTCAATGTCACGTGACGTTATTGGCACTTTGCGCAGCCCCGCCCCCACCACCACGCGACGATGCGCAGTAATTCTTCTGGTTGTAATTGGGACGTGCCGACCATTAAAGGATGTAGTTCTCATCGCTAGGCGGTAAAACGACCTCCAGGGCGCTTTGTCATATCAACACCACCTCTCCATTGAATTTTTGAGGACGTTTCACCGACTTGATTCATAAAAGAAAAAAAAAAGAGGGGGGAGAGGGGTAGCCTAGGGTTTTCAAAGCGCGTTGACGGAAAAAAAGAAAAACAACAACAACAACCCAAAATTATTGGCGGAAGTTGGCAGAGTTATCTACCTTGGACTGCGACTTTGTTATATCGCCTGTTTTTTTTTTGTTTTTTTTTACACCTGCTGATTGTACGAAGGAGAATTAGGAGAAGGAAAAGGTTTCCAGAAAACTTGTGGTGGGGGTGGTAAAGTTTACAGGGAAATTGGCTGAGGGTGGGGGAGGGAGACATCCAAAGAAAAATTACTTTTACCCGATGAGATTTTACCCCCCCCCTACTTTCGCTATGGAGATAAATTGAGATCTAATACCATGTATGTTCTTTGAACACTGCGCTAGAGATTCCGTGCACAGCTTATTTTCCTGTACTTCTCGGGCATAAGCTTTTGTTTTTTGGTGCTTTCTATGGCAGTCAGGGTCCGACCCGTCTCCGCTCCCCCGAGACTGGCTGCCCGTCTTGTAGGCTTCCCTGCGCCTTGTGACCCTGCAAAGTAAAGATGCTGCCAAATCCCCACATTCTCGTTTTCTTACTTAATATTCACTGCAACGGTAAACCTGAATGCTCTGTGTACAAGATAAACCTGGTTATTAGCGCCGTGTGTTCAGACAGCATATTTTATTTGAACAATCGGTAAGTGATGATGCCCTCATTTTTTGTTGTTGTTGTTGCAAAATTGTCTCCCTTGCATTAGGGAAATAGTGTGCGCAATCGGCAATGAGGTTGCTACGATGCTTGGGGGGGTGTATTTATTATCTCCCTTCGGTTGTCAGGCGGTAGAATTGATGTTTCAAAATTAAATTAATAAAAATTTATGACTAATTTTTTTTAAAAAGAGGAAAAGTTTTGTAAATTTAATTAATTTTTAAAATTTAATTAAAAATTGAAGTACTTTTCTTAAGTTAATCGAAGACATTGAAAATACTAGAAACACAGTAAAGGGAATAATTAGAAGAGAAACTTTACTCAGAAAGTTCGCAGATATATTAATTTTTAATTGCTGCTTTGATAGTAGTTTTACGTGCCAAGAGGCGAGAGATGATCTCTTCTTTAGGTACTTACCCTTTACTAGAAGTAGACAGTTCTCAGTAGCAAAAGGTGTCTTAAAGATGCTAATAACAATTACTAAAATCATTTCAAATTACGTTACGTTGAAACTTTTAGAAACTTTGCTTCATCTACTTCTTCCTTTGATCTTTATAGAATTCAATTTTAAGTTCGACTTCTATTTTCTTTATTTTCAGTATTGTTAAGTTTAAGAAATTATATTTTCAGAAATAATCTGGAAGCTATTGTAACACTGAAGTTAAAAAGAAAAGAAAACCTTTTAAAAAGTGGAAATAAATACGAAAGAATTATTTTTGTGATTATCTCCCATATAAATGTGGTAGTAATTTGTAAGGTAGACAACTCTGGCGGTTAAATTATTAACTTCCTACGCAAACGTTCAGAGTCTTCTTTGATAAATCATAACCCACCTTTTACCAATGTTATAGGTACTGCACATGCTACCAACGCACCAGAACAAAGGTAAGCAATAACAGTCCGCTTTTCGATTAAAACAAGTAAAGAAAAATTAACAAAATAATCTAAGCTATTCAACCACATTAATTTTTAACTTGATTTTTCGACCATTGCACGCTGGCATGAACCTGCAGCGCCCTCTCGGTACGAGAATAATTATAAATAGACTTCTCTCTTTGGACTCGTGTGGTATTCAGCAATAAACAATACAAAGCTGTGTTAGCGATGTCTCTCTCTCTTGTTCGTTCTGCGGCGGAGCAATGAGTCAGCTGCGGTCGGTCTACGACATTTCATTGAATTCTTTCTTCTTCTTTTTTCTCCTAATATTAATAACATCATCTTTTTTTATATCGCTCTTCGTTTCTTTGTAATTTGGTGTTTTTCGGGGAAAAGTTTGCTTGCCAACAGATTTTATCTACAACCCACCCACCCACCTCCCCTTAAAAAGTATGCTAACGTTCATTTCCTGGAATTTGTCACGTCACGCCGTATATTATGTTTCTTTCTTGACATTTGCCAAGCTTCTCTTTCTTTCTTTCTTTCTGACGATGTTTTTTTGTAATTGTATACTTTAATAATTTAGCAATCCCGGCACTTTCTGATGTACCGTGTTTTAATAATACTGCCCCCTGCTCACGCTATTTTTGTTAATGGTTTACCCAACGTGAAATGCCAGAGTTTTTGTTTTCTTATGAATCTTTTTATCAGTAATTCTGATTTTTTTTTAAATATATATATATAATAATAAATAAATAAATTAGTCATCACGACCTTCTGTCAACATCATTAAGCGATCGGCCTAAGAATTTCAAAGTATTTGCCAGCCGCGGTTTTTTTTTTTTCTTTCTTTAATTCTCTCGACAGACGAACCCCCCTCCCATCACGTCGTCCAGAGACCGTTGCTAAGGAGTTATCTCCCGTTCCACGTAATGTCAACTGGTCTTTCTGTTCCAACCGTGAAAAATATCAGTTAAATAGTGGAAATGTTTCTTTTCGCTGCCAGAGAATATCGTACCGCGGATAAGTTGGGGGGGGAGAAGGGAAAACTGTCTATCGTTTTGATGGACATATTTTTATTTTTTTGGTCACGTGTCTCTTAAAGAACTAAATCGGCAATCAATTCCTGGTAGGTGCTTAATCGGGGTACAAACTTCGCGCAACACCGCCTCCGCCATTTGCCCTAGTTTATCCCAACCCAGATCCGCTCTCTTTTAATTAATGCCTAAGTTTCTAGTGTTGGCTGCAGATCCGGAGAAGGTTTTAAATTACATCAATTTAAGAGCTGAAAGGCTCTCAGAACGTGCAACAAACCATCTGCTGCTCTCCTTCTGTAGCAGAAACAACAAAACAACAACAACAGCAGGCTGGCTGGCTGGCGGTGCTCTGATCGGCTTCCAGCTATCGAGTCGGTGGTTCGCCTCCATTTTCTTTTTGCTTCGGCGCTGCTGTCGATGGCAAAGAATGGGTCAGTGATTAATCGTTAGCGAACGAACAGTTTCGAGATCGATTCGTCGGATCAACGCGGAATTAAAAAAGCTGTGCCCTTTAGCAATAATCGCTACGCCTCCTGAGTTGCTCGTTTCATTTATCACTACCCCCCCCTCCTCCTTTCTTCCTCTTGCTGTTCTTTTAGCTTGAGATGGCGAAGTCTTATTAAAGTTAACTCCAAATTTTAACGTTAAAATTTTTAAAAACAGGGACAATAATAATAATAATAATAATATAATAATAATAATAATTAATAAGTGACGGTGTATGTGGCTGATACGAATGAGAGATTCCTTGTCAGTTTCCAGGAGTTACCTGCCATAGCTTTAATGTTTGAGAGAGGGGAAAGAAGGGGGGTTGCTCTGTCCCTGAGCATGTTCTGACGTGCATCTACTTTGTTGCGGAAGATTACGAAACAGCTATGGCTACCTTATAAGCAATTTCACTCATTCATCCTATAGCAGTGCATTTTAAATTTATATTTAATGTTTTACAAGCCCCCCCCCCACCCCAACCCCAACACACGCGCGCACCTTTGCGGGGGGGGCAGGGTCTGGCATCTAGCCACGTATCGAAGGAATAGCAAATATGGTGGGGGGAGATAGGGGAAAGCAGTCGTTTTCACACCTCGTTTTCGACTGAAATACGGCAACGCCATCTGGTGAGCTCGGCCAGGGTGGGGGGGACAACTTTTTCTCCTGTATCATTATCTAAAACGGCGTCAAAAGTAATCATCGTCTTCGCTGGCGGTTTGTTTGAACTTCGCCAGCCATCTTGAAATAGTTCCAAGAACGTGCGGGGTTAATTGCTTCTTCCCCCACCACCCACCCCGAGTCTGCCGTCATCTCACGTGGCACCTCCCCCCACCCTTCATCGCAAGGTTTAAAAAATAATAAAAAAAGTCTTCGGGATGAAATCTTAAAATGGACGGGGAAGCTGAACAGCAATCAATCATCGCTGGTTCCTCATCTTTCTTCCTTCCGCTTCCATCTCTCGCACGCGAGCAAGAAAGAGAAAAATAGACTTTCTCGCTCTCTAAAAAGCGATGTGTGGTTTTGGTTTTACCTGACTGCTCGTTTGGTCATCACCTGGAAATATGAGATGAGGCGCAAACTGGCTGTTATCACATCGGAGAACCAAAAGAAAGGTCTCTCACATTTCATTTTACACTGCGACGCCATTTCCAGTATTTCGCCTCCCTTTTCTTCTAGCCTCACTGACTCTTCTCTGTTCCAACATCTCCGCATTAAAATTAGTAAAACGTGAAGATCTGCAGAATAATCTAGAAAAAACGACTTAGTTCAAGAGTGGGACTCGACAGTACTGAGCTACACACAGAGACACAACATAACAAAAGACTAGTACCAAGCTAAACAGCTTCCATCGTAAATGACCACCTCTCATCTTTTCTCGGGTGACTAATTTCGCAAAGTCTAAACGAAGAACCAAACAACGTAGACTCTTGGGAAAAAAACTGAGAGTAGACGGGTAGCCATTTAAATCTTGCGTTCTCTCTACCCTCAGAGACGTCTCCCTGGATTATCCCCCCCTCTTTGACGCGACAACTGCCCAGGCTAATGGCAACTAAGAGTAGACGGGTAGCCATTTAAATCTTGCGTTCTCTCTACCCTCAGAGACGTCTCCCTGGATTATCCCCCATCTTTGACGCGACAACTGCCCAGGCTAATGGCAACTAAGAGTAGACGGTAGCCATTTAAATCTTGCGTTCTCTCTACCCTCAGAGACGTCTCCCTGGATTATCCCCCATCTTTGACGCGACAACTGCCCAGGCCAATGGCAACTGAGAGTAGACGGGTAGCCATTTAAATCTTGCGTTCTCTCTACCCTCAGAGACGTCTCCCTGGATTATCTCCCCCTCTTTGACGCGACAACTGTCCAGGCTAATGGCAACTGAGAGTAGACGGGTAGCCATTTAAATCTTGCGTTCTCTCTACCCTCAGAGACGTCTCCCTGGATTATCCCCCCCTCTTTGACGCGACAACTGCCCAGGCTAATGGCAAAACGAACGGCCGGCGCATCCATTAGAGAGAGAAATATGTAACAACGCTGAAAAGTCAGATAATTAATCTGTTTCTGCTGCGCTTTTCTGAAGTTGTCGTCGACGCCCTATCTTCCGCGAACCCACGGACTTCTGTCCAGTCGATACTCGAATGGAGATGAATGTTTTAGGCGATTGTCAAGTTTGAAACAAGTGGAATGTTTCGGTGCAGCACAAACAAACAGCAACAGAGGAATGTCGGTCCTGGAGGAGATTGTGTTTGCTAATCTTCTAATGCAGAATGCGAGTGGAACAGTTTTTTTATTTCCCCCACCCCGCCCCCCCCCAGACGACTAATCCGATCGCTTGTCGTGTCTAGTGACATAAATTCTCATCCACCCGGTTCTTACTTTTATTCGATGACGAGTAATTCTAGATTTTCAGCCTGTTACATCGAAACGATCGGGGGGGAGGGGTTTCAAATAAGGAAAAGTGTCCATAATTTAATTTAGATAATTTGTTTTCTATATATCGTTTATTTGGGGGTTTTTGTCGGTAAAAGGTGATAGTGGACGAAAGGCAGGGCGCGCTGCCTGCATTGTGAGCTCCTGGAGGAACTCGATTCGCATCGGTATTTGTCTACAGTTCGTGCGCCATGCAAAGACAAAAGGACCGAAGCGTGGGTCTGCTTGCGAGGATTGGAACATGCGGCTCATAGTTTCCGAAGCGCACCTAGCTTCGGAATACTCTACCTACAGACCTTTAATAAAGGTCCGGGAGAAGCAAGCAAGTATCTTCTTCATCAGGGCTGACTCCCAATCATTTTGCGGGTTTTTGTTTTTTCTCTCCAGGGAGCTTCGTTCCACGAGCTGGACATTCTTGTGAGTCGTCGCAAGGTTGACGTGTTCTGCCCGTGTTGTTGGCACCGGAAACCGGCCGATTACCGCATAACGAAGCCTTGGAGCCACAGCTCTCGGCGCGAGACGGATCACATCATCGCCGTCTCTTCTGAGCCCAAACGCAGTCTCCATGCCGGATGACGTCAGAGAGGCGGTGGGCACCAATAACGGAGCCCGCGCCCCCTGTTATCTCTTTGCTGGACTCCTGTTTCCGGGGGGGGGGTATGGGCAAAACGACCGTCTAAAATCGCCGACACGGGCTCTCTCTTTTTTCGCGCTTTAAGAAAAATGATTCAGCGACTCGGGAAAGAGTTCAGTTCACATCCCATCCCGGCGGATAACCGTCCGCAGCCGATGCTCGGGAAGACCGCCACAACCTTTAAGTTCTCCATTAAGCAGCAGCATCAGCAGCTCAGGGATCGCGGTCCCGAGCGTCTGTCTCGGTGGAGAAAGACACCAAATATTTTACGTTTTCGCCCCCCCCCCCGCCATTCGCATTACTTCTGTAGGGTCTGTTGTTTCGTTTTTACAACAGTCGATCGTATCCTCTTTACCTTCCAGAGTCGCCAGGTAGTCATCTTTTGGTACGTTTGCACTATTGTTTTCCGGCAACAACTGTAATGTACGGATGTAAAATCTACCCACCTGAAACAGACCTGAATAATTTATTATAGCTCCGAATCTTGAAGGACCGTAGATGTATACACATATATATTTGTGTTCGTTTGTTTTTAATTTTACAATAAATGCGAATACTAGACCTATAATCCTCTTTACTGATCAGACAAAGTTCACGTTTACTTGTAATATACTTGATGTTTTTAAAGCCTGAGTGGGCAGTAAAGATCGTGGACAGAGGTAGGGGGCGCCGTCAAATAGAAATTAAGAAACATTTTTGTACTTTTAAATTTTTTTTTTGCCGAAATTACATTAAAATCAATCTATTAGGAGTTTTACTTTGAATATTTTACAACCAACGACTCACGGTATGAGCAATGGGGTATGTCGAGGTCAGTTTTAATTAATAACTCTGCTTGTCTTTATTGCTATTTCATCCTGCCTTGTCAAAAATAGTCTGTTAGTATCTACATTTCACTAAAAATAAATTTCAGTCTCGCACACACGGAAAGACGAATGCCGTGTTCTCCAACATGGCCCACGTGACCCGCTTAGTCTACGAAAATAAAGCTCTCATGATGACAATCGCTTGCAAGAACAACGTTCGTTTCGGGCGAGAGCCAAAGCGCCGTTACTACCACCATAGGGTCTTGCCAGCCATACACGCGAAGTATCGAAAACCAAGCGCGCCCCTTCCAGTGCTGGTCTGATCCCAACCGTCGAGGCCGCCATTGATAGATGACGTCAGGGCGAAGGCAGAGGAACAGGTTACAACGGGATCGGAGCAATGGCTGAACGGGCCTGATGACGTGGCGGCGGCTCTCACGGTTTTCTTTTTCACTTTTCGTGTTTCCATCGGGTTTCGGCGATGGAACAGGTCAACGGTGCCATCAGTCTCGCTTTGGTAAGTGATTAACCCTTTGTCAGTCGCCGTGTTGATATAGAACCGCAATTCACGACCCTCCCCCCCCCAACCCACCACACACTTCGCTGTCTAAACCTCCAGCTGAAGAGGAAGCGGGCGTAAATCGGTCAAGGGGAGAGTATTCTGTGGTTCGACGACAGAACGACGCAAAGCGCTAAAATAGATCAGTCGGGCTGAATCACTACATAAGTGGAGAGTTTTCCTCTCTCTCTCTCTATCTCTCTCTCTATCTCTCTCTCTCTCTCTCTCTCTCTCTCTCTCTGTATGACGTCATCTTCTCGCTCTTGACGTCATCCTCTCTCTCTCTTTCTCTGTATTGACGTCATCTTCTCGCTCTTGACGTCATCTTTCTCTCTCTTCTTCCTCTCACCTCTCTCTTCATCTCTCTTCTCTGTATTGACGTCATCCTATCTCTCTCTTATTGACGTAGAAAGCGGCGCGTCTCTTGACGTCATCTTCTCTCTCTCTTAATCTCTCTCTCTCCTGTATTGACGTCATCTTCTCGCTCTTGACGTCATATTCTATCTATCTCTCTCTTCCCTCTCTCTCAGTATTGACGTAATCTTCTCGATCTTGAAGGAAGATTCTCTCTCTCTCCATCGAGATCTCTCTTGTATTGAAGTCATCCTCTCTCTCTTTCGAGGTAGGGAAGTTCATCTTCTCGAGAGAAAGAGAGATCTCTCTCTCTCTCTCTCCCTCTATCTCAGTATTGACGTCATCTGAGAGCGATTGACGTCATTCTTCGCTCTCTCGAAATCTCTCTCGATCCTTTTCTTCTAGCTTCTCTATATCTCTCTCTCTCTCTCTCTCTCTCTCTCTCCATCTCTCTCTCTCTCTATCTCTCTCTCTCTCTCTCTCTCTCTTCATCACTCTCTCTCTCTCTTCATCTCTCTCTCTCTCTCTCTCTCTCTCTCTCTCTCTCTCTCTCTCTCTCTCTCTCTATCTCTCTCTCTCTCTCTCTCTCTCTCTCTCTCTCTCTCTCTCATACAGAAAATGGGAAGTCCGAATCCAAAAAAACACATTTACTGATAATCAAATTAAATATACCGTCGGAAATAATGGTAGGGGTGGAGCTACCACATAACATAAATTCAAGAAAGATCGTTTGATAAGAAATTCGAAAATATATTTCTTCAAAGATTTTTTAAGTTAATTTAAATTCGAGAATCCCCGCAGTCGTGCTGGGCCTCGTGAATAGTTATATTAAACGTTAAGACTTTTAAGGAAACAATAGACTTTCGTACTCTTAACCTTCCTATTATGTTGAGATTTTTGTTAGGAGGAGACCTGGGGGCTGGCAGTGACACATTTTTTTTTTTTTTTGTATTTGTAAGTCTATTTTATTCTGGAACTGTGTACAGACGGATTAGGGTCCACCAAATATTACAGACTACTAGAACAAAGGACCAGTCACATATAGTTGTCACGCTGGAATAATACATTTCCTTCTGTCAGAGCGTTAGTCTCGCTGTTAGATCGAGGTTGGTAACGACAACAAAACTATGTACACGTAAACAGGTGGTTGTTGGTCGTACCCTGAACTAGATTAAAACCTCTTAACGAGTAAAACTCTAACAGTTCCCCCTCTCCCCGTCGAAGCTGGTTGATTGTGACAAACGGGTGGCTTCCGGTTACTCTGATAAAGTTGGGTGACGAAGTTTCATGGAACTGCTCGGCTCTGATTCCGCGTCCTTTACCCGGCTCAAGAGCGAACCCCTCGAGATCCCGAGGGGATGATCCAAGAAAACTGTCTGACACGTTTGTTTTTGTTTGTTTTTTTCTTTGCGTAGTTTTCTATTTATTCTATTTCCATAAGCAGTGTCCAGCAGCTCCGCAGAGAAAAAGATGGCGCGACTATGCCGCAGCCCAGATAACCCGCGGGGATCCCGAGACAGCCCGGTCCGATCAGCTGGCGCCGTCGAAAAACTCGAGCCACGCAGGTGAAAAGTACAGCAGAATTTGTCAACATGGGGGTACAGGGGCTACGAATAGAGCCGCTCCCATCGGGAGGAGTGTCAGGGGTTGTTGGGGACGGCCTTGGACACTAGTGTTACAACCTACTCTCCCGGTCTCCCGTACATCTAGCGCGGTTCGAGCCAACTTTTGTTGGCGGATGTTTTACTATCAGAAAATAGAGAAAACTATTCCATTACATTTATGCGGGGCACTCGCCACACTCTGCCTGTGCGCGGTTATGACGGGACCGCGAGATTACTCGGCACACGCAGGACAGGACACGGACGTTTGCCGAAATACTCTCTGCGTCTCGTACAGGTGATGTGTGTCTCGTGGTCATTGGTTAGAGGAGCAGCAGTTACGCACCTGGCGCGTCTTGTAAATAAGCCAGTTGCCACTGACATGGACGCGCCGCTCGCTTCTCCCTGGATGTTATAAATAAGAGCAGGTGCTTGCTGCTGATACTTTAGTCAGCCCCGAGGAACCTCTGCATCAACACTGCACACGGGGATGCTTTCCACGTTATAATTCCGTCTTTCGACATTAACGTTCGATCAGAATTAGAAGGGAGAAGTTTTAAGGAAGAATTCGGGGTCCTACCCCTCCTCCCGCACTTTTTTTTTCCTTGGAGGAGAAACCATGGCAGATACAGGGTTAATGTTTTCAGGCTCATCAGGATCACTTTTATTACCTTTAGTTTCCGATACTTTTATCCCACTTCGCTGCAAGTGGCCGACGACGAGTAACCAGGGTTCTTCCTGGCTTAAAAATCCCTAGATTATCGAGGAGGGACAGGTTTATAAATGTCTGAGCGTTGTGGGGGGGAGCAACACTCCGTATTCAAAACCGAACCGTTAAAGCTGACAGTCTGTTTTTTTTTTAATTTTTTTTCAAGGGGCAACATTTCATGACTCAAAGGATAACAGAGCGAGACTTGATGTCAGGAAGTAGCCCTTTAATCATCTGGTCGTTGAAATATAGTTTCTCAATGGTGCGCATTCAGACAGAAGGGTAATCACTTTTCTCAAACCCGGAAGTCTTGCGTACCCTGCGATAGATCCGACCGTTTATAGTTACTTTACTAAGTGTTGCTATAGCCGCACTGTAGCCTCTTCTCATACCTCGTTATCCCAGCCCACCCCACCAGCATTTTACCAACACTGTTCGCTTTTACTCCAGCTACGTTCACTGCTCAGACCATCATCGTTTCTTGCTTCTCCTTGGACTTTCCTGCAATTTTCCCATAGTTCCCTGGGTGTCACGGAAGAAAGATCACGCTTCGTGGACTTCCTGTTGACCGATGTCCAGGCCACACGTCGTGGCGCATAGATCAGCACCTTTTCTTACTTTTCTCTGCGATGTGCGTGAATTTTTCTCTCAAAATATTTTCATTCAGGATCTCAAATTAAAGAGTATGTTTATATGTTGAGCAAACGAGTGGAGACTGGCAAAATATGGGCTGACATTGGTTAAAGGAATGCGTGATATACTGGTAAGCGTACGATGTTTGATACAGCATTAATACATACAGCCAGATGGATGTTTTGACAAAAATAGAATTTGACAGGAGCCTTTTATGGATGACTATATTTGTCGTTGTGTTTTGTTGTTTTTTACATATTTACTATTATTTAAATGATTAATTTTGAATGTCTACATTCACAAAAAACGTCTAAGGTTTGAACTAACAGTGTATTGCAATACAATTAGAATACAACTGCGGTTTTCAGAGAGTGTCCGACTGGACACGCTTGAGATTAAAGCTGACGGTAAGGTGAGGTAACTTCGATGGAACGCTAAGTTGTTACATCTTCGCGATTTAGCTGTGGTTCGGGGGACCAAGTAGCGGTTGGCCTCGATCGCGAAGGAATTCATACAAATCTCTTTTCTTTAAGAGGGCAAATTTATCGTCATTCTCCATCGCGCCGCTCAAGTCGAATGAACTACTCGGGTGTTAGAAAAATTACGGGAGATACCTCTTGCATTACTGATCTCTGAGTGGTTAGGGCAGGTTGTGGCACGGACGCGATGATAGTTTGCACCAAAGTTCAACCAGTTTCTCCTTCGGATCTGCCAAAGATTGGGGGGATCTGTTTGAGATGGAGAGATTTACAGTCAAATTCCTATCTATGCTTCTAGTCGCCCAGAGAGAAACCTGAAGCTTCTTTTATCTCTCCCGTAGGTGTGACATATGGAACAATCCTGAACCCTTTGTTGGATAGGTGGCGCAAGATGATTACCAAGAATGGATAAATGTGCGGAAGAATTCAGACGTTCGTCATTGAACAACCCCGTGTCTACCATTCCAGCTTTCACGCCATTACACTAATGAACTGTGGGCTGCAAGCAAGCCCTTCTGAAATGCTTGAGTGGCCTTTCTCCACATCCTTATTCATCCATCCATTCGACTGATGAAACCGATATTTGTCATAGAACAGAACAGACGTCCAAAATGCCTTAGGTCTCTGTATCATTTCCTGTGCTTTACAATGGCTTCCATAAGCAGGTTTGGATAGGGGAAGGAGGTTGCCAAGCCATAATTCCAATGTAGCCTACTTTATGCAAGTAACAGAACCGGCGGTACGGAGACAAAGCCATTAAAGTTCACCTCTTTTCGAGCCAAAGCACTTGGTGGAGGTTCCGGCCTTAGTTGTTGTATAACATCACGTGGGTGCGTCAGACTCGACTTTTTCTCACTGGTTGACGTCACCTATCTCCTACTCCGACAGCCCATTTGTGCGTCATCCCTTGCAAATGGCGGAGCGACGTTTCGGGTATATCTTGAACCAGCTGGGCCTCCTTTCCCACGAAGATAGCGCGAGTTCACTTTTTTTAGAAAAATAAATATAAATGATATTTAAGGCCTCGCCAAAAAAAAAAAATTAATAGGTGTGCATTCATTTTCCTTTAGCTCCCTTACGTTTGAAAACCAGTATAGGAGGCGCTCACTATTCAGCAGCAGCAGCAGCAGACATTTAATACCAAGCAGATCTTGAACCCGGTTTAAAATATCGCTATTGGTGGCGTTCCGCAGTGATTACAAACAGCTCCTCTTCGGGTCCTCTCTGTCCGCCATTGTAGCGCTGGCGGAAGTGGGTTGCTTGCTGTTTATTCCCACTCCGTGTCTGTCCTTCCTGTCAGCGCTTCATTTTATAATTAGGCAGGTGTGACTGTCGCGGCTGCTCTCCCGGCGAACATCGCCAGTTTTGTTCCAGAAGTCTCCGCTCCTTCGCATTACCCCAATTCCGTTCGTGTTAGGCATCGCGCGTGCAGCCGAAGGTGCGTTATCTCCCTTTGCACCTTCGTTTTCTCTTCTCGTCGCCAGATGTGAAACTTGCACAGGCCGCGGACCCGTCCACGTGGTGACCACCGTTGTCCTATTAACAAATTAAGAACAAGCAGTAAAAAAGGGGAAGAAAAAGAAACAAGATAAATGGTAGTTTGTTCTGCAAAGGAAGATATGTTAATTCATAAAGCATTGGCCGAGGAACAACGGCGCCGGGAGAGACAGGGTCGTTTAGTACTTGATAGTAATACGTTAGACGTCTCGTTGCGGGGGCTACAGCTTCGCTTGCACGGCGCTCTCCCGTTTCTCGCGAGTAGTCGAACGTTCTGGCGAGAACTCCAGCCTCGTCCACGTGGTTAACCCTTTGAAGCGCAGGCAGCTGGCTGTCAGGTTCGTCTTCCGTCGGCTTGTGAATAGTTTCGCAATAGGTTTAGAAACAGGAGGCTTTGATGCTTCTGTTCTTCGTTATAGTCCGAGCCCGGAAAAAAAACAACAAAGAAAAACAACATGTCGGCAGTAATGGCGTACAAACATTTAATCCATTCGCACTCATACTTGGCGTTCAAACGGCTACTGCTCTTAAAACGATTAAACTCGCAAACCATCCTGGAAATACGACCACTGTTCGCATCACTTATTTAGGGGAAAGCTGGAACTTTGATCAGAGAGGGGGGGATAGAGAATAGGGGAGCCGGTCCGGTGATTTCGCGTTCCGGGTCAGTGTAAAAGCGGCTCGGTGTTTCCGACCGGGTGCTGGCTCTGAGCAGCACTTGTTTAATATGCAGGTGCTGCGTGGAAAGCAAACCGACAGCAGAATGTACTCCAGAACATGGTTTGTCCTCCGCAGCTTCGCGGATCTGTCATCTCTCTCTTGAACTTCTGCTGAATAGAAGTGGGCCCACGCGACGTAGCGCAGTTATGGCCGTACCTGTGAAAGTATCTGAAACCACGAAGACCGGACTGCGTGGCAAAAGACATTCTTTGAATGCCCAGACACATTGCAAAGCAAAACGTCCTTTTTTCTTTTTTAAAAAAAAAACTTTGAAAGAATAATTTAAGTATGAATAGATTAAATGTTTGTGACGTCACGAAAATCACGTGATCTCGCTTGCCTCCCCTTCCCACTCCGTTAAAATTTCGTGAAAGGGCATCGCGAGCCTTTTCCCCCTACTACTCATTTTTAAAGCATACTTCGTTCTATAGTTCAAAGAAACGTTTCATAACTCGGTGGCTGAATATTTACAAAACAAACCATCGTGACAGACTTCTAAAATTCAAATAAAATACGTTATTGTTTCAACAATTTGCGGCAGACGAAATGTCACTTCCATTTATTCTTTAATAACTGCGTTGGGTGCCATTCTTTACTTGGCACTTTAGTAAAAACAATTTACTGTAAAAAGTTACTGAACTTTATGCATATATGTGGCCATTTCTATTTTGGGTGCAACACAGCGACTCTACACGAACATAACATACAATAGTTCACGTGATTTGCTTCATTGGTGTGTAACCTTATCAGTTCCGACCATAGCAGGTGCTTCATAGTTTAAAAAAAACAACAACAACAACACAACAACAAAAAACGCTCTACAAACCTTTTCTCTTTATCCCAAATAAATTGGATTATTTGAAGAAATCAGTGATGGAATGACTAACACCCAGTTCCTCTTTCAGCGTAAGAGCCATCACAACCGCTCATATTTACCATTTTATTAACACAATCGTTGGGCCATCTTGGAAAAACAGGCAAACGAACAGCTATTCCGCGATCTCTGGGTGTCGTAATCTCCAACAGCATCTTTCCCCCTTAAAGTAATATTTAAGCTTGTTCTTCGGAAAAGCGAAAGAATAACATTTCGACAGGAGTTGGTATATATGAAGTCCCCCTTTCTTCTTCGCAGCTTTCAAAGGTACTACTTTCCATTTACTGCATTGTCTTTTCGCTCTTTAAATGGTCAACGTATTCTCTGCCCATCCTTAGCTGCTCCCCCTTCCTGCTGAAGATTTGTCAATCAGATCTCGGCTATCTGCTTCCCCCAGATCTTCAGAAAGAATCTTTACAACACTTAAATAATAATAGTCAAAAGTCAGTATTTAATTGCAGTATTATATTTTGATCTGTCATTCGTACACAGAGACATTATTATCCCACTTCTAACAATCTACCGCGAAGCCAAAGTTCCTTCTAACAACAATGGACCGGCCCAGCCGACGTAATGCTTTAGGGGTTCGGAACTACGTGAAATTCTAGTTGTCAATAAGTTGGCCCGGCCGGCAAGTTTTTATAAGCCTCGCTATCATCTCGGCTGACTCAGTAACACAACCCCTCCCCCTTTCAGCTTTTATGGGCTCGCCCAGCCAGCCAGCCAGCCAGTTTTGACCGGTTCCCTCTGCTGCGGTATCGCTCGATGGCTCTGCCACCAGCCAACAAGTTGACATTGAACTGCGAGAAGAGCTGCAGCTATTCAGCATCGCGCGATCTCTTTGGGCTGAGCCTAGCGGTTATCCGCGAAAAGATCTCTTAGCACGAGCGAGTTCTTTCTATTTTCGTCGATGCCGCTGGCGATGGTTTCTCCAAAATAGCAGGTTCCTCCCTTCCTCCTCCCCATCCTCCAGGCGGCGGCGCTATGGACCGGCTTTCCAGCTCTCAATAAGATTAGGAATTTATATAAACTTGGTCGCGTTCGAGCGAGAACTGGGCAGGTGTGCAAACAGGTGAAGATAAATTCTAGCTAAAGCGTTTAATTGGGAAGGGGGAGAGAGAGAGAGAGTATAAACTACTGTTAGTGCTTGTTATTGTTTTGTTAAGATTAGTGCTAATAGTTACATAACAATGTAAGTAAAACCAGCCACTATAAGGCCATCGGGCCTACACGTGCACAAAACGTTTCTAGATGCGGACACGATCGATACTGAATTCGATTACCTCCATAAATTGATAAACTGTGGTAAAAACCATACACAAGAGCTGAGATTAAAGTGGACAAAGTCTAAAGCCAATGATAAACTTAATTTCGGTCTTTATAACACGGTTATGTCGAATATCGACTTCATACCTCATTATCGTTATTCCGTCCTAACTCGCTGACGTAGGCCGGCCCTTTACTCCGACGATGCACTTTATTTCCATATATATATATATATATATATATTATATATATATCTTCCAGAAAGCCATAAGAGAGGTGGGAGGAAAAGTAATAGCTTAGAAAGAAAGGACAGCAGCAAACATTCCGTTGACCTATGCATTGTAATCTGCGGAGTCTGCATTAAATACCTGTCACCTGTCCAACCTGAAAGGCAAACAGCGTTACCATTTTCGGGAATATCCGAGACAGTTAATTAAATAATTTACTTTGCAAAATCTGTTTGTCCCTTCTGCTTCTTGTTCGCTATTCTTAGTGGGATGAAAACTCCGCTGATTTTCTAGACGAAGCGCAGTAAGTTCTGATGGCGGATATTGTGGCTTTTAAGATTTCGCCTCTTTATTTCACATTTAAAAAAATAAAAAAGAGCGAAGAACTCTGAAGTGATCATTTCAAAATTTTCTTAGCAAATGGCTGGGGAAGGGGCGGACAACTCGTGGCGGGAGGGGAGAGTATCCCGGGTTTTGGGTGCTGTACGTGTAAGTAACTGCTGCCTGGAAAGACCTATTGGAATCGTGTTTCTTGCAGTTGCCTATTTTTTGGGGGGGATGTCTGTGTTCTTGTGTGACGTTTGCCGGAGTTCAGTGGAATGGGCGTATTTCCCTTTTCTCGTGACTCGGACGTGTTTGCTCCGCTGTTGCAGCACGATCGCGATACAGAGGTTGGCTTATTGTCGTAAACAACGCTGTAGGCGAAGGTAACCGATACCCCGAACCTACCTGTGTGATGCCAGCGGAGAAGGAGCTATTTTCAACGTATTTCCGTTTATAGAAAACCGGCACCGAAATCATCATTGACTTGGTATAGTGCGTGGGGTACATTTGCACAAATATGCGGGGGCAAGCGGTTTTCAGTTGAGCTATACTCCATCTTTACTCGCATTTGCTCGAAACGCGCCCTCCCCCTTTTCCGGAAGAGATTTAGGTGTAGAATGTAAGTAAGTAAGTAAGAGGGAATCGATAGAGAACGACGTGAGATGCCGACCAGCATTCTTGGGGTGTTTTAGTGCCAGATCTGGCGATATGCAGTCCGTCGAGATACCATTACCGGAGTGCCAACCTCACCGGCTATGTGGACTCTCTCTCTCTTTTTCCGGCACGATTTTTGAGAGCTATCGGTGTGGTTGAAGAGTCTCTTCATAGTATTTTTTCTATTTTAATTTTTAAAAAAAAAACGAGTCTGTCCTGATAGAAATAAAGGGCGTCAACGTATTTCTATAATTGAGCAGCAGTCACGTGTCTTCTGTTTCTGCCCAGGTGGAACAGATTTAGCAACCCCCCCCCTTACTAATTCTCTCTGGCCATCTGGTTTCTAAGATGGTTGGTTGGTAAAATTAAGCTTTGCGCAGTCTTACTAAAAAAAAAACGCTCTGTCACGTGTTCAGGTATGGAAATACGACCGTATCTTTCTTTGGTTCCTTCTTCTGTTGGTAGGTGTTGGCCGGTACTCGGATGCCGTTAATACACCACAGATTTATGAGGAATAAACTAACTTAACATGGTTTATTCAATACACGGATCTCAGACTTAGCCGATCTGCTGCAAGCCACGCTGAATACACCTGTCTCTCGCTTATATATATATACTTTTTGCCTCTCCCTTTCCAAAAGATCAAGATCCAATTTTCTGGAGCAAACCGCGCCGTCTGGCGTCGAAAAGATAACCATTGAATAACCACACAAAGAATTTTTAAAATAAATTCTGTGGAAGGCAACTCTGAGAAGACTTTTACTTTTATCAAAGCTTGTGTTTGCGCGTCACCAAAAGGAATTGGGAAAAGCTTTTTTAGGAAGTGTAAAGGGCGACATGTCCCCCGCACACTCAGAGCGTCTGCCGAGAACTCGAGTTCTGACACTGTGGCACTGAAGGGGAGATTTGATACAGCTGTAACATCCTCTTCCTCCAAATACACGTTTAGAAAAAAAACAAGCAGGAATGAAAGAAAACTTCGCCAAAGAAACATTAGAACAGCGACACATCAATGATGATAGGATGGCACTAGTGAAGCGGTTCCGACAGACCAGCCACGTCTCAGAACAGACGTAGACGTTCCAAAAGAGGAAGGGTTTACAAGCCAAACAACTCCAGAGCACCATACTCGGAAGCGCGCTACAGATAAAGTGCTTGTTTATCTAGCCTACACAAGCAGCCGTCGATCGAGCTTCGCTTGACGCAGAATTATCCGTCGGTTTGACCGCTTCGCGAGGTTACGGACTTCTCTGGGAACGGATTTCCGGCGAGGTTCTGCAGAGTCGGACGACGAGAAGAGACGAGAGGGCGCCCCCTTCCCGTAAGACAACTGTGACAAAGCGTCACTTCCGCTTTACTTACCACGTTGTTGTCACGGCGCTAAAGAGACGTTGGGGGGACGCTTGTTTACTCGCACTGTCACCTGGGTATTTGCTAAAACGACTGCAGTTTTTTTTTTTAGGCAAGGCTCGGTCTACGACGCGTTGTCGGCCAGCCGGAGTAGGCGGCGAGGGAACATCCGCCAGGATCCCTGTTATCATTGTGGCGGCTCGAATAACATTACAACAATGGCGGGACTGTAGAGCCGGTGTTTGCTCGCGGCTAACTGACGTAGGAAGCAGGGAAGGGCCGTCTAGCGGGCTTATTTTAATCTCCGCTTTGTCAACAGTAGCGGGGAAGAAGAAGAAGATGATGATGATGATGATGATGAGCCGGCCGGCTGTATATGGCTCCGCGCGATAGTTCGTAAACCCAAATTTAAACATGGCCGCGCTTAATTGGTAGAGGAAGTCGCTGAGCGTCGCCGCTATCGCCTTTCACTGGCGGATCGTCCCGTGGCACCAGTATAGTGGACCACGTTTTCCGACTCCGGTTTTCCCCATTTTCGGCGACTAGTCAGTCCCCCCCCCCCGGGCCAATCCTTTTCAACACCAGTAATAGCAACACCCACCCACCACACACATACACGTGCGCGCTCCCCTTGGAGATCTGAGTTCTTCGATAGCGAACGTACCACGCGCCTCCATTTATTCCTCTTCCCAAGGGGTTGCGATCACCATTAAACTTTAGCAGTCAGAGATGTGAGTCAGGAGAGCTCCTACACCCGACACCCCTGCCCTTCGCCACACCATCTGGGGAAGATGGGGGAGGAGGAGGAGGAGGAGAACAGGACCTTCCCGACTGATTGGTTGGTGACGATTCAGCGCTTTGAACAGCTGGAAATGGTTGGTCGGAAGCTTTAATATCTACGTCGACCCCACCCGCAAAAACCCCCTAATTTTAACTTCCTGACAATTTTAATGTTATAACCGATCGAGTTATACGCGTTTTTGTCTCCCTTTACGATATTTTTGACTGGCTGTTTTTTTTGTTGAAGACCGAATGGATACCATCTATCATAAACGTTCCCAAACCCAGCGCTCGGTGAAGATAACGTAATCAATGCCCGCTTGGTTCTGGAAAGGGTCCAAACCCCGTTTTTTTTTTAAATGTATATATTCGCGTAGACTTCGGATGAACCTGGGAGTTGTAGTACCACGTGTTTTCAATATACCTGGGTTTGTTGTGTGCTTTTGCTTTTTTTTTTTTTTTAAGAAAAGCCACATGTCGACATACGGGGAAGATGCGGAGGTAGAAAGATATTAGCTTCGGTTGTTGTTTGTTTTTTAATGTATGTAATTATCTTGATATATTTCCTCAAAATGGAATCTCACGAATGCAAAGTTTCTCCCCACCTAAAGATGGGATTCTTAAAAATCAACCACTTCATATAGGTTTGTGTTTTCATGGGTATATTATACATAATATTGTTGTTTTAGTTTATGATTAAAGTTTTTCCATCCATAAGATAACGGAGAGCGTTAGAATCATTTATAAAAGCGACTTCACCAACCGGAGCACAAAGACGGGTTTAGTTAAGGGAGAAGTGGTTGTCGTCGGTACGGGTCAAGGACAAGAACAAACATGGTCGGGGGCGGCATGTGGGGGGGTGTTACTTCAACAGCAAGAGTTTACGAGCAGCAGGAAGGTTCTTAAAAAAAACTGAACTAAACCAAGCGGTTGTAGGTTTGCTATTTTTTCTTCTTCTTCTCTCTTTCTGCTGGCTCTGTCGCGCGAAGTTAAGAGATGGAATACGCGGGAGTAGTTTCCGCAAGTTGAACAGACAGAGAGAGACGACGTCAGTATAGAGAGATATGACGTCGGTACACAGAGAGAGATGTGACGTCGGTACACAGAGAGAGATGTGACGTCGGTACACAGAGAGAGATGTGACGTCGGTACAGAGAGAGATGTGACGTCGGTACAGAGAGAGAGATGTGACGTCGGTACAGAGAGAGATGTGACGTCGGTACAGAGAGAGATGTGACGTCGGTACAGAGAGAGATGTGACGTCGGTACAGAGAGAGAGATGTGACGTCGGTACACAGAGAGAGAGATGTGACGTCAGTACAGAGAGAGATGTGACGTCGGTACACAGAGAGAGATGTGACGTCAGTGCAGAGAGAGATATGATGTCGGTACACAGAGAGAGATGTGACGTCAGTACAGAGATAGATATGACGTCGGTACACAGAGAGAGATGTGACGTCGGTACAGAGAGAGATGTGACGTCAGTACAGAGAGAGATGTGACGTCAGTACAGAGAGATATGACGTCGGTACACAGAGAGATGTGACGTCAGTACAGAGAGAGATATGACGTCAGTACAGAGAGAGACATTACGTCAGTACACAGAGAGAGATGTGACGTCAGTACAGAGAGATGTGACGTCGGTACACAGAGAGAGATGTGACGTCAGTACAGAGAGAGATATGACGTCAGTACAGAGAGAGATATGACGTCGGTACACAGAGAGAGAGATGTGACGTCAGTACAGAGAAAGATATGACGTCGGTACAGAGAGGGTGGATAAATAAATGGCTCGCATGTAAAGGATACATTGTTATTCGAAAGAAAATTAGGTTAAGCATTTTTTAAGATTTAGCTTCTCTTATAGAATAATATCATCGATGCAAGATTAAGTATTAAAGTATCGGCTATTGTTAATACAAACGACAGCGATTTGATGCCATCTCTGCTATTACGTCACGTGTACGGTGTAGTTGTCGTGTTTTCTCTAAAAATGTTTAATCATAATAATAATAAAAGCTATTTTATTAATGATTTTTTTCAAGTTCTATTTTATTTAGGCTTAGATTTTTTTAAAGTCAAAACGTAAATTCGATGCGGTCTCCTATTTATAGACGCTAGATCATCCTGGAAATCTACATCCTACTGAGACTTTTTATTCAAGCCTTTAACTGCAAAAGATGGCAGGCCTTTATTATGTCTTTAGATTTGTGTCGCTCCACGAAACGTCTACACGAGAGCAGTCACGTAGTCTCCCCTTAACATGGCGACTGCGCGGTCACCGACAATAAACGGGTCAGCACCAGGTAGCGCACGCAGCGCAATTGCCGCCGTTAACGATGGAAGTGTTTATTACCTGTGAGCAATTAATTTCCACTTTTTCTCCTGCTCCGTCCCCCAAGCATCCATTTTTTAATGATATTTTTCTTTTGTTGTCGTTATTCGATTTTGTTTTTATTTTTAGATTTTGATACTTTAAAATAACTGTTCGCGTTCCGAGGCTAAGCAACGGGTTCGGCAGGCGGGGGCGAGGATGAATGGATGTCAAGGAATTTTAGATGACGTCAGGTGTTAGCGGAGCGCCCTCTTTCGGGACACCTATTAGAAATTCTATTATAATATATCACTCATCGTTGTTTACCATAACTGTTGTGCGGCGCGGTTCACGGCCGAGAGAGAGAGAGATGTTCTGACTCATCGGAGTAGATAGACATGACGAGACGCGCGCCGATCTGTGCTCGGTTTCCAATACAATCAGTCACACAAATAAGCTGCTGTTCACTTAGGGAAAGAGCTCTGGTAAGTAAATAAATAAAGGCTACTAGTGTACTAATCCTACCTTTGTTTGATGATGATCGATGTCGGCCTCTCATCCTATTGGTGACTGTCGTTCACCCTGCCAACTTCCCGACAGCAAAATTATGCCACCTGAAACGGGATCGCGTCGTCGCAGACTTTCCGCGTCATCTGTCGGTGACGATCTCTTGCTGTTGGGGTTCGTTCCGTGTGAACTTCGCGGACAACGCGGCGGCTCACTCGAGCGATTTGCTGCTGTGCTGCGTCAGCTGCCCATCGTTCACATCTCAGACGGAAAACGACTTCGAAAGACTCGCCGTTGCTCTTGGCAACGGGTTCTTAACAACGCGGCGCGGCGGAGAACCCGGTGAGGGGGGAAGAATGAGTTTAAGGCGCAACGAATGGAGTCGGCTTATTGATCCTTAACTCTACAACAAGCAGGGAATCAGCGTAAATAACAACAATAAACAGCACCCAGTTATCGCTCTCGTTTGTTTTGCTTTAATATCTGTATGTATTTCGCCGTAGAAATTCTGGGGTGACTTCGAAACATTTTCGAGCTCGAGAACTATAAGGTCGTTACAAAGTTTTGTCGGTCTGTTTACCGCGACAACGAGGCTTCAGATCGTCACTGAGCGTGAAGTTTGTTAACCAAACTAAGTTCCATTACAGTCAGTACACTTCTGCCAATGAGGTACAAGCGCATTTATACCATTTTGAAAAAAATCTGGGTTTCTGGAGTCGATAAACTGTTGGAAGGCAGCTTCAATTGCTGCTTGGTTGGAGGAGGATTTCACACAAACGAAGCTGTTGAGGGGAGAAAGGTCTGGTGAATAGGCTGGGTGAGGGAGAACTTCGTACCCCAACGGGTTCAGTTTCTGAAGAGACTTTTGCAACATGAGGATGAGCATTTTTGTAGAGCAGGATTGGGCCTCTTCAATTCACCAATGCTGGCTGTCATTGGGAGAGTTTCTGATGAACAACGTTTAATTCACGACAGTGCCTTTCAGCTGTGATGGTTTCGCCAGGTTTCATTTCTTATGTCAAGCAAAGAGCAGATTTTCAATCACTGATTTTGTTGTTATCCATTCATCTTGTGAGGCACCCACTTGTCAAGCCTTATCACTTGGTCGATTATGTCAAGCTGCTGGGAAACAGTTGCAGTGCTTACGTCAAGCTCTCCAGCAGTTTCTCACTGTTTTTCATGGATCGGCTTCAACTGAGGTTTTCAGACAGTTGTCATCACAGCTGGGAGAATGTCTGCTACGTTATTTATCTTCGAGGCTCACATCTCCTGTTCGAAACTTTACAAACTTTCATCGTACTGTGCGCTCATCTGCTGTGTCCTCGCCCCATCCCTGCTTGATGTTATGAGTCGCCTCACTCGCTTTGTGGCCCAGTTTGAACTCGTGAAGCAAAATGGCACAAAACACTTTTCTATCCATGCTTCAGTCAGAACTCTGAAATGAATATCCATTTTATGATTTTTAAAAAGTGGGATTTTCATAATGTATGCTAAAGCACATGCTACAAGACAATATATAACTTATCTACATACACTTTCACAAGCATGAGAATAATGAACCCCAAATTAACATAATATGAAAACCGACAAGACGTCTGTAACGACCTGATACATTCCCGCTCGCCCCACAGGGCTTTGTCCGTCGTTGGGTCTTCCAATTTCAATCTCGCGTTTAATTCCCCCGGATGTTCGCGATGGAAACAGCTCCCCCCCCTCGGTGGCGGAAACTTAACATGGGCGACAACTCACTTACGGCTGCTGAAATTTCCGCGGCTTTGGCGCTGCCTGTCTAACAACTACATCCAGGCTATAACCGAATTGTAAAGTTCCGCTTGTACCAGACAGAAGTTTCGAGCGAGGCACGTCGCAGCCAGAGGGTCCTTCTGATGGCGAACGACGAAGGGTTAAGTGGCCTTTTCGAATAGATTTGGCAGGTGGCTCTGAACTGCGCCGGAGAGGTGGCGGTGGAAACAAGAGAAGTACGACACTCGTTTTCCGCTTCACCCAATGCAGTGCGCCAGGCAGACAACTTCGAGAGTAGTCGAAGAGCCGAACTTCCCATTCACCTGTATTTGGAGCCTGTCGCAGCAAAACGAACCATCGGTCACCGAAATAGGCTACCCACCCCATCCTCAGCTGTAAAGGAAAGTTGACACAGTGGGGAACGGCGCGTCTTTGCCAGCGTGAACGTAAACAAGATAAATGCTGCGGGAGTATTCATCTTGATATTCTAGAAGACGTTTGGCTCAAACGATGAGTTCCAAGTTCACTACTTTTCACGTAAGTCAGTTGAAATGGCTGACGGGGAACTAGTTACCCAGGTCACAGCTACTTAGGTTTCACAAAGAGGTCAGGTTTGCATTACTTTCGTAAGTGTGTGAATGATGAATTGGTACGTTACCGTGTACTCTTTGGAATTAAGAATTTTAAAAGAAAACGATACAGGACATGTTAAAAAAAAAAAAAATCCTTGGCCTGTTGTTTGACTTAACCGCTTAAATCTACGCTAATATCTGTTGTGGCATTGTGTTTGTGGATCCGGATGGCTGATCAAACTAATCAAACATACAGCACAAGCCAGATGGCTCACAGCTTATAGTAATCTTTCGTAACAGTATGCAGTATTTTAATTATTATTAAAGGAGCATGCGGTGCTCTTCCAGATTAATTTGGCAAGCTCTTAGATGACCAAAATGTACATGGTGTCATTATGTGTACATCTGAGATCATAATGGGCAGATAACTTGTGCACGACCACGATACCGAAAACGGTCTGGTCTCACCATATTTCTTCGTTTACCCGATGTGTGCGTGTGTTTATTATATACCGCCCGGGGTGTGGCCAGCTTCAGACCTGTGGCCAGTATTATCACGAAGTTCACGAAACACATGGAGGCGGAGGTGTCGGGGTATCGGCTGCGATTTGGGTAGCAACGTTTCTTTTACTTCCATTTCTTCGAGAACAATCCCGCCTTAGGCACGTGTTTCTTACCATTCTAGCAACAACGCGCACCGAGTCAGATCCGATGCCAAAAGTCTTCAAGGAAGGGAGGAAGAGTAGCGCTGCACGCCACACCCTCTGTTGGCAAATCCGGGAGGCTTAGATCAAAAGGGGTGCAGCCACTTACTCGAGTACCGGACAACACTGACGTAAATATTCGATAGAGCACCGCCTACCTGCGTGAGCACCTGGATCGAAAGGTGAAAGCAAGCCGTCGATGTTTCATCAATGTTATGGAACCAGAGGAAGCTTTCACACAGATATGGGAGAATCTAGAGCGGGCCGCGGCACAACAATCATCTCTTTGATTCAGTGCCAAACGGGTTTGAAGGATATTCACGCTGCAAAAGGCAGTCCGATCGTGTACCGATACACGGACTTCCTCTCTGTTGCTCGCCTATATTTGCTTTTCCCCGCAAGAAACTGCCATGTTATGATTACAGCAGATGACCAAATTATTACTGCACCACAACTTTGTTTTAAACTGTTTTAAAAAGCAAACTTGGCCCAGAGTCCTAATATTGACAGAAAAAAGTGAACAAACGCAGTGCCAGGCTAAGGTATTATAAAAGTTCAACATCATAGCTAGATTTGTGTAGAGAGTGTAAGAAAAAGTACCCTTAGGCGCCGGAAAATATGCTTAATTTTAATATATATTTAAAATAAAGTTTCTAGCAAACCGTTACTCGTTAAGAGTTAATTAGTAAATTAGAGAATAAGGTCTACCCGAGAAATTCTGTGCGAACCCCGTGTCTACCAATC
The DNA here is from genome assembly GCA_018389105.1 of Nautilus pompilius. Lineage (NCBI taxonomy): Eukaryota > Metazoa > Mollusca > Cephalopoda > Nautilida > Nautilidae > Nautilus > Nautilus pompilius. The sequence goes on from JACATO010002161.1 coordinate 366,030, forward strand.
GAATCTTAACGGAACGCACTGCTCAGGTTCTTAAGGGGGCTGGGATTTGATTCTGATGTATTAACGAAAGCGCATAGCTGCTGAAGACCATTTCGAGCATTTGATTTAAAAGATTTGTTGTCGTTCCCGGGGCTTTTCTTACAATAAGATAGTGATCAGATAAATCCCATTTCACTCTAATCCTTAATCTTACCGGGATAAGGCGAACTCCGTGCGTGACCATCCGGCTCATTTCCGTTCAAAATTGCTTATTGTCCCTTGCAAGGTTCATAAAATCGTTGAAACAACGAATTAAGGTCCGGTTGTTGTTGTTGTGGGGGAATGGACAAAGAGTTTACCGTCGAAAGCTGGAAACAGGGAGTCAGTGTAGCCCCATCCAATCAAAAAGTACAAACTGCTGCGGTCAGCACATCTATAGTGAAACAACTCGCCCCACCCCGGTCAGAAACACGGAGGCGCGTCAGACTTAGTCCGAGACCCCAGCGGTTTCTCCTTCCATTGTCACCAAAAATATTTTCGCTTTTACCTTTTAAAACAACCTTTACGGACCAACGTAGAGAGAAACGGGGCTCTTCTTCTACCCGATCTGCATCTGTTTGCTGCTTTGTTTCAGAACGCCGACCCTTGTTTCATTTTCTAGAAATCCCACATTCAAAACACTTGATTTTGCTTCCGCTTCGTCTTCCTATGGTAAGAACGGATGGAATCCTAAAGGGAAAAAAGAGAAAGTCATAAGTCTTTGTTTTCTATCATCATCATCTTCTTCATCATCATCATCATCTTTTCCTCTCCATAATCATCATCATCATCAGCTTCTTTTTCCTCATAATCATCTTATTATTATTATTATTCATCTTCTTCTTCTTCATCATCATCATCTTTTTCCTCATCATCTATGATTATTATTCATCTTCTTCATCATCATCATCTTTTTCCTCTCCATAATCATCATCATCATCAGCTTCTTTTTCCTCATAATCATCTATTATCATCATCTTCTTCTTCTTCATCATCATCTTTTTCCTCATCATCATATTATTATTCATCTTCTTCTTCATCATCATCATCTTTTCCTCTCCATAATCTTCATCATCATAGCTTCTTTTTCCTTCTATCATCATATTATTATTATTATTATTATTATTATTATTATTATTATTATTCATCTTCTTCTCATCATCATCATCTCTTTTCCTCTCCATAATCTTCATCATCATCACTTCTTTTTCCTCATCATCATATTATTATTATTATTATTCATCTTCTTCATCATCATCAGCTTCTTTTTCCTCATCATCATATTATTATTATTATTATTCATCTTCTTCATCATCATCCTCTTCTTCTTCTTTATTAATCTATTTCTTCATTTTATTCTTATTTAGCTTTGGTATTTTCTTCTTTATTTCTCTTACGATGTTTACAGCAGCCTCCCCCCATCACCAGTTTCCAGGCTTCGCTGTCTTTTAGTCAAACTCTGGTAAACAGCTGCAAGAAGCCAAAGACGCACTGTTCTATGGAGCAAAAGCTTTGGCGCTGGTAAGGAGAGACTGTTTTACACGGGATCCCTACATCCCTAACGATCGGGGAGAGAAACTCCCACTGCGTTTCTCTCTCCCCCGTGGATCCACTAATAGATGCAAAACTGCTTGGCAGACGTGTGTGCGTGTATGTCCTGACTGGATGCCACTGCTGTTCCATGGGTATCTCGGCACGGGACACCTACCGTAGCAACGCTCGTCAAAATGAGACCTATGCTCTACAGGGGAGAAAGGCATCGATGTAAAACGCCTGGCTACAGGTCACGGGCAGCCCGACCGAGTACCGTGACGATCTGACGTCAGACTAAAGAGACGGCGCATGCGCCTCACATTAAAGAACTAAACCTATTGGCGACCGCCGCTGTTTCGGAGAAATAAAACACATCAGCTTAAACCAACCACCCCCCCCCTTCTCCCACATTTTTTTTAATAGCTTCTTATGTGTGAAAATCTGATATAGAGTCTGGGAATGCAAACACTATAGCGTGGAACAACAGCAGCAACAACAACAAAAGAAAGTGCTTACCTCTTTATGGTTCTTTAAATAAATCACCGGCTTATCGGCGGATCAATGAACACGAACTGTAATTTGTTCCGTCCCATTCCCCTTGACGTCGCTGGCCATTGTTCAGGCCATGGCAGCCTTCAAGAACTGCTCCACTTCTATTACCAGACTCAAAGACGCCGTGTTAAATTATTACTTGATAAGTGGGAGTATGTGTTCATCACGAAAAGAAGATCCAAATTTTTCTGTGCCGTTTAAATACTCTATAGAGTTATCTGACAAGTAATTACACTAGTTCCCAAAAGTGAAGCAACAAATACATATATATATATTTCCAAAACGGTTAGAGATTTTACTCATCAAATAATCAACACGAACTTCTCTACACCTAACGCAACAGTAATAAAGAAAAATATGCAAACCACTAACGGATTGTTGGAGTGTAAAAGGAAACAAGCAGGATCAAGAAGGAATTCTATCAGATAAGATAAGCAAAAACTAAATATAGGTAATCAATAGGGAGATGTGTTCCTTCCACCTGGCGGAAATACATGACTCCCTCTCAACAGCTTTTCATGCTTAACGAGAGCAGTGGGCAATGGATTTCACTGTCTTTTCAAAGAAGTTTGCAGTTCTTGGAGGGAAGCAACTCATCTTTCTACACCATTCCGACCATTCTCAATGGGATTTAGCTCAGGAAAACGTGCCAGACATATCATAAGGCAACGGTTTGGCTCCAGTCTCGTGGTGTTTTAAGCGATAGGTTCATGGCGCCAGTCGTTCAGCCTCTCCTGTTTATAGTGTTGAGTTAAAGAGATGCCCGCCGTGACCGTCTCACGCAACCTTCTGCGTGTGGGAGGGGCTGGTGCCAACCTATCTGTCGAGGCAGAAAGATCAGAAGCAGATTTGATCGCTGTTATTCCGCTTCGCCATGGCAACAGTTACTGAGCTTGTTTCCATATATGTATACACATATACACACATAATGTCTGGCCATATTAATTTGGCGACTCCGATAAATTAATGCATCTGTCCAAAATTTACTGCTTCAGATGTGTTTATGTACTGTATAAGTCAAATGTCCAGGTAGGCAGATAAAATAGCCAATGGGCACTGCCACCTTGTTGAAAATAAGCAAATCTCAGTATCAAAACTTGCAAGCTTTTTAAAATGCATTCAGGGAGTTGTAAGCAAGCGATTGTAGGAAATACAAAACCGTGTAGTCACCAAATATCTATCTATCTCGTATAATCTCAAGTGACTTCCTGCCCCTTTGCAATAATATAAATTAAGTTTTGTCGAGTTTACTCTTATACAAAGATGTATCAAGGGGGGAAATACTTTTAGTGTCTACGACAACAAAAAAAAAAACCAATAATTTTTATCTGTGGTAAGATGGATAATCTAATTATTATTTTTCGGTTAAGAAGGTAGAACGCGTGATGCATCAGAACCATAATAGGTAATTTTTATAAAAAAAACCTAACTAAAAGCCCATTTTCTTCCGATACTTCTTGGAGAAGGGCATCTATTCTCTTTTCAAATAAATCATCTTTCCTGTACAAGCAGGATTTAGATGGGACCGCATCAGATTTTTGAAGCATCTATGAAAATGTTTCGCAGATTGTCCGTAGGTGTCGCTGTCTGTCGCGGATTTTTTGATTTTGTGTTCGCGGTGCAATAGCGTGTTTGGTAAGTTGATTTACGTATTTCTTGCGCGTCCATCCTCTTCCATCTAAGGATGTACCGGCCCTCGACCATTAAAACCTCTTTGTATAGCAGCTATGATATTTTTTTAAAAAACACAAGTGGAAAGAACCCGCCAAGTAATGGACTGGTTGGTATCAGCTTTATCGAAGAGAGGTGGATAGGCGTTGACCCGATTAGGTTCGGCTTGGTCACGTGCTCGGACGACTGAAGAGCCTCGTATGGATGCGTAATCTTCGCCCAATGTCTGATGAACAGAGAGAGAGAGACTGCCACAACCTTGGCCAGGAACCCGCTTTTCGAGTTGCTCCTCCTCCGCCCAGCACCCGTCAGTACAGTTTACTTGTTTGTGTTGACTCCAGTCCAAATGAACCTGTTTTCTTTATCCGGCGCACTAAACCATCATCACGGCTCCTCTCTGCTCTCCTCTCCTTTCTCTTACATCCACAAAAAGCGATTTTGAAAAACAGATGGTCGACTATAGAAATTCGAGTGAACTTTCCCACAGGCCTCGTACAAAGGGACGACACGAACAAAGGGTACGAACGTAACAAAGTAATAAAATTAACCGTTTGTTTCCACTTCTGTTTTCCCCTAAAAGACTCGATGGGAGTAAAATATCCCAGTGTGACTGCGAGTTTGTGCGGGTGCGTTAAAGAGAATCAGTCATCCGCGAAATTATAGACACGTGAAAAAAACACTGACCTGCAGAATCAGTTACCCCTGTTGATAAATTACTCCAGAAATCTGTCATTTTTTTTAAAAAAAAAAAATTCTGTCGCCAAAGTAAACCATTTATTGACATCGATCTTCTCGTGCCTGGTCTCAGTCTTTCTAACTCACGCTTGCTGCATCACCAATAGGTGGGCAGGTGTTTATTTATGGATGTGAAGAGAAGCCAACACGAATGTCTTTCAATCAATTCCCTTTGGGTGCTGACTCTCTCTCTCTCTCTCTCTCTCTCTCTCTCTCTCTCTCCATCTCTCTCTGTCGACGTCATCTCTCTCTCTCCCTCTCTCCATCTTCCTCTCTCTCTCTCTGTACTGACTCATCTCTCTCTCTCTCTCTCTCTCTCTCTCTCTCTCTCTCTCCATCTCTCCATCTCTCTCTCTCTCTCCCTCTCTCTCTCTCATCTCCACTCTCTCGTACTGACGTCATCTCTCTCTCTCTCTCTCTCTCTCTCTCTCTCTCTCTCTCTCTCTCGCAAGATGACATTGCAGCCTGCGTTGAGCAACACTCCGTGTACCGGCTGTGGAAATGACGCATACTGTTACACTTTCTTCTGTATAGCGATCGTCTGTCGGACTCGTGTCTATTTTAGGTTAATTATCAGCTTCTAGAACTGTATTTAACGAATGCTGAGCAAGAAAGGAAAAACTGACCACGCAGCAGCCGATTGGTTGCGTCCCTACATAGACAGAGATACGATTATCACATCTGTTTCGAGATGCATCAGTCTTGCTGCCTTTACCGTGGTTTGCCACCAGAACGATAAAAGGAAATCTGACCTCGCCTGTTTCTGAATCCCTGGGTTATCTTTCCTTCGCCCGTAGCCGCCGAGCTGGACTGGCTGGCAGTCTGTTCTCGGGACTCGGGTTTGCTCGGTGGTATATAGAAGTTGTTTTTTTTTTGTTTTTTTGAAAAAAATCACTCCCCAGTCCACACTCTGGCGGCGGCTAACCGCTGTCGGCGGGATGTGCGATACAAGTCCGACCGGTGCGCGGCGGATATCTGATAAGCGCCGTCATACCGACAAGTAGGGGGCCGCCTCAAAACTGTCAACTTCTGATAGGAGCGCCGCACGAGAGGGAGGGAGGGGTAGGGTTAAGGCACTTCGCTTTATAATAAAAAGAAGAATAATTAAAATATGGAATAACGTAAGATGGCGAAAGGAACAGAGTATTTTGGTTAAACTATCGGGGGGGGTAAAAAACACAGAAAACTTTTGAATTCTTAAATGCGCGACATGTTTATTTTCTCCAATGACCGTCTCACGCCCGGCAGTTTGGGGTAGAGGTGATTATTTTCGCCGATACACGATGAAGATACGAGTATTATTCCCGGCTTAGAAAGAGCCGGCCTGCCCGCCGTGGTTCGATTTCCGTCGGTTTACCTCCCGCGCGGCTTCTTTTGTGCCAATCCGGCTGCTTGGGTGTATTTTTTTCGGGTGCTCCGCTTTCCTACCACAGCTAAACAGATAAGTTCGAGTAACTGGCTTGCAGTCCGACCACCGCTTCTCTCCAAACACCCATAACCGGGGTCGTCTGTTACGCTTCTGCGAGATGTCTTCAAGACCCCGAAGGCACAGCAGGGGGAGGAGGCTCGCAGAAGAAGAAAAAGGGTTCTGCCTACAAAACTACTTGTTTATTTCGGGATTGGGGCCGCCATCATTAAAGAGAAATGTTCGTGTGGTGAGGTGCTTGCGTAATCCTTGGTAGAGAAGCCAAATAAACTGGTATTAATGGAGCTTTTTATCGGCTGGTAGGCTGTAGGTCTTAAAGGAGCACAGGGCTGCTTGGAAATAGGTCGGACCTAGACCAATAAATACGTTCAAGTCCCTTATTATTTATTAAATATTATTTATTTATCTTAAAAATAGATTAAACTGTAAGTAACCATTTTATATGTATAGTCTTTGACGACACATCGTGGACTTCCTGTGATGTGCCAGCATATCATGTGACACCGTGCACGTGTATTCTACCAGTTCTATCAGCCCACTAAGAAACTGTCACCCGTTGAAAATATGGTCTCAGAGTCTCAAAAATATAGCCACAAGCTCGGAATTTACATACCCTGTTGTTTTGCTTGTTTTTGTCTCTTTCTTTCGTTTTGAAATGTCCAAAGTTTAAAGAGAAAGGGATTCCGTAATATCGTAAGTAGAATTAGAGCACTGCTCGTTTGTGGATACGCATGCGTGGGCACGAAACCAACCGATTTCGGATACGCGCTTCAGTTGTTGACCGGAGAAGAGCACAAAAAGGATAACTCCCTTACCCGGTTAGTAACGCGACCGTCATCAGCCACATATTAATTTTACATACTTAGGGTTAACGACTACGCGTCTTACTTTATTCTTTCACAACTCATAAACACCTTTAAAGGTCACTTTCCGCGGCTAGGTGCGAGTAAAATCGCCACCCCAGACAGGCACTTTTGACGACTTTGGAGTGCCAGTACGATAAGGTAGTGCACCAACAAATGGACGGACGATAAGAGAGAGAGAGAGAGAGAGAGATGACGTCACTACAGAAAGATATCACGTCAGGAGAAAGAGAAGGGAGATATGACGTCAGGAGAGAGTATATATGACGTCACTACAGAGAGATGGTGTCACTACAGAGAAATATGACGTCAGGAGAAAGAAAGGGAAGATGTGACGTCACTGCAGAGAGAAATATGACGTCACTACAGAGAGATATGACGTCGGGAGAAAGAGTGGTGAGATATGACGTCACTGCAGAGAGATATGACGTCGGGAGAAAGAGTGGTGAGATATGACGTCACCGCAGAGAGATATGACGTCAGTATAGAGAGGGAGAGAGCTAGTATATCCTCAGCTCTAAATTCGGCCATTCTTATTTATCGGCCGGCCGACTTTACTTCGCTTCTAGATGACATATTTCTTGCCGAGCCACTGGATACTTAAAGCAAACTGGTTTCATTTATCAGCTGTTTGAGAAAAAGACAGAGTTGGTGAGTGAGCTTTGTGTATTATTTTTTTTTTTTTTTAAGAAGAAAATCTCCATGGTAACGCTAGTTAGTGCCCCCCATCCCTTGCTTTTAACATTTCCTTTCTTTCTTACTGCAAGTTGTAAATAGCTGCTCCCGCGCTTACATATTTAACATTCTTTAGAGTTACTCAATTCACCCGCGGAAAGCTGTTTCCTTCTCTCTTTCCTCCCCAACCCCCCACCTTTTTTTAAAAAAAAAATGGCGATCTGTCCGGAAGCTAATGTAGATTTTAAGTTTTTTAAAAAAAACTGGAAGTTCGTCCTGCCGGCAGAGAAGGAGAATACGTGGCTCGGTCTGGCTGAGGTGATGTCCTCTCTCTAACACTGGTTGCTTTCTGCAGGGCCCCGGTGAATAGACCCAAGCTTAACCGCCTGAGCCCCCTGCTTCGGTTTCCTCCCTGCACAGACCGGCTTTGTAACGTCCTCCGCGCTAGCCAGAGATGGCGCCGGCCCGTCACCCCGCTAACAACGCGCTGCTTTGTGTTCACGTGAGCAAAAGATGGCTATGAAGGAGGGGAGGGGAGACAACAACAACAACCTTCCTCCAGATGTGTTTATCACTGGGTCAGAACCTTGAAAAGAAAAGATTCTTTCAGAGAACTCCAGCGGCAAGAAGAAGCCGCGTTTCATTTGCCATCCGTAACATTTCATCTTTAGCATCTGTTTTTTTTTTTTTTTTTTAAGATCAACAATTTTCATCGGAGAGAGCCTAGGCACGCGACCACGAGATGATACCGGGAGATGTGATCGATTATCGAAGACGTCTGTCAGAGTTTGGCACGTGACAGGAACCCGAAGAATCAAGTACGATAAGCAGACCACCGCGACCTATAGATTTGTGTGATTGCATTCGGTGCGTGCCTGCCTAAGACTGATTTTGCCGTGGCCGCTAGGTGGCGCTGCGAATTTAGTAACGTGTGCCTGCCAACTACAAAAGATTAGCATTTCCATTGTTTGTGAGAAGTAAAAATAATGAATTTCTTCCGACAGCGAATTGACAGCATTGTCAACATTCCATGCAGCATCTTGTCTGTAATTTATCTTTTTTATAAATGGAATTCTCGTCCGTGGCGCTGATTATTTATATAAAGGACAAACTTCAAAAGTAAATTTAATAATACTACTACCACGCGGGCTTCCCCTCCCGCATCTAAATAATAAATGCCAACCTTCGCTTGGTTTAAGAAGGGAGCTTCCCTCTGGCGGAGGGCTGGGGGGCTGGTGTGCTGACGTCGCACTAAGGCTCGAAGAAGCGTACAACAGGAAGTTCCGCTAAGCTTTAGCCGCACCGAACTCCGCCGGTTTGATTTATTTCGACACCAAGTGCCCGGATGGTCTTCAAAGGTTTGTTTTGCCTATTTATTGTTGTTTTTAATCTCCCACCCCTGTTTCTGTATGCAAGGTACCGGCCGAACTGGCGAAAGCCTGTTAGAGGTGGTCGCTTAGAGAGACTGATGACAGAGCTGGCAAACCGGGTAAAAAGTCGGCGGTCGAGCGGATGGATGGTTGGGGATGTTCGATTCCTTCTCGAGGAACGTGATCCGTAGCCGGAAAAGTGGAAAGCTGTTGGCAGCGCGTCCACTGCGAGTTAACGCCACTGAGAGCACCAAAACAGTTCTTTTCGAGTCTAAAACCCGGGTGGTGACGTCAGAGAAAGGTCGGCGAGCTGCTTTCCACCAGCTTCCGGTTGGAGTAAAAGCTACAGATGCTCAGTAGTGGAAAACTCAACTATGGCGGGGAACGCCCAGTAGGGAAATTAGGCCGCCAGCGAATATGGGTATTTTTCGTCTACCGAACGTGTTTCGTCGCCCCTCCTTATAAAAGAACGTTTATCAACTCTTCTGCTGGGGAATCATTCTGCAAGCGATTTTCCTTTCTACCGACTTACTCCGATTTCGAGTTATGCCCCTTCTCTCCACCCCACCACCCGCTGGTTCCCCAGCAAAACCAGACAAACTCGGAATATCTAAGACACTTGCTTCCGCTTGTCCATTCCTTTCACCCTTTCTGAATAAGGTGAATGGGCGAGCGTCAAATACGAAACCAAGGCGATATGCTGAATATGTATTTTATAACGACAAAAAAACTTTATCTAAAACAGACGCGGGCGGTATAGTATAGTATAGTTAGTTAGCAGCTGTTAAGAAAAAGATCTAGGCAGGTGCCATTTAGTTTTTGGCATACTAACTGAAACACAAAACGGGCAGAAAAATTTAATGTTTTTAAAACCTCGGCGTTCATGTGTCAGGGGCTGCTAACTTCTTTGCGGTTGTGGCAAGAACCTAGTTTCTGCTCGTTGGCAGATCCCGATAAGATCGGATTAGTTAGTGAACTTATCTCCAGCCTGGCACCAGTTGTCTGCCCGTGGAGGGCCGCTCGTAGCACGTGGAAACCAATTATAGTCATGTCTGTCTAGATCTGGTGAGGGGGGGGGGGGTGGCTGTGTAAAAAAAAAAAAAAAATTAGGTTTTCATTACCGATGAAGGAGAGGCGCGCGCTCTTCTTGGGTGATTTGTGGCTTCTAGATTATACTCATCTGGCGGTTGAGAGAGAGAGAGAGAGAGAGAGAGAGATGGAGAGAGAGAGAAGAGATGGTGAGAGAGAGAGAGATGAGAGAGAGAGAGGAGAGGAGAGAGAGAGAAGAGAGAGAGATGGGAAGAGGGAGAAGAGAGAGAGAGAGAGAAGAGATGGAGAGGAGAGGAGAGAGAGAGAGAGATGGAGAATGGAGAGGGAGAGGGAGAGAGAGAGAGAGAGAGAGAGAGAGAGAGAGAGATGGTGAGAGAGAGAGAGATGGTGAGAGAGAGAGAGAGAGAGATGGAGAGAGA